>SJYV01051956.1:35841-82987 GCA_006410875.1 Neotragus pygmaeus | reverse complement strand
TGCTAAAGCTGAAACTCCAGTACTTTGGCCACCTCATGAGAAGAGTTGACTCATTGGAAAAGACTCTGATGCTGGGAGGGATTGGGGGCAGGAGGAGTAGGGGACGACTGAGGATGAGATGGCTGAATGGCATCACTGACTCGATGGATGTGAATCTGAGTGAACTCTGGGAGTTGGTGATTGACAGGGAGGCCTGGCGTGCTGCGATTCATGGGGTTGCAAAGAGTTGGACACGACTGAGCGACTGAACTGAACTAAACTAGCTACTAATCAATGGGCTTGTCTACATATTGTTGTCCTAGTGAGAGAACAGGAGAGCTTAGAAGTCCCGTTTCTATGACTGTCACTGAAACACAGCGGTTTTGGTGTTTCTAATGATATCCTCATTGCTAACTCATGTTCTCTCCCAATGTAAGCGGAGTAAAGAGAGTCTGGCTTCCCTGGACTCCTCTTGTCTGTGCTAGCTGCTGTTCACAAGGTCGTTCTCTCTCAGGAGACCAAGAGAACTGGATCTGAAGAGCTTTCCAGCCAGTCCTGTCTCAAACCTTCACATCCCAGCACCTGAATGTGCGACACTCCGTGCAGAGGAAAAACTCTTATCTATTCACAAAGATGGAGAAGACACACCTCATGTCTTAAAGTCAACTTGGAAGACACATTTAGTATTATGCAGTATGATTTAAAGCTGAAATAACTGCCCCATCTCATTTACAATTAACAAAACCTTGTGTTATACAAACTATTGGGGTTTTTTTTTTGGAAAAAAAAAATTATTTTCCTCAAGTTTTTTATTTAAAGATGTTTAAGAAACACGAACCATTTTAGAGTCACAGTATTTCTTGTGTTATGTTTTGGTTTTTTGGCTGTGAGGCATGTGGGATCTTAGCTCTTTGACCAGGAATCAAACCTGTACCCTCGGCACTGGAAGGCAAAGTCTTGACCACTGGACTGCCAGGGAAGTCCCTTACTTAAGTTTTTTTAAGATAAGAAATAAAATATATATACCGTATTGTTCTTTGACATTCTACTCCCAAAGTAAAACCAGAGGAAATAAATAGCAAATTCAGAGAGAATTAATATAGAAAAATGCCTTTCCTCCCTTGCTGCTTTTGCCATCCCCACACTGATTCTCAGGAACAGTTCAGTCATAGCAAACACCTCCCAGCTCAGCTGAACATTCTAGTTCCTCTGGCCACCATTTTTTCCAAACTATTTTTCTTTGTTATTACTCATATCCTTAATTTCTGTTTGTAACTGTGGCCGCACAGTCCTTGGGACAGCTTGGTTACATAAAGAAGATAACAGATTCAATGAAGAAACTCAGAAACGGAAAACTGACAAATTGAATAAACAAGTTTATCACATTTCCAAAGGGAGAACATGGAGAGTTTGCCAAGGGGACTGTAGAATTTACTAACTTCAGCCTATGTGACTGTGAAATAGCTTCTAGGAATTTCCGCCATTTCCTCATACAATACTGCTAAGTTACAGAAGGATCAGACAAATAAACAAAACATTTACAAATAACTCAGAACACATTTATGAGCCTTTTGTTTTACCTACTATCTTCAAAATTGTTCCTTGCCTCAATTTGTTTTTTATTTCCTAACAAAACAATATCATGTCTATATTTTAAATCACGCAGAGTTCTTCTAAAGACTACTTTTTTATATATCTTCACTGATATAATGGATACCGGTTTATTTCAACCCTTCAAAACTAAATACAAGTGAAAGAACGTAAAAGGTATTAATCACACTACCCACAGTATTTTTTTGGGAGGGACGGGAAAGGCTGAGCTGGTATTCATTGCTGTGAACAGGTTTTTTCTAGTGCCGTGAGAGGGGTCTCCTCTCTAGTTGCGGTGCATGGGCATCTCGTTGCGGTGGCTTCTTTTGTTGCAGGAGCACAGGCTTTAGGGCTTGCAAGCTTCGGCAGTTGTGACTTACGGGCTCTAAAGCATGGGCTCAGTAGTTGTGGTGCATCGACTTGGTGGCATGTGGAATCTTCCNTCATCATTACTATCTTTCTAAATTCCATATATATATGTGTCAGTATACTATATTGGTGTTTTTCTTTCTGGCTTACTTCACTCTGTATAATAGGCTCCAGTTAAACGGACCATTTCTTGGAGGACTCAAATTTCTCCAATGACACATTTCCGCACTTGAGATTTCTGTGAAGTGACCAGGAGGGAAAATAGGAGCCCCCTAGAGGAAGAAAAGTCCTTGGGCACCTACTTAAGGAGTCAAACAACAACAGAGATGTCAGAGCAATCTGGGAGCCACTGGAACTCTGTCTAACACAAGTTTTGGTAATAAGGCTTTAGGTATTGAAGGAAGGTTTTCCCGTTTCAGTTCAGTCGCTCAGTTGTTTTTGACTTTTGTGACCCCATGGCCTGCAGCATGCCAGGCTTCCCTGTCCATCACCAACTCCCAGAGCTTACTCAAACTCGTGTCCATAGAGTCAGTGATGCCATCCAACCATCTCATCCTCTGTCGTCTTCTTCTCCTGCTTTCAATCTTTCCAAGCATCAAGGTCTTTTCCAGTGAGTCAGTTCTTTGCATCAGGTGGCCAAAGTATTGTAATTTCAGCTTCAGCATCAGTCCTCCCAATGAATATTCAGGACTGATTTCCTTTAGGATTGACTGGTTGGATCTCCTTGCAGTCCAAGGGACTCTCAAGAGTCTTCTCCAGCTCCACAGTTCAAAAGCATCAATTGTTTGGCCCTCAGCCTTCTTTGTGGTGCAACTCTCACATCCATACAAGACTATTACAAAAACCAAAGCTTTGACTAGATGGACCTTTGTCAGCAAGGTAATGTCTGCTTTTTAGTAGGATGTCTAGGTTGTTCATAGCTTTTCTTGCAAGGAGCAAGCGTCTTTTAATTTCATGGCTTCAGTCACCATTTGCAGTGATTTTGGAGCCCCCAAAAGTAAGTCTGTCACTGTTTCCATTGTTTCCCTATCTATTTGCCATGAAGTTCTGGGACCGGATACCATGACCTTAATTTTCTGAATGTTGGCTTTTAACCCAACTTTTTCACTCTCCTCTTTCACTTTTACCAAGAGGCTCTTTAGTTCTTTGCTTTCTGCCATAAGGGTAGTGTCATCTGCATATCTGAGGTTATTGATATTTCTCCCGGCAGTCTTGATTCCAGCTTATGCTTCATCCAGCCTGGCATTTCACATGATGTACTCTGCATATAAGTTAAATAAGCAAGGTGACAATATACAGCCTTGACGTACTCCTTTCCCAACTTGGAACCAGTCTGTTGTTCCATGTCCAGTTCTACCTGTTGCTTCTTTACCTGCATATAGATTTCTCAGGAGGCAGGTCAGGTGGTCTGGTATTCCCATCTCTTTTAGAATTTTGCACACTTTGTGGTGATCCACATAGTCAAAGGCTTTGGCATAGTCAATAAAGCAGAAGTAGATGTTTTTCTGGAACTCTTTTGCTTTTTTTGATGATCCAATGGATGTTGGCAATTTGATCTCTGGTTCCTCTGCCTTTTCTAAATCCAGCTTGAACATCCAGAATTTCACAGTTCACGTACTGTTGAAGAGGGAAAAATGTGAGTTTGAAGTAAAAGAACTAAAGAATAAAAGTGGAAAATATTAAGGGTTCATGTGTAAGGTGTTTTTGTGTAAGTCTTCAAATACACAAAATGTATTTTTCAATAATAAGTAGTTAATTTTTTTTAAGCTTAGTTTTTTTAGTGATGTCATGTTTCCCTCAAGAAAACATAATTTAGGGAAAAAGAGGTCATTGTGTCAATTATGGAAAATTCTTTTTGTTCAGAGCAAAAGACAGCAAAGCACCTACTGGTAGAAGCATCTACTGGGTGGGAACGTGCCTTAGTTTCCTAGCAACTTGCCTTTAAGGAGGTAAACCTGTCTCTCAGCTTTCAAGTACGCATGCTTCCTTTTGTTGCATGAATATCCCATTCTCTCAGGGTTGGGTATATAATTTGTGAGGCCCTGTGCAAATGAAAAATGCCAGGCTTCTTGTTCAAAAAAGCAGGTAAAACATATTCTCCTTTTTTTCCATGGTCTTTCTCAATCTGTCATGGTTTCTTTGGTGTTTAACTCCAAACTTCCCGGGCAAAAGTGCAAAAGTGAATCCATATAGGCACCCAGAACCTAGCCCTTCCTAATTCATGCTCCATGTTGCTCCATGTGGGGCAAGGGTGGTCACAGTTGCTGAGCAGGGGCAGAGTGAGGGTGGGAGGCACGGACAGCTGACAACCTCTACTCAGGTGGCAGTGGAGAAAGGGAGGAGGAAGCAGGACCACCTGGCTCCAAGCTTCTGGCTCACCCTCCATTGTCCCACTGGACTTTACTTATGAAGCACAAATGCAAAGAGAAAATGATTGAGACCTTTAAGACAGCAGCTGCAGAGCCTTGGGTCTCAAGGGTGGGCAGGGAGACAGGGAGGCCCTTCTGAGTTGGCCCTGTGTGACTGCAGGAGTCAAATGCCCATGGAACTGGCCCTGCCCCCACTCCATCAACCATTCATCTCCTTTGTCATAAACCAGGGTAGTGTGTTTGTCAAGGAATATACATCGAAGCTGTTTCTGGAACTCTTTACAAATAAAGATTCCTATAACACTGTAGAGAGTTCTTCTGGTTTATTTCTTCATACTTTCATTCCTTCACAGATTTATTGAACACTTACTAGTTTTTAGGCCTTGGAGTAACTGTTATAAGCAGGATGGAGAAGATAGCTGCCAAAATCACTGTCTCCATGCGCCTTATTGTCCACTAGAGGAAATTGAATGTAAAGACATCTCTGGTGGCCTAGTGGTTAAGAGTCTGTGCTTCCAATGCAGGGGGCACCAGTTCCCATCCCTGGTTGGGTAGCTAGGATCCCACATGCTACATGGTACAGTCACAAAGTAAAATGTAAAAAAAAAAAAGAACAAATAAATAAAATCTGTGGCAGATTGTGGAAAGGGTAGGGAAGGAAACAAAGTAAGGTGGATGAACAACTTGGGAGGTTTCTACCTAGAGTGGAGGAAAGAAGATACTTAAAGCATAAACTAAGAGTCATCCCAGAACATTAGCCTAAGAAACTTCTCAGGTAGTTCCGATTACTAATCAGGTTTGGATTTAACTAAAAATATGACAGCTGACTATTTTGCCATGCTAGAAGAACTTGGCAAATTCACCTTCTACAGTTTATATTATGAAAGCAATATGAAATCACAGAATAATATTATAACAATGAATCTGCTTCTCCATATTATAAATCCCCCCTTAGAGAGTTTTCCACCTTATCTTTTAGTTGTGAATCTACAAATCTATTATTTTTCCAAATACAGTGATGGCACATTGCACTGGTGCCAAGAAAGTACATTATGGGCTTGAGCCAGGTTGTAGCGTGTGACAGAAACATGACTGAAAAACCCCACATCCCTTAACTCCCAGTCTGTGACAGACCACAGATGTCATCACATGTCCCTAGCACTTAATATTGAACAAGAAGTATCCTTGTTTCCTTCATAGAATCACTTAAATCTGTCACAGAATAATTAATAGTGGCTGTGGCAAATCAGTCAGTTTGAGTGTAGTCATTTTTTTCTTTTAATACAAAAAAGCTGTGGAAGACAGTGTAGTTCATCAAAATGCCTAACAAAACCTCAATGTATGTTTCAGTTGATCCCTTCTTCTGTTCTATGACTTTCCTAATTATAGCTCCATGACTATATCAGGATATCAGTAATCAGGCCCAAAACCTTCACTCTGGAAAGCTAGGGATGATGGACTTCCTAGTAAGAAACTAGAAAAATCTCAGGACCTACAACAATGCTTTCCTTCTTCAGAGTGGATTTACATTTGCTTCTGCAGGTTGAGGAGGCCAGGCACTTGTAATTTAAAATTAGCTCAGTCTGTCTGAGTTATGAATTTAGATACTTTGAAGCTATAAGAACAATTCAACTTGTGGTTCACCTTTCCTCCTAGAGTATAGCCTTGAATAGTTTCAATGCCAAACCTCAAGGGTTTATCAGTGCTCTCTCCTCTCCCTCTTTGGAGGCCCTGAATTTCAATTTTTATCTCACACTCTGCAAAAGTATTAAGACCTCTTTTCTGCTTCTCAGACTTCTGGTGGTCTCACTTCAGAACTGCCTGATGTGCCCAGAGGAACAGTCACTTAAATGCTGGACTTCTACTCTGAGTGTTTTTCTTCCTTTGGATATTGGAGAGAGAAATAGAAGGACCTGAAGAAATTAAATTATCCATAATGCAATCAAGAGAAAAATACTCCTAGGAAATATTAAGGTTCATAAAGATTCTTGGAGTGTAGGAGAGGAAGTTCTAAAAGATAGCTCATTAGAGTTTCAGAAATAGAATAATGGAAAGGCAATATTCAAGCAGAACATGCCAAGTTAACTTTCTAAGAATGAAATGGATCATATTTAATGAAAGATGTGCATCATCAGGACATTCTCAATGGGATATACTAAAAAAATTCAACATTTAAATATATCATGCTGATGCACTGCAGTAAAGAGATGAAACTTTATCAGACCAAAAACATCCAGAAGAAGAAAAAAGAAAACTATTGCACAATCAGAAGACATAGCACAAAATGAAGAAACAAACCCAGATTTTTCATCATATTAACTACTTTAAATTCAATAGATTTAACAGTTAAAATTCATGTATTGTCAAATGCGATGAAAAGCAACATCTAAGATAAGAGTAAAAAGTAATCAAAAGTAAACAAAGAATAGGAAAAGTCATATTTACCAAGAAAATGATAGCTAGATAGGTAGGTAGGTAAATAAATACATGCTATGTTAGTCAAATCGTCTTTGAGGCAAAAAAGTTATCAGGCACAAAGGGGATTGCTGTGAAGTGAAAGTCATTAACAAGCTTGACATGAATGATAAATAACCCCAGATGAGAGAGTACATCTTAGTCTCAATCACATATGAAGAGTTATCAAACTAATCCCATCCTAAGATATAATTTCTTAGAATTTTTATCATCTAGACCATTTTCCAATAAGTTAGAAATCAATAATAAATAGCAATGTACAAAAATTCATACCTTTGACAATTAACTTAAAAAGGCTTTCTAAATAACTCATAAAGTTGAACAACAACAAATGTAAGTTCAAATTGTGAGATATAACTGCAGCATACTTTATAGTGAATTTATAGCTCCAAATTCTTATGGAGAAAAGAATACAGCTGAAAATAAATGAGCTAAGTGACTTAAGAAGTTAGAAGAACAACAAAATAAACACAAAGAAAGTAGAAGGAAGGAAACTATAAAGATAAGAGTGGAAATTAATCAAATGGAAAACAAATATACGGTAGAGAGAATCAACTAAGGCAAAAGTTCACTTTTTGAAAAAACTAATAAAATAGACATTTTTAGGCTCCAAGAAAAGATGAAAAAGTACAAATAAACAATATTAGAAATAAAAAGAAGACAACTATAGATACTACTGAGACTAGAAAGATAAAACTATGAAATAAAAGTTTCCAAAACACATGAGAACTTAGATAAAATGTAATTTTTTTTCAGAAAAACTGTGCTTTATGGTAACAATAGGCTTCAAGAAGAAATAATATAACTGAATTTTCCTCCCTCCATTAAATACATTTAATCTATATTAGAAATTTACTCACAAAAAAACCCTGTCCTAGATTGTTTCAGATGTAATTTAATTCAAAGAGTCAGGAAACATAACTTCATTTTTACTCCAATTTTTCTGGAAAATCTGAATGAACCCCCTAAGAAATTACATATTTAAAAAATATAACTATTATAACCTTGTTACTTAGATCAGATAAGAAAGTATTAGAAATGAAAAATATGGGCCAATCTCACTTATGATCATTGATGTAAAATAGTGAACAGAATATTATCAAACTAAATAAAAAATTAGATCAGCTTTAACTGGATTTTTACAGGAGTAAAAGGATTGTTAAACATTAAAGCATCTCTTGGTTTAATTCTTCATATTAAGAGGTGAAGGGAACAGCTTTTTAAAATATGCAGAAGTATTAAAATATTAAACACCTGATCATGAAAACAATGTAAAAAAAGCTTTGATTACATTAGTGTCATAGTTTGGGTTTTCCAACAGCAGATATTGAGGTAGAAATTCCAGTGAAGTGTATTTGGGAGGTGATTTCATGAAACATAGATGAATCCCACAGAGAAGGTTGAGCAGAAAAGCATCTATCTATCTATCTGCTTGGTTATATATGCATATATATTCACACTTACATAACTACAGGGTCTTTCCAGGTGGCTCAGTGGTAAAGAATACACCTGCCAATGCAGGAAATGCAAGAGAACTGGGTTTGATCCCTGGGTCAGGAAGATTCCTTGGAAAAGGAAATGGCAACCCACTTCAGTATTCTTGCCTGGAAAATCCCATGGACAGAGGAGCCTGGTGGGTTACAGTCCATGAAGTCTCAAAGATTTGGACATGACAGAGTGACTGAGCACATATAATATAAATATAAGCATACACTTAAATATTTATACAAACTTTATAGGTAGACAAGATAGTGCTATACATTGCTTAGGGATACTTGTGTATATAGTAATGGTATAAAGTAATGAAAGGGAAGGAAGCACATGAAACTCAGAATAATATTGAGCTCTGACATTGGGTGCAGAGGAGATGTCCTTGAGGAGGAAGAGTAAATAGGGTTCTGAACTCTATTAGTGAAGTTCACTTTCTTAAGCTGAGCAGTGTTAAAAAATGTGGGTATATTATTGTTCTTTGTACCCACATTTTTTAACACTGCTCAGCTTAAGAAAGTGGAGCTCGTGTACACCTGTGGTGGATTCATGTCGATGTATGGCAAAGCCAATAGAGTATTGTAAAGTAAAATAAAGTAAAAAAAACAAATAATTAATTAAAAAAAACTAAATAAAAAAATAAAATCATGAACATTAAAAAATATGTATGGTAATGAATATTAAAAAAATGTGGGTATATTATTGTTCTTTGTGTATGTGTGTGCTCAGTCCTTCAATCTTGTCTGACTTTTTACGACCTCGTGGGCTATAGCCCACTAGGCTGCTCTGTCCATGGAATTTTCCAAGCAAGAATACTGGAATGAGTTGCCATTTCCTCCTCCAGGGGATCTTCCCAACCCAGGGATCACACCCATGTCTCTTGATTCCCTGCATTGGCAGGCAGATTTTTTACCACTGAGCCATCTGGTAAGCCCTATTATTCTTTTTGCTTTCTTAAATAATTCCTCCAGAAAGTAAACAAAGAAGAAAAATACACTAAAGACACATGTCAATGTTAAGAAAATAGAGAACAGGCTATCAATAAATGGCAGAATAATAAGTCTAATATTACCAAAAAATCACTAAAAGAAATCAAACCTTGACAAAAGTGTTTGGGGGGAAAAAAAAGAGAGAGAGAATATGCCATTAAACATAGGACAAATAATCATAGATAAAATAAGCATGAAAATATTATAAGAACTTATAAAGATCATGTGCTAATAAATTTGAAAAATTATAGACATATAAAACGTCAAAATCGACACTGGAAGAAAATTTTAAAAATTTGAACCCCATGTCGATGTATGGCAAAGCCAATAGAGTATTGTAAAGTAAAATAAAGTAAAAAAAAAAAAAAACCAATTAAATTAAATTAAATTAAAAAATTAATAGCCTTAAAAAAAAATCAAAGTAGTA
Source organism: Neotragus pygmaeus (assembly GCA_006410875.1). NCBI lineage: Eukaryota > Metazoa > Chordata > Mammalia > Artiodactyla > Bovidae > Neotragus > Neotragus pygmaeus. Next base: position 73,301 of record SJYV01051956.1, on the reverse strand, counting down.
GAAAAATACCCAGCTTGCCCCCAGTTATAATCCCCAAGCCCAGAAAATTTCTAGGTGAGTTTTATTAAATTTCTCAAGTTCCAGAAAATAGAAACACAGTTGTTTGGCTTTTGAAGTGAGTTAGTTATATTACTCTTTGTACTTTTAGTCTTTTAAATGTAAGTTTTCAAAATAAAAAAAGAATAAAATGAAACCTAGATTTCACACTTAGATGATATTTTTGGTGAAAAACTTTATTCTAATTTCTAGACGAGTCTGCTGTTAGGTATCACTGTTAATTAGGAAAGCATTTTACTGTGATTGTCTGTAATATTTTAATTCTATCATAAGAACATTGAATTACTCATGATATTCAGTTATTATAAAAGAAAGCTAGGCAAGAAAATATCTAGTTTGACATGGAACATTTCACTTTTTTCCGAATACCAAAAATGAGTTCATAGTCTCAGAGATGGAAATAATAAGTCCAGAATCCTTAAAAGGAATCTTTAACTTGACTTGAAATAATGTGCATACAACAGTTCTCTCATAAAAATTAAATCCCCAGAACTGACAACTTTTCCCACGGTCATGGATAACCTTGGTTATATTCAAGGCCTGGGAGATTTCCTTGTGGCCTGTATCAGAGTGGGAAACAATTCCCCACTTGGATAATTAATATCTTTAGGTAACAGTGACAACAAAATTTTCTTTCAAAGAAAGGCGCCCGCTCTCATATATAGTTTTGTCTATTATTGAAAAAATATTCACAATGTGATGTGACTTGACAATGACTAGTATTAAGACTGGTTTTATTTTTCCTAACAGACATAAAATGCCCATCTGACTCTGATTTCCAAAATGGCTTGGCACTGTTTGTGCCAGTGATTGTTGAAAAAAAAAATTGCTTTTATTTGGAGAGTCTCTTCCTAGTGCTAGCACTCTCCAAGGAGGGGAAGTAGTAGAAATTCTGAACACCTGAAGGCCAGGTGAATCAGATGAGATAAAATATTTAAGATCTGATTGTGCAGCAGCTTGTTTAACACTGAGAGGTTGAGTTTGGACCTAGAAGACAATCTATGTTGAGATTCTGGCAGAGCCATTCATCTCTTTTGAGCTTCTTTTACCTTCATTTGTAGAGCATGGATAATGATAAGCTCCCTTATGCTTGTGGCTCATGTGAAGATTAATTATGTAATGAATGTAAAATGCTAATTGTTATCATGGGGTGTTACTTGGCTCAATAGCTCAAAGGTATTCTGTTCATCTTGCGCGTTTCTTTCATTTGAAATGTATAGCATTTTCCCTTGTATGATTTTTTATCTATATTATACCTATTTGTTCTGGTATTAACTTTCTCTTTCTTAAATCCTTTGGGGAAATGAAATATACATAAAAGTTAAATTTTTATTTATTAATAGCCAAATTTTCCTGTCTTTAATCCCCTGTGAACAAGAAGTGAGTATGGGCAAACTAAGTAGTTCAATTTATCATGAATATTATATGCTCCTTTCCCAAACAGATTGTAGAGTTTATTTTGCAGGAAAGAATCGTATCTTTCATGTCTTATGATTTCCCACAGTGTGCATAAGAGTGGTTTGATACATTATAAATTTTGATATTCAGCAAGCCACAAATTCCATCTAATTGCTTTAGTGAAAAAACATATTGTTCTTAAATTTATTACTTGCTTGTATAATATCTCATTAAAAACTGTGATTTCTTTTTAAATATTTCTACTAGGCATTACTTTCCTATTATTTTCTTCTATGAGGGTTTTTTTTTCCATGAGAAAAACAAATTTAGATACAAAAAAATTTTGTATCTACTTTATTCAGATATAACTTGCATATAATAAAGTTCACCCATATAAAGTATGAAATTCAATAGTGTTTAGTACTGTTGTTATATAGCTGCTAAGTCATGTCCGACTTTTTTGTGACCCTATGGACTGTAGCCCACCATCTCCTATGTTCATGGTATTTCCCAGGCAAGAATTTTGGAGTGGGTGGCTGTTTCCTTCTCAAGATGATCTTCCTGACCCAGGGACTGAACTCACATCTCCTGCATTGGCAGGCCCCAGTTTTCAGTATAGTCACAGAATTATGCACTCAGCACTACAGTCAAATTTAGAATATTTTCTTTACAACAATAAATTCCATAACTATTAAGTCACTTTCCATCACCTTTCTTCTCCTCTCCTATTATCTACTTTTTTCTTTCTTTTTTTCCTTTTGTTTTTTTTAACGGAAACATAGTTAATTCACAATGTGTTAATTTCAAGTGTACAGCAAAATGATTCAATTATACATACAATTATACACATATAGTATTTTTCAGATTCTTTTCTATTATAAGCTATTACAAGTTATTGAATGTAGCTCTCTGTCGTACACAGTAGATTCTTGTTGTTTGTCTATTTTATGTATAGGAGTGTATATTTGTGAGGAGGCAATGGCACCCCAACTCTTGCCTGGAAAATCTCACGGATGGAGGAGCCTTGGTAGGCTGCAGTTCATGGGGTCGTTAAGAGTCTAATACGACTGAGTGACCTCACTTTCACTTTTCACTTTCACGCATTGGAGAAGGAAATGGCAACCCACTCCAGTGTTCTTGCCTGGAGAATCCCAGGGACAGGGGAGCCTGGTGGGCTGCCATCTATGGGGTCGCACAGAGTCGGAGCAGCAGCAGCAGCAGCAGCAGTGTATATTTGTTCTAGGTTTAAACTTGTATCTTTAGCTCCCAACAGAGTTGTTTATTATTCTGGTCATGGGCTTTAAGACACTATACTACAGGTAAAAAGTACGATAAAAATAAATGTTATAGTTATGTTATACTCTATTTTCCGTATTTGAGCTTGAGAAACAGTGTCAAAAATCCAAACAATGTTTATTTATGACTCAGTATAAGTGATACTGTGTAAACACTTAAATACATACCTGGTTGATATAACTGCAAACACCAGTCAGAGTTAATATAGATATTATTTTCAGACAATCCTCACTTGAATAATATTCTTTATCTGGCTACATTTCAGATTAGTAGAAAGTGAATTATGAAGAAACTTTGGGTCAAATATACAAATCTATTTAGTTTTCAAAAGGTGAAAATGTAACTTGTATATGATCCAACTTAATAGCTGAAAAAAGTAGTTTTATATTGGATATGAGTCTAGAAATCTTCAATGTACTTATATTTTTAAATCAAATGTAAACCGTTAGGATTTGCTAAGATCAAAAATTTAAGACTTGTAAGGCCCTGGACATTTTGGATATTTTTCTCACCCTATCTTGAGTCATACTAGTTCACATGCCCAACTTTGAAACGCCTTTGAATTACTGATTTTTTCCCACTCTCTTTCAGACTTTAGTTTTGTCCAAATTGGCTTGGGATCTTACTTGGTACAGCTGAAAAAGAGGCTTAAAAATAAACTCTCCAGTGATGAAAAAATATTTTTCATCTTCAATAATTTTTTAAGCATTTGGAATTTCAAATATGAGGTTTGACTTTTTTTTTTCATTTGTCTTTTGAGTTCAGGCACCCATATTTTGACATGAACTTATGTATAGTTTTTTTTTTTACATTGAAAAGTCAGAACTAAAAAGAAAACCCATAATCAATATAAAAAAGAAATTTTCAATAGAAAAAAATTGCCCTAAATATTCCATTGAAAATGTTTCCTACGTCAGTTTGAGGGTAAAGGGACTATTACACTTAAACAGTAAGAAAAAAGACATGATAGGTGATTTCAACACATGACTAAAGTGTATATGAAGAGCTGTCATTTTGATGAATGGGTCTGCCTTTATGGCAAGACTTCTTATTCCAAAGTTGAAAATCAAATTGCGGCAATAGATGTGTCATTGAATACTGTCTGGGTAACAAAGGCTATTAAAATTACCAAAAAGAACTTTTAAATTTTCGTTTTTTAAGAGAAAGCAGGGTATTGCAGTTAAACCATTAGTAACGTTATTCCTGCTATGGTTAAATTTTTAAAGTTATTTTAAAAGTTTTATATTATACTAAAATAGTAGAAATTTACCTTAAAAACCAAACAATTCAGAATGGAATAAAGAACAAAAATTTGAGCTCCTTCCTTTCTCATTCATTTTTTAGGAGAGGCTTTATTAATTTATTGGCATGAGATTTCATGATTGTTGAAGGCAATTAACATATAATATAAAATTATGTGAAAATATATTTTTCTATGGTAGAATAGAAGAGGATAATGTAGTCAAAATAATCAGATCTTTGTCTAGGCTAGTTGTGCTTCTGTCTGAATGAAATTTGCTGAAATTATTTGAATATGGTTTCCTTAATCAGTTTGGCCCTCTGCTTTACTCCACCAAGTTTTACTGTTTTCTCTAGTGTAGAGAAGCAATTCTAAAATAATCTTTTGGATGATACATATTATAGACACATTTGGGAAGAGAAAATTTTGATTGATGTGAACTTTACTATAGTTACAATTTTTACCTTAAGGGTTAAGTCAGTTCACATATGAACCAATAAGTACTCATTGAGATATTCATGATTTCAAAACGTATTATAAGTATAAATGTATGTGAAGTAAAGGTTGCACAGTCATGTCCAACTCTTTGCGACCCCATGGACTGTATCTCTCCAGGCCCTTCTGTCCATGGAATTCTCCAGGCAAGAATACTGGAGTGAGTATCCATTCCCTTCTCCAGAGGGATCTTCCCAACCCAGGGATCAAACTTGGGTCTCCTGAATTGCAGGTAGATTCTTTATTGTCGGAGCCACCAGGTAAGCCCATAATGTAGAGAGAAATTTATCTCTAGAGAAAGAAATTCAAGCTGCTTAGAAAGTAGTGAGAACAGCTTAAATCAGCAATAGTGGGCAAAAGTCAATATGAAATTTCCAAAGAAAAAGTTAACAACCTCTCTTACTGTCAATTTTGTGAGCAGATGGTCAGAACCTAGTTTGTGCCTCTGGAAAGGCATTCAAAGCTCTTCTAAAAGGCTTAAAAATTTTGGAAAACTCTGATTTTATTCACAGTAAGTCACCTCATTCTAATAGTCTTTGAGTTTCTAGTTCCTGTGGCAACCCACTCCAGTGTTCTTGCCTGGAGAATCCCAGGGACGTGGGAGCCTGGTGGGCTGCCATCTATGGGGTCGCACAGAGTCGGATACAACTGAAGCGACTTAGCAGCAGCAGGCTGGCCACTAATTCAGTTCAGTTCAGTCACTCAGTCATGTTCAACTCTTTGTGACCCCAAGGACTGCAGCATGCCAGGCTTCCGTGTCCATACCAACTCCCAGAGCTTGGTCAAACTTGTATCCATCGAGTCAGTGATGCCATCCAACCATCTCATCTTCTGTCGTCCTCTTCTCTTGCCTTCAATCTTTCCCAGCATCAGGGTATTGTCTAATGAGTCTGTTCTTCACAACAGGTGGCCTAAGTATTGGAACTTCAGCTTCAGTATCGGTCCTTCTGCCATTAATTAAACACAATTATATTTATCATAAAATCTGCTGTCCCAAAGTAATCCACAAATAATGTGATCTGGAAGCCCCTTGGGAAGATAAGGTCTTTTTGTTGAGGTCTTTTTGTGGCTCACAGCCCATGATATTTCCTTCCCAGACATCTTGTTCCTGCTTTGTCTTTTCTATTATTTTAGGTGTTCTTATTCCATATTCTCTGTCTTGCTTTTGCCCAATATTCCTATCATTCTCCAGTATCTGTAGTCTTCTGATTCCCATTGCTTTTGTGTGTTCACTTTGACCTACTGTGTTGACACATTCCTCAGCTCGCCACCACTCCATTAGTATTTGTTCCCTAGACTGTGGTTTCTCCTGAGATTGGCCAGTCTCATACCTGTACCTTCTTTGGTGACTCTGTACCTTCTTTGTTTTACTAAGGCTCACCTTGCCCTATATGTTCCTCTCTCTTTATGTTGCTGGTAGCCATTCATAATACTGTCATCCTTGGTCTATTGTCCTTGTGTCCCAATATAAAAAATGTTTGTATACATACACACACATGAATAATCAAACTTATGTAAATACATACGTATTTTTAAAAATAAATTCATAAATGTTCCTGATGCAGTCTTTCTTTTTCTTTTTTTCCCTTGGTTTCTTTTCTTCCCAAACTTCTTCCCCTGCATTGCATGCTAAGTCACTTCAGTCATGTCCAACTCTTTGCGACTCAACAGACTATAGCCGGCCAGGCTTCTCTGTCCATGGGATTCTCCAGACAGGAATACTGGAGTGGGTTGCCATGCCCTCCTTCAGGGAATCTTCCCCAGGGATCGAATCTGCATCTCTTTCATCTCCTGCATTGGCAGGCAGCTTCTTTACCATTAGTGCTACCTGGGAAGATCCCACATTAACCTTACCTGTTAAACTCCTGCCAACCATGTGCAGAGTAGCCATATTAGGTAGCTAGTTTTATCTGTCCTTAATAATTACATACATATATACATGTAATATACAGACACATACATACAGGACACCAGGCAGAAATTTCATGGGATTTTCTGATCCAGGCTTAGAAGTTGCATAGCATCACTTTTGTTGTACTGTATTGGTTGAAACAGTCGTAAGTCTGCCTACATAGATATCACCTCCTGATGGAAGGAATGTCAATCTTTGGAGCCATGTTTTAAACAACCACTATGTGTACTCTGGTCCCAAATTATTTTCATTTCTTCTACATACAAAATAATTTATTCTGTCTCAGGATCAACCCTCCTTTCCCCTGCTCATGTTTCATCCCATTATAACATCTAATTCAGGCTTGTTGATATCCAGAATCTTGTTACCTAAAGCAACTCTAGAGGGAAGAGTTTCTTGAGATACAGTTTCTTGGGTTCAGCCCTGAAAAATACCATTCCTCTCAATCTGAAGATCTGTAACCTAAAAAACAAGCTGTCTGCTCCCACACACTTAATATAAAATTGTGGGATAGACTTTGGATAACTGCCAGACACTCCCATGCAAAAAGGGGGAAAACAGAAGGTATAGCACTCACTGGTTTATACATCTGAAATACAGCTGGGCAGTATGGCTGGTTTTCAAATTAGGGATCAGTACTGTTTCCGGGGACTGTTGTTTCTATTGGGACTACCGTTTCTCTGTAGATTTGCTGTTGTACTGAGAATCTTGGTTCTAACCTGTGATTAATCCTTACTTTCCATTAGAGATGGCCCAAGGTTCAGCTGAATAGTTTTCCCAAAGGCTTCCCTTCATTTGGCACTGTTAATGTGCAAGTTGATACACTTCATTTAAAACTCTAGAAGCTTCTTGTGTACAAGTTTAAAATCTATTCCATTAGATAAAGTGACACTCACAAATCTCTTCCAGGTAACACTTTCACTACCTTGGGCTCCTGACAAGTCTGCTATGCGTTAACACTCATCATTCATTCTCTGAAATCTTAAGATACTTAGAAGATCTTTTGTTGTCCGAAAATGTCTCTGAGGCACCATCTGGATTAATTCTGAAATTATAGGTACACATTAGCTTTGTATTTACCAGGAGACCACGTTTCTGCTTATTTGGCATGTATGTTAAGACACTTTTCACTTTAAGAATCTTCTACAGGAAGAGATTGGAAACACTTTCATTTTGAAGTCCATCATGCCTTGGCTTTTTTATATTTTCTCTACATAACCCTGGAAATGGACAATTTTCTTCTTTGGTTTGTCTTGCTTTATCCATGCCATATGGTATGTGGCTGAAATAAACCAATGGACAATTTTTTTTTTCATTCTACCTGAAGATCTCCTTAGTCAGATCTATTGTTTAATGAGGTACATTTCTATTTCCATGTTATCTCAAGCGATAATTTTGCCAAACTTTTCCACTACAGAATAAAGATCTCCTTTCCTCCAGTTTCAACAACATTTTTCTCAATTATCCTTAAGCTCTCACTGACAAGGACCATTGGACTTAAAAAGAAAACAAAACACAACATTTATTTATTTTTGAGTGTTCGAGTCTTCAGTGCAGTGTGAAGACTTCCTTTCCTGTTGTGGCGGCTTCTTTAGTTGTGAAGGCTCCAGGCACACAGGCTTCAGTAGTTGTGGCTCATGGACTTGGTGGCTCCATGAATGTGGGCTCTTTCCAGACCAGAGGTTGAACCCGTTCCCCCTGCATTGGCAGGCAGATTCTTTATTAACCACTAGACCACCAGGGAAGTCCTGACCACTGCACTTTTGATAGTGTTTTCCTCAAGGCCCTTTCAGTTTTTAAGCACCATCTGGTCCCCAGTCCCAAAGTTACTGCACATGTTTTAGGATCTTGCTGGTGGCTCAGACAGTAAAGCATCTGCCTACAATGCAGGAGACCTGGGTTCGATCCCTGGATTGGGAAGATCTCCTGGAGAAGGAAATGGCAACCCACTCCAGTACTCTTGCCTGGAAAATTCCATGGACAGAGGAGCCTGGTAGGCTACAGTCCATGGAGTCGCAAAGAGTTGGACACAACTGAGCGACTTCAATGTCATGTCATGTTGTTTTCAGCAGTATCTCACTTCCAGGTAACAATTCTGTTTTAGTTGCCACTGCTATGTAACAAACTACCTCCTACATTCAGAAGCTTAAAAAAATATCCTTTTTGTCTTGCTCACAGTTTTGTGGTTCAGTAATTCAGAAAGGGCTTAGAGGGTCAGTTCTTGCTTGGGGTCTCTAATGTAGGTGTTGCCGGATATCAGTGGGGGATACAGTTGTCTGGAAGCCTAGTTGGGCTGGATGTTCAAGATGCATTACTTGTACAGCTAGCAATTGATGTCCCTCATTCACTCGTAGTTCAGCTGGGACTTTTGACATGGTCTTTCCAGCATGGTAGAAATTGGCAATTTTCATGGTTGTTGCCTTCTTTCAGAGAGTATCTCAAGAGGGCTGGACAGAAGCTCTATGTCCTTTTCTGACTTAGCCTTGAAGTTCACATCACTTACACCTGATTATATTGGCTGAAGCAATCATAAGTCTTCCTGGTTTCAAGGGGATGAGACATAGACCCCACCTTTTGGTAGGAGAAATGTGAAGCAATTTGGGGATCATGTGTTACACCTACCATATTAGGGTAAGCATATCAACAAATTACCTCGACAGTCTGTTTATTTACTAATCTGACAGCAGGGTAAACTGCTCATTTAAGCAATGTCTTATATGCCAGGATGATTAAATTATTTCTGCATCTAATTCAAATGTGGTCAGCATAGCAGTCCATCTTCTCTTCTAACCACAAGACTGCTGAAAAAAGCTGGCTGTAAAATATTAGACTCGACATCTTGGCAAAAGAAAACAGGGCTCTCAACAAGGCATATCCAGTGACAGAAACAATTTTCAGAACTTTTTTCTTTTGATTTAGACATGTGGTTCACTCAATCCCTTTTCCTTAGTTTATTGAATAACTACAAGCGGCACACCTAGACTCTTGCCAGTTTTTCTTCTGTGGTGATGATGGGGTTTCACAGCTCCTTTGGGAGAGTGTCTTGGCTTGGCTTGTAACAGTTCTATATGTGTTTTACAGAGATAAGCAGCTAAATCAGAAGAACGTAGGTTTGAGTTTTCCTTGCTGGGAAAAGACCAAGGTCCACCATAAACAGCTATCTATGAAGCATATCAGGACTGTCATTAAATACAGAGGTGACACTTGAGAAGCTTACAGGGGAACTAGTGGCTTTTAACTTGAATGGGAAAGGTTCTTGCAGTTTTGCAACAGTGATACTGTACTTTCTCATTATGGTGGTTGGCATCACTATTGCTTAAATTGGCATATTGCCTTCACATACAGGGAGGACTTGCAGAACATTCAGAGTATTAAGTTATTACGTTAATGTGATATCAGAAAGGAATTTGAAGTGCTGACAATTATTTCACTTAAGATAAAGATAAAAAGAAATCAGAGTCCCCTCATCATTAATCCTCTCATATTCTTATCTCCATTCAGGTTGGTCTTGTTCTTTCCTGGTGGTCTGGGGACTTCCCCCTCCTCTGCCTGCTGGCTCATCTCCCAGTCCCTTCACTGAAATACTGAATCTTCTAATTCGTCTCCACATTGTTAAACTTTATAGAAAGTTGGAGAGAGTACTCCTTTCACCTTCTCAACTTCAGACTGAAACACGAATTTGCTCTGATTATACTGCCTTCCTAAAACCCATCAGAAGGGAGACTGTACATTATCCTTCTCCCCCAATCCTAAGGTTAGACGATTGAGCCAGATTTCTCCGAGCTCTCTTACTTGACCTCTCTATGATATTGGCATGAATATTTAATTCCTCCTTCTTGAAACTCTCTGTTATCTTGGCTCCCAATGCATTATCCTTTTTTGTTATACCCTTTCTTCCAGATTTTTTGTATTGGCCCCTGCCCTTTGCCCTGCCTTCTTGTAGAATTGATTTTCTCCAGGATCTTTCCTTGTCTAAAACCATGTCCATGATCTCTAACTTTCTACATCTCTTCACTTCTGGCATCTCCAGTACACTTACTCTTTTTTTTTTTTTTTCTGCAGTCTTCATTTTAGTTAATGATGTATCTATCCACTTGGCTATGAAATGGAAAATCTCAGGGTCAACTTTTACCTCAAGGATCAGTTTGTGACCATGTATAGTGGATACTACCTTTAAAATATTTCTTGATTCAACTTTCATCTTTCAATAATTGCCACTGTTTTAGTTCAGATATTATCTTTTCCAATTTGATTTTAGGATTCTCTTGCTTGATTTTACTCCCTGCAGGCTCTGGCACCACCGATCTATTCTCCACATTGAGACCATAATAGTTTTTCTGTTACACAAGTAGAACTATTATTTTCTTTTCAAAAACTCCCTGCCAGTTCCTTGTTTTCTGCAGGATTAAATTCACTAAACCAGCCTAGCTTTTTGGTTTTGTATCCTGCTTTTTCTTTTTAGCTTAATAAACAGTTTTTCAGTTTTTTTTTAAATTTTGACAAAGTATTTTTTTAATGAAGTATAGGTATATTTTTATATTTGTACAGGTGTACAAATAGTGATTCACAATTTTTAAAGGTTATATTCCCTTTATAGTTATTGTAAAATATTGGCCATATTCCCTGTGTTGTATAATACATGCTTATAGAGTATTTTATATCTAATAGTTTATCCCCTACCGCTATATTATCCTACTCCCCTTCCCTCTCCTCACTGGCAACCAACCCTCTATCTCTATATCTGTGAGCCTGTTTCTTTTTTGTTATATTCACTTGTTTGGTTTGTTGTATTTTTAAAAATTCCACATATAAGTGATATCGTATAGTATTTGTCCTTCTCTGACATTTAGCATAATACCCTCCAAGTCCATCCATGTTGCTCCAAATAGCAAAACTTTATGTTTCTTTATGGGTGAACAGTATTCCACTGTGTATGTGTGTGTATGTATGTATATGTATGTGTATATATACATATGGGCTTCCCTGGCGGCTCAGATGGTAGCAAATCTGCCTGCAATGTGGGATATCTGAGTTTGATCCCTGGGTTAGGAAGATCCCCTGGAGAAAGGAATAGTTACCCATTCCAGTACTCTTGTCTGAAGAATTCCATGGACAGAGGAGCCTGGCAGGCTATATAGTCCATGGGATCGCAAACAGTTTGACATGACTGAGTGACTAACGCTTCCATTTTTTTTCATATATATGTATATACCACATCTTTATCTATTCATCTATTGATGGATGCTTAGGTTCGTTCCATATCTTGGCAATTGTAAATAATGCTGCTATGAACATTAGGGTGCATTTTGAATTAGTATTTTGGTTTTTGGATATTTACCCTGGAATGGAATTGCTGTGTCATATGGTAGTTCTATTTTTAGTTTTTGGAGAAACTGCAGTATTGCTTTCCACAGTGGTTGCACCAATTCACACTCCTACCAAGACTTTAAAGGTGTTCCCTTTTCTCCATATCCTTGCCAACATTTGTTATTTATATTCTTTTTTTATGATAGCCATTCTGACAAGCATGAGGTAATATCTCTTTGTGGTTTTGATTTGCATTTCCCTGATAATTAACAATGTTGAACATTCTTTTGTGTGTTTGTTGGCCTTTTGCATGTCCTCTTTGGGAAAGTGTCTATTCCATCCTTCCATCCGTTTTTTAATTGGAATTTTTGCTGTTGAGTTACATGATGTGCATATATATTTTGGATATTAACTACCTATCAGTCATTTCATTTGCAAATATTTTCTTCAAATAGTGTTTTTAAATAGAACATGTCATGTTCTTTCAAACTTCTTATATACAGACTATATGCTCCCAATGTCCAAAGTATTTTCCATCTTCCTTCCCCTAAGAAACAATCCTTTTCAAGACAAGGGTCAAACATTATCTTCTTTATTGAGCTATTGAGTTTTTTCTTCTAATGTAGTACTTAGGGAATAGAATGGAATAAACTATATTTATTGAATGTTAGGTATTCACCAAAGCATTTTGTCAAGTATTAAAAAATTGTTATTTCACAGAATCCTCTCAATGCGTAATTACTGTTACTCCTTTGCAGATGAAGAAACTAGGCCTTAGAGGGAATGGATAACTTCTTGAATATGTGAATTTATTGAGGGCAGAGCTTGGGTCCATTTAGTTCACTTGCCAATAATAGCACTGAGTAAATATTCACTGAAGGAAGAATGATGGGAGGCTATTGCACAGAGCATGAGCTACAAAGAGAGAAAATATCAGAAATTCTCAGAATAACGGGGTTTGTTGTGACATGGCATAGGAAATAGGAGTAGAGGCAGAGGAGAGGAAATGTATTTTTCCAAAAGGAAATTTAATATTTGAGCTTAAGGCAGTAGCATTTTAATGCTGATATTCTTGGGAATATATGGGCACAAGGATTAGAAAAGGATTGTTCTATGTCTGCAGTAATTTGTGGAATGTGCCATCTGATAATGTACCACATGAGAACTAGATGACAATAAAGACAGTAAGACACTCAACCAATTTTATTTTTCCAAACCAACCTTATTTCTTAGTATGTTAAAAAGAAAAAGTATAGGATTTTGGTTCCTGTTTCTTCAGTTTATCTTATCACATTATTCACAACTCAATCAAACTCTTCAAAGTTTNATAAAATATTGGCCATATTCCCTGTGTTGTATAATACATGCTTATAGAGTATTTTATATCTAATAGTTTATCCCCTACCGCTATATTATCCTACTCCCCTTCCCTCTCCTCACTGGCAACCAACCCTCTATCTCTATATCTGTGAGCCTGTTTCTTTTTTGTTATATTCACTTGTTTGGTTTGTTGTATTTTTAAAAATTCCACATATAAGTGATATCGTATAGTATTTGTCCTTCTCTGACATTTAGCATAATACCCTCCAAGTCCATCCATGTTGCTCCAAATAGCAAAACTTTATGTTTCTTTATGGGTGAACAGTATTCCACTGTGTATGTGTGTGTATGTATGTATATGTATGTGTATATATACATATGGGCTTCCCTGGCGGCTCAGATGGTAGCAAATCTGCCTGCAATGTGGGATATCTGAGTTTGATCCCTGGATTAGGAAGATCCCCTGGAGAAAGGAATAGTTACCCATTCCAGTACTCTTGCCTGAAGAATTCCATGGACAGAGGAGCCTGGCAGGCTATATAGTCCATGGGATCGCAAACAGTTGGACATGACTGAGTGACTAACGCTTCCATTTTTTTTCATATATATGTATATACCACATCTTTATCTATTCATCTATTGATGGATGCTTAGGTTCGTTCCATATCTTGGCAATTGTAAATAATGCTGCTATGAACATTAGGGTGCATTTTGAATTAGTATTTTGGTTTTTGGATATTTACCCTGGAATGGAATTGCTGTGTCATATGGTAGTTCTATTTTTAGTTTTTGGAGAAACTGCAGTATTGCTTTCCACAGTGGTTGCACCAATTCACACTCCTACCAAGACTTTAAAGGTGTTCCCTTTTCTCCATATCCTTGCCAACATTTGTTATTTATATTCTTTTTTTATGATAGCCATTCTGACAAGCATGAGGTAATATCTCTTTGTGGTTTTGATTTGCATTTCCCTGATAATTAACAATGTTGAACATTCTTTTGTGTGTTTGTTGGCCTTTTGCATGTCCTCTTTGGGAAAGTGTCTATTCCATCCTTCCATCCGTTTTTTAATTGGAATTTTTGCTGTTGAGTTACATGATGTGCATATATATTTTGGATATTAACTACCTATCAGTCATTTCATTTGCAAATATTTTCTTCAAATAGTGTTTTTAAATAGAACATGTCATGTTCTTTCAAACTTCTTATATACAGACTATATGCTCCCAATGTCCAAAGTATTTTCCATCTTCCTTCCCCTAAGAAACAATCCTTTTCAAGACAAGGGTCAAACATTATCTTCTTTATTGAGCTATTGAGTTTTTTCTTCTAATGTAGTACTTAGGGAATAGAATGGAATAAACTATATTTATTGAATGTTAGGTATTCACCAAAGCATTTTGTCAAGTATTAAAAAATTGTTATTTCACAGAATCCTCTCAATGCGTAATTACTGTTACTCCTTTGCAGATGAAGAAACTAGGCCTTAGAGGGAATGGATAACTTCTTGAATATGTGAATTTATTGAGGGCAGAGCTTGGGTCCATTTAGTTCACTTGCCAATAATAGCACTGAGTAAATATTCACTGAAGGAAGAATGATGGGAGGCTATTGCACAGAGCATGAGCTACAAAGAGAGAAAATATCAGAAATTCTCAGAATAACGGGGTTTGTTGTGACATGGCATAGGAAATAGGAGTAGAGGCAGAGGAGAGGAAATGTATTTTTCCAAAAGGAAATTTAATATTTGAGCTTAAGGCAGTAGCATTTTAATGCTGATATTCTTGGGAATATATGGGCACAAGGATTAGAAAAGGATTGTTCTATGTCTGCAGTAATTTGTGGAATGTGCCATCTGATAATGTACCACATGAGAACTAGATGACAATAAAGACAGTAAGACACTCAACCAATTTTATTTTTCCAAACCAACCTTATTTCTTAGTATGTTAAAAAGAAAAAGTATAGGATTTTGGTTCCTGTTTCTTCAGTTTATCTTATCACATTATTCACAACTCAATCAAACTCTTCAAAGTTTAGTAAGTAGTAATATTTATTCTTTTGTATTTCTGGAAATAGTTTCAAAAATCTTTAAAGCTTTTTTTTTTAAATTAGGTGTTTATTAATGTTGGGTTAACTANTTGGTTCCTGTTTCTTCAGTTTATCTTATCACATTATTCACAACTCAATCAAACTCTTCAAAGTTTAGTAAGTAGTAATATTTATTCTTTTGTATTTCTGGAAATAGTTTCAAAAATCTTTATAGCTTTTTTTTTAAATTAGGTGTTTGTTAATGTTGGGTTAACTAATGTTTGAAACTTATGTAATTTTGCCTTGTATTACATTGTAGCATTTACAAAGTTCCAAGTGGGTCAACCTTTTAAAAATTTAGAACATGCAAATATTAAATCATAGGTGAATATTGAAAAGAACAAAAGAGAAGTGAAAAGTAAACATGATACTTGAAGGCAAGCCAGTAGTATTTGTCATGTAGGACACATAACATGTTTTTTATAGGACACCTCAAAATAGGTCAAGAAACCTGGAATTTTGGATTGGGATTTTGAGAACATTTTAGCGAAGCTCCTGGTTGTAAAGTGAACAAAAGAAGTACAGGAAGGTAAGTGACTTGTTACAGTCAAGAACAAGCGAGAATTAGAGCTGGTGACTATCACTCAACACATTTCTAAGACCTTGATTTTTCTTAATTTTCACTACTGTCTATCAAAGGGATGAATTATCAATGGAGGAGTGAAACCATCTAGCTGATGACATCAGTGTTGGCAGCTAGTGTAGTCTGTTATGGAAGAAGGGATTCACTTAAACTGTGTCTCCACCACCTTCTCTAATATGGGCCCCTTGAGGTCTAACACAGCAGAGTTAGAGGCATAAAACGTGATAAATACCCTGAAAATATAATTTGAGCCTCTAACATGAGGACTTGTAAGAAACATAACTTAGAAAGAGGCAATTAAGAAGGATGTGCTTATCTTAGGTTTTCCCAGATTATATATAACCTTGCATTTTAGTATAAAACTGCCAAAGTCAGTAACAGTTTGGTTTATTTTGTGGGGGAGGGGAGAGCGGACATGCAGACACATCAATTAGGGAAGAAATTCTTGCTTAAGAATTATCTTTATGGCTTGTAATTGTAAACTATTCTATACTTTCTATTTGTTAAATAAAAATGATTATTCATGGACTATTCACTCCTTTTTCTGCTCCAGTCTTTAGTTTTACTCCAAAGGGTGGAAAGATCTGCTTTAACTCAGAAAGGTTTTGAAGATTTCCAGAACCAGGGACCTTGCATTTCTCCCACTAGTACTTATCCAAAGCTGAGGTATCCGGCTCAGGGCTTTGTGAGAGAAAGCTCTTTGATTGTCCTGCATTGGCCAGCTGCCAGCTTTGCCACATGATGATTAAGTGTGCTTTTACCCGAAAAAGTTCAGAAAAGCTTAAATTATTCTTCGAAAACAGAAAGTCTTATCAGGCTTTATACACAATTTAAAGCCCAGATAATGACCAGCTTTTCCTACCTCTAGACAGACACTGATACAGAGACCAAATGCAAGGAAGAGATACAGATCTCAAACCCAGAAGCACAACAGAGCACCTATGCCTTCACCAGGCACCACAGCACTCCGTTATCTAGTGTTACTTCCTGTCCTAGCCCCTGACCTTTCCAAATAGCCAGGTATTTACCTGAATTTCTATTAAGCCAGATCTGGGACCTTTTGCTTTCCTTATGAAGGACATGTAGCTATGGGTCATTTGATTTTACTCTCCTCTTTGTTCAAACTCATAGGAGGATGCTGATAAACACCAGGAAAGATTAGCATGATGAAAGAATTAAAGTCCAGGTGTGAAGTAGAGGATTAGGGAACAGACTGTTTAGGAGATGATGAATCTGGGTTCCTACATCTTGAAATACAAAGGACATATTATTTTATGGAGTAAATTTTAAGTGGCTATCTATTGCACTGCTTATAATAAAAAGTCCAGTATGGTGCAGAGGTTAAAGCGTCTGCCTGCAATGTGGGAGACCTGGGTTAGATCCCTGGGTTGGGAAGATATCCTGGAGAAGGAAATGGCAACCCACTCCAGTATTCTTGCTTGAAGAATCCCATGGATGGAAGAGTTTAGTGGGCTACAGTCCATGGGTCGCAAAGAGTCGGATACGACTGAGCGACTTCACTTTCACTTACAGTAAAGAACTAAAAACCAGTTTTTGATATTTCTCCAGTCTGCCAAATCAGATCACTTCCCTGTAGCTTTCTTGACTTTCTTATCCCCAACTTGGTTCAACTTTCTTACTCAAACATTTTGGACCCCAGCTGAGAAGAGAACATTCCCAGTTCTGAATGAACACTTAGTTTCTTGGCTTCCACTAAACTATTCAGTCAATACAAGTAGGTAAAACACCATGGCAGCCCCAGGCCTGATTTTGCTTGAAATCTGCTTAATTGATAGTGGCTGAACCTGAGCTGCCCTTGTGATTTACTCTTTGAGTTGGTAGCTGAACCTCAACTGACTCATCCACTGCTATATACCAATCCTTGATCCTCCCTCAGTATTGTCCCAGAGTCAGTAAGATTCATTCAGTTATTCATTTACTGGTCTAATATGTACCACTACTAAGGGATATAAAATGAATGCGGTGGATGTGGTCCTGCTCTTTGGAACTTAAGGTCTATTTGGAATGGGTGTGTGTGCTAAGTCACTTCAGTCATGTCTGACTCTTTGCGACCCTATGGACTGTAGCCTGCCAGGCTACTTTGTCCATGGAATTCTCCAGACAAGAATACCAGAGTGCATTGCCATGCCCTCCTTCAGGGGATCTTCCTTATGCAGGGAACAAACCCATGTCTTCTGTGGCTTCTGCACTGCAGGCATATATATATATATATATATTTTTTTTTTCTTTCTTTTTTTCTTTTACAACTGAGCCACTGGTGAAGCCCCTGTTTTGGAATACAGTTAACCAAACATGCTGGGAAAGAGGAAGAATAATGTGTTATGTAGTTAACAAGGGAGGATGCTTAACCTGATTGTGAAGATCTGGAAGGCTTTCCAGAAAAGGCGTAAGTTGAAAACTATAGCATGAGTTGGAGTTACTAAAGAGAAACCTGAAGATAATGCTTCAGACAGAGAAGACATCCTGAGTCAAGTCTGGACAAAAGAGGGCACGACTATCTCAGGAAAAGAAAGTAATTCCACATGAGTGGATCATAGAATGTGTGTGTTCTGTAGAAGGTGGAGGAGCTGGGAGGCAGGGTGGGAAACAGTAAGTAGAGGCTGGAGGGGACTTTGTGAAGTCCAGTAATCTTCCCTCAAGGGGGTTGAGAAGCCCCGGAAGGGACATAGTTGGATATGTGTTGTTAAAAAGATCATGCTGGCTAGAAAATGGCAAGTGCTCTGGTGCGGCAGTTGTGAGGCTGCTGCACTAGCCCAGGCCAAAGGACACAGAAACCCGCTAAGGTTCAGTAGCGTTGAGGGTGCAGAGAAGTGAGTGGACAGGAGGGAGATTTAGAAGGCAGAATTGATGCCTGTGGAGACTGATGAGATGTAGGGAATCAGGGAGTGGGAGGAGGCACCCATGTTACCTTGGTTTCTGGGCTGAACAACTGAGGTGAATTATGATGTCTTTTTCTGAGCTAGAAAAGGAGAAGCATTTAGTTCTCTTAGTTCCCAATGATCAGCCATATTTTCTTATCCATTCTGCCTTTTCCGTCTTCTCACCCTCACTGGACTTGCCTTTTCCTCATTCCCTACTTTCCTGCAGGTTGTGGCCAAGCTCACCTCCAATAGCTCCTGGCTCTGGTCCACTTCAGAGGTGCTTTATTTCCTCACATGGAAAACCTGGCCTCACAAAGTTCATGCATTTGTACCTACTTTTTTTTTTTTTTCTGTCAGAAATGTGTAACCTGCCCATATTTTTCAGGCAAACTTTGCCAGTCTACTGAAGCCCTGTGTAGCTATGACTTCCTCAGTGAAGTCATTCCCAGCTCAAAATGCGGACTATGTGGTCCACCCTGTTCTTCTACATCCCTTGGTTCATATCTCCATTGCAGGACACTCTACCATTTGCATTGCCTGTCTCTTTTGTCTTCACCTTCTTACCATTCCATCACTCACACAGGATTATCATTAGCTTCTTGCAGACAGATAATTATACCTATTGTTCATATTTCCACTATCACCATCAAAAGGAGGGGCTTGCACATATTAGATACTCAAGTAGAGTTTAATTATGAAATACAAATGAAATGTCTATATGCTTTTCTTTACAAATTGCTTTCAAGGTTCATTTTCTTCAAACATTTTTTCTCATTCTTATTCATGGATTAGACACTCATGTAATACAGACTAATGTTGTATATATGCAATGGAGAAAACACTAATTTTCTAACATATCGCCAAGTGCTTCAGCAGTATAGGACTAGTTGTGATATCTCAGACAAATTACTAGAACTTAAATCTTGGTTTCCTCAAATATTAAATGGTAATAATATCTATCTCATTTATTTGTTGCAAAAATTGTGCAAATGCATTTAGAGCACGTAACAGAGCACTGGAACAATCAAATTGCTCAATAAATGCCATCTCCTCTTAACCTCTGCTCTCTTTATAATTGCTTAACTTTGTATATTTTCATAACTTCTGATTTAACAAAATTTTTATGCTAACAGACTAGTTATTGTATATGTATATATCTAGACAGCATATTAAAAAGCAGAGACATTAGTTTGCCAACAAAAGTCCATCTAGTCAAGGCTATGGTTTTTCCAGTAGTCATGTATGGATGTGAAAGTTGGACTATAAAGAAAGCTGAGCACAGAAGAATCAATGCTTTTGAACTGTGGTGTTGGAGAAGACTTTTGAGAATCCCTTGGACTGCAAGGAGATCCAACCAGTCCATCCTAAAGGAAATCAGTCCTAAGTGTTCATTGGAAGGACTGATGCTGAAGCTGAAACTCCTATATCTGGCTACCTGATGCAAAGAACTGACTCATTGGAAAAGACCTTGATGCTGGGAAAGATTGAAGGCAGGAGAAGGAGATGACAGAGGATGAGATGGTTGGATGGCATTACCAAATCAATGGACATGAGTTTGGGTGGACTCTGGGAGTTGGTGATGAACAGGGAGGCCTGGCATGCTGTAGTCCATGGGGTCGCAAAGAGTCGGACATGACTGAGGGACTGAACTGAACAAAATTGATGTATATATATATGTGTGTGTGTGCGTGTGTGTGTGTATGCACACTGCATGAATCTGACAGACATTGATAAATCCACTTTTAAAAGCAGTGCACATTTAATACATTGGTCAAGAGAGCTCTCATGTTGTGTACATTTGCCTTTAGCAATGACCTTGTGAAATCTCTTGTTTTGCGGCTAATTTGTCTTCTACTTTTTGCTTATGTACATTTTTTTCTTGCTCCAGTGGGAACCATATCTTTTATTTTTTTAGACTTGTAGAATGCCAAGCACTATGTTTTATGCTTATTAGGCATTTAGTAAATATCTGAACAACTCTAGCCTTGCCCCTATGACCTGGAAATATGGGAGAAGCTGTTCAGTCTCTCTAGTTGTGTCTGCAAAGAGCCATGAGCCTCTGGAGGGAGAGACAAGAGGTCAAGAATGATTATTTCCCATCAGTGCAGAAAGCTCTGTGAATCCTCTCGGCTGTTTTTCTGAAGCTGGAGGGAGTTCTTTTTCCTCTCCGGTACTCTGTGTCGCAAACCAAAGTGAATTCTTGAGGAACGATGAGGAAGATGAAGCTGATCCAAAGTTTCTACCCTAACCTCTATGGCTGCAGGATTCAGATATCAAGGGTTCAGTAATCAGGATGCTTTTGCAAGCCTTCTGGTTAAAGGCACTGGTTTGTGCACCTTTGTCTTGCCACCCACAGCCTCCTATGAGTATTAATTGTAAAATAATCAAATCACGTACACTTCCTTCCTTCCCTTCTTTTCTTCTTTAGAAATTTTTTAATAAATATAAATGATACATGCTTATTACAAAAAAATTCAAGCAGGTATATTTCATTTCTTCTAGGCTGTTTTTTTGATTTTCATTAGGATCACCCTTTTTAGCTTTTATTTTTGTGGTTCACGCGTGCACTCTACGTGATAGCATGTCTAACAGGTAAGGTGATTCAGGATGGTTTCAAAAACTTCTCCAAACCACACTTACCTGTATGGAATCTTCACAGTACCCTGATGAGATCTTCATGGTAAGGATTTGTTATCTCAAGGTCTCTTCCTTTCATCACCGAAAGAAACTTACCTAGATGTGAAATGTTAATGTCAATAAAATGATCAGAGGGCTAATTTAGGGACATTAAGCTATTAACCCAGAGTTATCCATTTAATTAATATGGTCCCATTATCATTAGAAAATCAAGGATATGAAACTCAGAAAGTCCGCCACAGAGCTTTGCCTATAGTATATGCTCACTAAACATTTGATGAATGAATAAGTAAAGAGTTAAGTGATTTAACATCACCCTATGTGTATCTCCTAGGATGTCTGTCAATTTTCTCCAAGGTTGCCAACATATTTTCCTTGGTGATTCCTCTAGATCTTTTAGCTTTGAAAGGTAGATTAGAATGTGTGTACTTCTGGGAAAAGTTATGGTAACCATCACATTTTACCAATATAATGAATACATTTCAGAGTATCTAATGAGCCATAGCATTAATCCATGGTGCTCAAAGTTAGGCAAGCAGATTTCAAAAATTATTAACTATAAACACTAATTTTTTTAAATTTTACTTTTACTTTATTTTACTTTACAATTCCGTATTGGTTTTGCCATACATTGACATGAACACTATACATATGACTATAAGCACTAATTTTTAAGAGCTTTTTCTTTTGTTTTCCGCTAAAAGTGGCATATGTGAAAGAGATACTTTTAAATGATTCACCCATTTCACAGATTTAAAAAATGAGTTTTGGAATTTTCCCTGGGTTTTGCATAGAAAATTAGTAGTAGGTGAAAGCTAGAAACTCAAGATTTTTTTTTTTTTCATCCTGTGTGTAACCGTTTGGAGACAGGCTGTCTCCAGACCATATTTTCTTTTTAATGGCTATAAAGTGAATGAACTCAAAGAACAGTCTAGCATCCTGCTGAGATTGATATGAAAAAGGACAGGGGGAGAAAAGATTCCTCATTAATGGATTTATATTCTAGTGATAGGACTCAGGGGTGGAAAGGTCATTTTGGAAAGTAAAGTGAAATATAGAGCATGCAGAAAAATTATCTTGTTATCTGACTTAGAAACATGAGGCTGCACGTTATCCTCTGTTCGTTTATTTTTTCTCCTAGTTTTCCTTTTATTTTTAGATAAATGTGAGTCAGACAGATGAGACAAGAGTAATTTTTAGAAACTCTCTTTCCTTGCAAGCTTTTGGGAGCAGAGTTTCACATCACATGTTTTATATGGTCCGATTGGAAGTGCTATTTGACTGTTACAGAAGGCCAAGGCATTCAGTCAGAAATTGAGGATAAGTGGGCAAAACAATGAGAACATCTTATAAAAAGTTGAGTATATGAGGCTGTAATCAGACAAAATATAAAACTTAATCTCAAGACTGAAATTGAAGTTCTTTCTAGATTATGAAGGAAGGAAAAACAATGTACCTCTGAAAGGACTTTTTTAGTTCAATAAGAAGAGTGAGATTAGAAGGTAACTATTTTGATGACTCTTTAGATGACCCTATGGCTTCCCTGCTGGCTCAGATGGTAAAAATTCTGTCTGCAATGCAGAAGACCTGGATTTGAATCCTGGGTTGGGAAGATCCCCTGGAGGAGGAAGGGGCAACCCATTCCAGCATTCTTGCCTGGAGAATCCCATGGACAGCCGAGCCTGGTGGGTTACAATCCATGAGGCTGCAGAGTCAG
The DNA here is from genome assembly GCA_006410875.1 of Neotragus pygmaeus. Taxonomy (NCBI): domain Eukaryota; kingdom Metazoa; phylum Chordata; class Mammalia; order Artiodactyla; family Bovidae; genus Neotragus; species Neotragus pygmaeus. The sequence goes on along the minus strand of SJYV01051956.1, from coordinate 50,366 downwards.
ACATGACTGAGACACTAACACACACATGCTTGGTGAACGGTCACTTACATATAAACACCTTCATTTAATTTTCAGTAATTTCTTGGCTGGGGATGTTTCATTTTTTTAAAAACTATAGATGAGAAACTTTAGATCCTGACAGTAAACATGTCATCCAGAATCTCATTTACAGAGGCCGGATTCAAATCCAGTTTTCTCTGGCTCTCACTCTCTGCTCTTACCTTATCCAGAAGCTCTCTTTCTTCTGTCTTCCAGCACAAGGGATGCAGATGAGTAAAGCACATTGTGCCCCCAGAGACCTCACCACCACCACACACACAGAAGTATATGTGTACATGTATATAGGTCTATGGTGAGATACAGCTTGTGACTCAGTCATGCTTGAGGCACAGTCTTAGCAGAGATGGGGGAACGCTCAGCTCTGCTGAGGCTGGAGTGGAGGAGGTCAACCAGGATTTTATGGAAAAGGAGGAAAAGCCATTTGAGCTGGGTCTCCCGTGCTGACAGGGCACAGTAAATCATCTGAGATGGAAGGGAATATCTTCACAAAATGACTTGGAAACAATAGCATAGCAGATGTGTTTGTAGCATGACCAGATGAAATACAGGGCCATCCAGTTAAATTTGAGTTTCAGGTAAACAAGCAAGACTGTGTTAATATAAGTATATCCTATACAATATTTGGAATATACTTATGCTAGTACTGTAAATTCCTGGTTGTTTATCTGAAACTTAAGTTTGACTGGGCATTCTGTCAATTTATCTGCTAAGTCTGGCCATGCTATGCATTTAGGTTTCATGGAAGAATAGTGTGTAAGGCTAGGAGCCCCATGAAAGTGCTGAGAAGGTGAGACTAAAGGGCCTAAAGACAGAAGATCAGGATTTTGCTGTACATGGGATAAACAGGTAAAAATAGGATTGCCCTGCAAATGAGTCTCTGCTTATCCTGTGACTGGATTAATTTTTGCCACTTAGTTAAAAACAACAAGCTATTGAACAAAGAATTGTCTCTAATGAAAAAGACTTTTTTCTCAAAAAAGTCATATAATAAAATGACTTCCAACATGAAATTGTATTATCACATGCAAATCCTATCTAAACTAAATGAAAGATACTGACTCAGTAGCATGGAATTCTTCCCAGAGTCACAAAAGAAGGGATATCCTCTGAAGACATTCAGGAATCACTCTGGATGATGGTAGGTGGCATTTTTACATTTATTTAAAAATTTAAGAGCAATAGGTCATTTAAAAAACCTATTATATTACAGTATTTTTACTTAACTATGTCCTATGAATCTATGACACTGGAAATATAGCATGTCCCCTACACTGATGGTGTTGGCTGAAAGGAGGCATCTAAACATTTCAATATGACATTTAGAAAATAACATGGTTTGTGAGAGCAATGACTGCATGCCAATTTTGGCTTTTCTCTCTCTCCTCATTAAATATGTAACTGTGTCTTTTATTTACTTGCCTCCTCACTCCAGAAAGGATTTAAGGCAGCTCGTAAATATGTGCAAGGCTCACCACTCCTACACATGGCGGCTGCTCAAGCATTTTGATGATTGTACACTTTTAAGTTAAATGCAAAGACTTCTTTGTGATTAGTGTGTGTCTGCTTTTGGGGAAAGTTATTGTAATCATTACATTTTACTAATAACATTACTTTTGTTATTTCATAGTGTCTAATGAACAACAGCGTGAATCCCATTGGAATTATAGTCAAGCAAGCATATTTTGAAAGCTGTTAGACAGAAGAATTCTACTTGACTTGGAGATTTTGCCTTGATTTCATTTCTATTTCATAGGGGGCTTTCACTGTCCTTTGCTTAATTGTCTTGACTTTACATGAAGTTAAAGAAAGCCAAAAATCCAACTCTGGTAAACACAATCTGAATTTCATCATCAACATTTTTACCTAAAGACCAAAAAAAACCGAAACAAAACAAAGCAAAACCCCAAACCATCAAAAGAGATACTGGTCATAATAAAGGACTTTGATCCATTGTGCTTCCCTAAGTGATTTTTACTTTGATAGACATGCTATTCTTGCTTACAATAAAGAGTTAGCAAGGATGTGAGTTGATAAAGAATAAGTCCACTTTTTAATCATGGCCTATTTGAGATCTTACCTTACCTGGGAAAGGATTTAACTTCAGCAAGAGTGGTTTAGGGGTTAGAATTTAACATATTGAGATACCTTGCCTTCTGGATGTTGTTTTCAGTGGTTTGGCAGGTAAGATACTTGCATCTAATGATGACAACATCGGGCTCCAAATGAGCCTGACAAGCTAGATAAATTGGCCCAGTCTTACAGAATGAATTTTGATAGGAATAAACAATAAACATACATCCTTATATCTGGGCTCATAAAATCAGCTGGAAAAAATAGTTTGTATTGAAAATGCTGCAGGAAAAGATGGCCTAGGGCTTTTAGGTAACAGTGAGCTCAATGTAGGTCAGCAGAGTGGTGGGGCTGCCCTAAGTCTACTAGCGTTTAGGTCAACTTTGTAGCAAACCTTCTAGGCTAAGGAAGATATGATAACCCCACTCAACATTCCACAGTGCTCAAAACTTGTTTCTAAATCCCGAGTTCGTGTCTAGGCACCCCACTTTAGGAAAGGATGATTTCAAAAGCAAAAGATGTTATTTGGTGAGAGGATATAAAATCATGTCAGAGGAAGAAAAACTACAAGAACGCAGGTGTTTTATTTAAAGGAAAGAAGAGTTTCATTGTTGAGGAGGAAAAGTTTTATTTTCTCTTCTGTCATATGTATACAAAGACCAGTCTATAGAAGCTTCCATATAAGGGTGGGCTTGCTTACTGTTAATCCTGTTTAGACAGTACGGGCTGCTTTAGAAGGCCAGCACCTCTCACCTGTTGGAGAGACTGGAGAGGGGTAATTTTTCACACTGGATTTAGAGCTAGATCTTTATAGTATTGTCTGAATCTGGTACTCTACAATTCTAAGGATGTTTAGAATACATATATATATATATATTTTTTTTTTTTTTTTTGGTATGAATGACTTCTAAAGCAATCAGCTTTTCAAGAAATTTAGTGACATTGCTAGACAAAAAACAATGACACCAAATCACCCTTTGTTATCACATAAACAAAACTACTGATTGATGGACTATAAAAATCAAGAGATATAGCTTGTTTTTCTGGTTATTGGGCCCATCTTGCCTACAGACATACCATTTCAACATAATGCTCAATATAAAAAGGCAAAATGAATTACAACAAATATATATAAAACCCTGATTGAGGCAGTTTGAAATTACATTAGCTTTAAAATTCTGTTATAGTCAGACATTTTGTATTGGTTAATTTTAGGTATCATTGTCTCTTTTCAGTATTTTATGTACAATGAAAAGTCTCCAGATAACAAAATCTTGTCAAGCCCCAGCCAATGGTTTACTTGTTTCCAAGAATATTTGATAATTTTGGGATTTTCCAGGCAAGAGTACTGGAGTGGGGTGCCATTGCTTTCTCCTTGATAATTTTAAGATACCCATATGACAAAATAAGTTAGTTCCTTGGAATTTGTTTTAGTAAGATTCATAAAATCAATGCTATGATCTTTTTTTTTTTTGTCTTCCTATCAACACCCCCGGTATTTTATTTTTGCTAGCCACCAGCTGGCTTTTTTTCCCACCACGAAATGACTTTAAACTGCAAGATAATTATACAAAAAGAGATTTGCTCCAAAAGTTACATGGAGCCAACTATGTCAGCAATGGAAAGAACTAGTACATTTTGTTTTGGACATAAATAAAATCCTAGACCTGGCAATTTGCCTCCTTAACCCCCAAATATCCTTCACTCCAGAATTCTAAACTAAAGATGCTCACCTTTTTCTTTTTAAATTTATTTCTAAAATTATGAGGTAAGAGACTTTCCTGGCAGTGCAGTGGTTAAGATTCTGTGCTTCCTCTGCAGGGGGCGCTGTTTGGATCCCTGATAAGGAAACGAAGATCCTGTGGTCACAAAAATAAAAATAAAATTAAGAAATGAAACTATATGTAAAAACTTGCATTATCTTCATGACATCCCTTGTGATGTCGAATCACATTAAAACGTAAAATGTAGAACGCTGAATTATAGTACAGTAGTGTATATATTAGTCAGCTAAATTAGAAGACTAGATGCTGTTGAACTTCTCATAACTAGGAGTCCAAATCACGATAAAAGTTTTGAAATATTTCTTAGTTAAAAACTCTTTGTGTTGTGTAATTACCCCAGAGTTAAGGGGTCAGGTTTGGATGACAGTGGGAGGGGCACAATACTTGAAAGTGAACCAAGAAGTGAGTAATCCACGTAGCTATGGATGGCCATCTTATAGCCAATAAGGAAGCAACCAAAATTAGAGGGGTTTAGGAGAGGAGTGGAGAAGGCAAAGGCACCCCACTCCAGCCCTCTTGCCTGGAAAATCCCATGGACAGAGGAGCCTGGTAGGCTGCAGCCGATGGGGTCGTGAAGAGTCGGACACAACTGAGTGACTTGACTTTCACTTTTCACTTTCATGCATTGGAGAAGGAAATGGCAACCCACTCCAGTGTTCTTGCCTGGAGAATCCCAGGGACGGGGGAGCCTGGTGGGCTGCCGTCTAGGGGGTCGCACAGAGTCGGATACGATTGAAGCGACTTAGCAGCAGCAGCAGCCGGAGAGGAGCACTAAGTGCTTGAGTGCAGAGAGTCACCAAGAAATGGAGCGAAACCTCAGATCACACCTTGCATGAAATTTGTTCTCACTTGAAATATTGATGATGTGAGTCAATAATAAATTATCTTAAAAAAAATATCTTGGGTGTTCAATTCCATTAGTGTCTCACTTTCTTTCCTGATATTTCAATGTTATTATAAAGTATTCTTAGTTCCAGGATTTAAAAATCATTTACAAAAACTCAAAGCAAATTTGTCCAGCCATGGTTATCTCAAATTTTCCTGAAATAAACATTTAGGCAGAAAAGCAGGTGGCATGCTGCCTTCACAGGCTTATTTTTCAATAAATGCAAGATAGTTCAATCCACTGCTTTCCAGGTAAAATACCTCATAAGAGATGAATGTCTGAGGGTACTCTGCACTAACATTTTGCCCCAGTGTATAAACTCAGAGGTATGGAAAATCCATGAGGGCTGAAAAATCCATGAGGTTTAGAAAATCATATTGAAAGAACTTTAGATCTTTAGCTCTCCAGGAGGCTAAAAGAGAGGTTACCTTGTTTTCCTATGTTCTAACAAACCCCTGCCATATTAAGAGCTCGATAGGAAGCATTCCAATGTATACTGTGTTATGTTAGTGAAAGGCAAACTTGTACACTCAGCGGGTGCATTTTTGAAAAGCAAAGCACTGCTCAAATATGAAGACTCTTAGTTACATATCATTTTAATAGAGCTACATACTAAACACCACAACTTGTAAATCATGAAAGAGCTTAGAGCCTGCAGTGGTGAACAGAATTAAATTCTATCCTAATGACTTTCTCGGAAAAGCCAGTGGAAAATTAGCTGCATCCCACTAGGCAATAAATACATCACACTAAACAAAATTTAAACTAGAGGACAATCAACCTCTTTTCTTTGTTCTTTCAAAAGAAAAGCAGATTAGACCTTTGGAAAAAAAAAAGATCAAGAGCATTTTATGGGAAATTCAGAAAAAAAAACTATTTGGACTGAAATCAAATGTTATGAATAGTACTTTCTAAGTAATGACACATATCAGCAGCATTTGTAACCATAAGAACAATGTGATAAATTTTAATCACTTGGGACTCCAGCTCTGTGGGAAGTGCTCACTACACAGACATCATTTATAGGTTTCCAGTTATGACCTATGTCTAAAAGACATTTTAATGATAACTGGAGAAAGTAGATAGATTGTCTTCCTAGAGTGTTGAAGTTCCTGCTTGTTGTCATCCTCAGCTCTATTAAAGAGCAGAGGCTTTCAAAGGTACTCTTCATTCTAGCAATCAGAATGCAAGACCAAAGGGATGGAACTATCTAAGATAAAATATGCCAGAAACGTACACTCCTCGGGATTTCCTGTGGGAGTCTGACCAAAATAGTGCAATATTAATAAATATAAATTCTGGAACACTATTATCAACAGAAACAGGGTCTTGAAACGTACCCTTAAAATTCTTCTAGTTTTCTTAGGCAGGTCAACTATTTCAATGTAATTGTGCAAAATGTTAGACCTCCCTATGGGGATAATTGCTTTAAATTATATTAAAGACTCCAAGATTCTAATAGACATGCTAAAGGAAGGAGTTTAATTTGTTGGATGCTCTAAATCTTTGAGTTTACTTGGGATCTCTCACGCAGGGTCCTTTGTCCCCATGGCCTTGAAAGCATATGGGAATAAAAAAAAAAAAAAAGAATGTAGTTTCAAAGCATCTCAACAATTGGTGAATTCACTGTTTATCCTTTCCCCTGTTTTTACTGCATATTTAGATAGAAATTCAGGTGATGCAGATTGAATAAGAGAAAGAGAAAAGAAACAACCAAGGAGAAGGCTTGTATTCTTAAACCATAAAGAATAATCACTTTAGTCAGATTTCATCTTATTAATTTGAAAAACATCCCTTTGAATGTAGCTCAAAGCCAAGTAAGATTTCCTGGTCCAAGTTTTCTCATGAGGCAAGACCTTGTGGGGCTTGAGTCTTCAGCCTCTCTGGATTTTCCTACCATTCTGAGTAAGTGAATTTATCCTCACAGTCAGGGAGATACTGCTTTCAATGGTTCTACCTTCAGAGCATTTGGCCACTAGGAATGTGGGAAAATGAAATGACTGTTGGCATTTCTCCTTGCATTCTAGTTTCAAAGTTTTTTTTTTTTTACCCCCCAGAATATAATCTTCCTTAGTAGAGTTAAAGAAGCCAATATATATATGACATCCCACTCAAATCTAGCAAGTTTATAACCAACTGGAGTAAAATTTTGTTTTACAAGATTGTTTGCTCAGAAGAGCTTATCATAAATGTGCTTGACTTCTCCAACTTTCAGCAAAATGAATAGCTGGTAAAATCAAAGAGTGCTAAGATGGAGCAGTAATAAGCATCTTCCCCTAAAGAGTAAATAAAAACACATAAACTCAGACTTCTATTTCTAGTTGATCAGTTGTTTTAAAAAAATCATGTCTTTAAAGGTAGGAATGAACAAACTGATAATACAAAGTACAATGATAATTACCATATTTTATTTTACCTTTTTTTTTTTTAATTTTAGTGTTTGGATTTTATTTTACTTTAAATTTTTTATTTATTTACTTGGTCACAACACGTGACTTGCAGAATCCTGGTTCCCAGACCAGGGATGGAACCCATGCTCCCTGCAGTGGAAGCCTGGAGTCTTAACCACTGACCCACCAGGGAAGGCCCACTGGAACCATATTTTAGATTTGCATGAACTGTCAATATTACAGGCTATTTTTTTTTATTGTTTCCATATTAAAATGTAAGACCTTGTGTTAAGCTGACAAAATGTAGTTTCGGAATCAAGGTTTGTTAGTGGACGCACAGAAGCAGCAGTATATGTGTTGTTACTTGTTGCTTCTAATGATGAGGCTGGAGGGTAGCTGTTACGACCAATCTAGTTCATGGTTCAGTTCACCAAACAACTTCTTTCAAGTAAACAGACTTTTCTCAACTCAGCTGAGCCATAAGCACCAAGGATGTGTGTGCTTTTTCAGTTGTGCCCGACTCTTTGTGTCACTGTAGACCATAGCCTGCCAGGCTCTTCTGTCCATGGAATTTTCCAGGCAAGAATATTGGGGTGGGTTGCCATTTCATTCCTCCAGGGGATCTGCCCCGCCCAGGGACTGAACCTGCTTCTCCTACATTGTTAGGTGAATTCTTTACCATTGAGCCACCTGGGAAGCCCCACCTGAAGGAAAGCCCATATGAAAGGGCTCAAGTTAATCTAAGATGTTTAGGTCATAGAGCTTTCCAGTTTTGAATGTCCTTAATAATCTAGACATTTCCCTCCTACTCCCATCCCACCAATGAATGACTTAATGACCCATCTAGTCTTCCAACCTAGGTCTCTAGATTTGCTTTAGTCTGGTTAATTTTTGCTGCTTAAAACCCACAACCATGGGTTTGTTTGTTCTTATTCTTCTTCCTTTCTTTTTCTGTTTTGTTTTAAATTTTTTAAGGGAGATTCTTTATCTTCATGAGAGTCATGTCAGTGGAAATGTTTTTTTCTAAATGCTTCATATTTTCTCTCAATCTACTCTTTCAGGAATGCTTTTCTTGTGAGAAAACACCATGTCATGAACAGAGTGTCTGCAGAGCTGTTGAAAATGCTTCATGATTACAATATAGCAGAAAAATGATATCCAACACCAACTTCTTGCTTAGGTTAACTGCTTACACTTTCTATGATTAATAAGCTACCCTATAGATGAGCAATGAGAACCAGTTATTTAACCATAGTTATGGCTTACCATAGATGTGATAGGCTATTTACTCAAGGAGCCTTCTGAACTGTAGAATATTTTTAGTATTTTGGTTTCATTTGAAACGCTATAGTTCCAACCCTTTCTCTGGTCTCTACTTTATGGCTGTGGATAAAGTTTAGACAAAGGAGCACTTCAATTATGTGTTTAATTCCAAGACTCTGTGAACCAGGCAAATTCCAGTGCATGACAAATTGTGCTATTTCACGTCACAAGAACTTTATTGCGGATCTTGGAGTTAAGATTGACAAAGATATAATGATAATAATCAGCAATCACACAGGATAAGAGGAAATGAATAAAAAGAAGTCATAGTTGATGGATAAATGATATCTCATAAATGACAGAGGTTTGTATCCGATTCTTCAGACTAGCATTTTTAACCATTGTTTTTGACTTTTTCTTTCACAGGGATGTTTATTGTTGAACAGTCAATCCAAACCACACTGTACTTTTGAACTTCCCATTCTAATGGGAAGGTCTTGTCAGGAAGAAATCTAAATTTGCACAGATTTGAGAAGTGATATAAGATACGACATACTCTGTTTTACAGCCTTTGAAGCTCAGACCCTCCCCGCATATAACACACACATCATTCCAACACTCACAAAGCTCAGCTGTGATGAACAGCTCCTCCGAGACTGGAATTATTCAACCCATGTCCCAGCCCCTGCCTCACTGAAAACCTCCTCCACCAACAGGCCACTTTGAAGACCTCTGTGTTCAGGGAAGAGATGTGGCCACATCAAAGGTCAGGAACCAATCCAGTCTGATATCTGTATAGTATCTATACATTATGGTCTGGGAACTGGACTTGAAGTCCTTTTAAGCCCATTAGGGCACAACAATCAAGTTTTATAACATACATTCCTAATCAGGGGGCATCTTTGCTTTCATTTTCTTCCTATTGCAGCCATATGAAAACATTATCTGACTTGGTTAAGATTCTGTGTATCAGAGATCCTCTCGTGAAGTGAAATTTCTGTTATTAAAAAACAGAAGGCAGCCAATAAAATTTCTGTCTCCAAATTCCTCTTCTTTCAGTTGGTTCAGTCTGTCCAAAATAAAGCATGGCTTAACTGGGAGTCAACAAGCTTCTGCTTTGGAAATAATATCTTTGCTTTTCGAACATAAAGATATCTTGCTTTTTGAGCTGCTGTTCTGTTTGCATGACAATTACTAAAAGAGCTCCGATGTCAGATTTTAAACAACATAATAGAATAGAAACATCTTACTCATCGTTAGAGTGAAAAAAATGCTAATTCAAAGCATACCTCTTCATTTTCAAGTAAGTGAGTTTCAGCCCCTCCGTTACTAATGACTGGAATTTTAACAAACAACAACAAACCACTCAGATATTTTTTCAAGACTCACAATCTGAATCCTTTCCTTTTTGCCAAACCTCCCACTAGACAAGTAGGAAAGATAAACAAAGCAATAGACCCCTGGGTTGTGCACACTGACAAGATTGCAGGCCCCGGGATTAGTATGTCTTATCCCCATATCCAGTGTCTCCCAGAAGGACATCTAGTAGGAGGAAAGAGGAAGCGTGAGGTTAGGAACTTAGAAAGATTGGGCAGATAGTCAAAGCATTGGAGAGATGAGGCAGCCTGTAACTCATTAGTTGAGCATCTCCCAGGGGCCCCTGCAAACATCCTACAGCCGGCAAAGGAAACCGAAGTCTTCTGACAGCCGAGACCGGTGTTACGCCTGCACCCTCTCCAGGTCAGGGTGTTGCTTGCACAAGGTGTGTTGGGGAGAGTCCAGGACATGCTGCAAGTTTAAAAGCCTTACATCTATGTTTGCCAAACTGAAGATATGGTGAAAAATATCACGGCAATGACTGCTTGCATGCAAGAGGCAGAGTGACAATGGTAAGAGAAAAAAAAAAGCATCGTGACATTTCAAATGTCATTTGAAATGGATCAGACGAGTAAGTAGCTACTTAGCAGACATAGGGTACAAGAGGTCTGCTGCTGCTTCAGAACAGTGCAGAGAAAAGCCCGTTGTTTTTGGTGATGAATTAACTGAAAAATCCTAAGGATTTTGTGCTTATATTTACTCCCAGGGTAAATATTCTAAGGATAAATATTCTGTTAGTGAAAGATGGATTGTTTTGACATTGCTCCTTCCATCCATTGAGAAATCATTTACTAATCTATAGCTGTATTTGTTAGGAAATAGCACACTGTGCTTCTGAGAATTCACTGGACACATCTGATATCCAGACTCTCCTACATCAGCAGAATAATGGAGAGTTTGTTCTGGAAGGGCCCATGTTTCCATGGGCCAGTGGGCCAGTGGGCTCATCTCACCCACTGGTCCTTAATCCCAGCAGATACAATGCATCTTTGGCTTATAAATATTTTTTCCCAATCTTCCCAGGTGATGCCAGTGGTAAAGAACTCACCTGTCAATGCAAGAGATATAAGATACACAGGTTTGATCCCTGGATCAGGAAGATCTCCTGGAGAAAGGAATGGCAACCCGCTCCAGTGTTCTTGCCTGGAGAATCCCATGGACAGAGGAGCCTGACTGGTTACAGTCCACAGGGTCACTCACATACATCAACTTCTTTACTAGCTGAAATAAAATTCACAGATTGTCCACCTGTATACATCACTTCAAACCTTTAATAAATGCCCTGACTACAATAATGAGGACGCAAAGAAAAAGTAATTTGTAATAAGAGAAGGAACCTTTCAAAATGTAATTACACCAGAAGGTATTGTGAAGTAATCTGAGTTTGCCCCTACTGAGAATGAATAGGTTTGGGTTTAAATGAAGATAATATTCAAATACATACTGTCAACACCTTATTTTATATTGGCATTTTGAAACATGGGCTCAATAATAACATTCTTATAAATACTTAGGCTCATCATGAAGATGATGATTTTATTGGTAATTCAAACACTTCCAGAGTGTAACATCTAGGGAAAGCAATTATATTAATATTAATTTACATGCTTTAGATTTTCAAACAGAACAGAATTGGCTTCTAGGCTCAGATAATAACAAATAGGTTATTCCCCTGTGTCTGGGGGGTATTTGAAAACTGTGTGGACATTTTCTGGTGGGACTGTTCCATATATCACAGAATTTTCAGGCATTTTTGGTGGAGTCCATTAGATACCAGTATCACTCTCCTTTCCCAAATCTTTCATTGTTTCTTCATAGTTTTCCAAACATGCCTGCCGCCAGGTGTTGAGAACTAATTTTTCTATTCTAGTCTTCTCTTGCTACAGATTTAAAAATTGAGGTCCTTGGAGATCTAAATCTTTCATTCAGTATTACACAACTAGTTTGTGCCAGAAGGGTAACAACTCATTCTACTCATGGACTGATGGCTCCTTAATCTAATTATTTTAAAGTTTCTATGAAATCTTTGTAATGGCTCCAATATGCCCTGGCTCCATCCTACTTTTATCTTATATCTTGTAGTTTTCCTCTTGAATCCAACTTGTAGATTTGCTATTTTCAAAATACTTTGTCCATTTGTCATTTTGGTCTTTCACTATTTTCAAAATACTTTGTTCATATGCTACTTTCGTATGGCATGTGGACATATGTATGGCATATGGCATATGGTATTTGTCCATATGCCACATTCCCTGGGCTTCCCTGGTGGCTCAGATGGTAAAGAATTTGCCTGCAATTCAAGAGACCTGGGTTCCATCTGTGGGTCTGGAAGATCCCCTGGAGAAGGAAATGGTAACCCACTCCAGTATTCTTGCCTTGGAAATGCCATGGACAGAGGACCCTGGCAGGCTAAAGTCCATGGAGTTGCAAAAGAGTTGGACACGACTGAGCAACTAACATACACTTTCACATTTCCCATGCTCAGAGAGTCCTCTCTGATCATCTCTTTATCAAATGTACTCTGCTCCATAAAGAATTTCATCACATCCAAAGCTCAAATTGTCTCTCCATCTAGTTACATTTTATGGAAGTCTTTGTCCAGCCCTTGTCCTAATCACTCATTGGTTTGTAGTATTTTAAGAGTGTTTCTACCTAGTAAACAACTTGATGACATAGCCCAAGGCTCGTACTCCTTTGTGTTCTGCCTACTCTCGGTCACAGCTCTGTAATGCAGACTAGGTTCTAAGAGTTGGTTCTCAGTTTTTTTCTTTTTGAAATTTTAATTGGAGGCTAATTACCTTATAATGTGTTAATTTCTGCTGTACAACAACATGAATCAGCCATATGTACACGTATATCCCCTTCTTCTCGAGGCTCCTACCCACACTTCCACCCCACTCCTGTAGGTCAGTGAAGATGGCCGGCTGGGCTCCCTGTGTTACATAGCAGCTTCCCACTAGCTATTTTACACACGGTAGTGTATATATATATGTCATTGGTACCCTCTCAATTCATTCTACACTGGTGGATGAACCTATAGCCTATTATACAGAGTGAAATAAGTCAAAGAGAAAGACAAATATCATATATTAATGCATATATACAGAATCTAGAAAAAATGGTACTGATGAACCTATTTTCAAGGCAGGGATAGAGATGCAGACGTAGAGAATAAACTCGTGGGCAGAGCATGGGAAGGAGAGGGTGGGTTTCAGTTCTTACTGTTAATCACTGCAGTGCACACAACCTTCAACCAAAGAGATACTTACCATCCAAGTTATCTTGTTCATTCCCGAATGAGGCAAAGCACAACTTCGAGTAACACGGTCGTGCTGGGGAACATCTGGGAACAAACAGCAGAGACATCAGTCTGGCTTGCAGTGGTCAGGAAATGAAGTGGTTCATTCCTAGCAACGGCCCATTTTGTATTTTGGAGGCAGAGATATAAACAACGGCAGGCTCTCTTAAAAGCAGCTGCAGTCACAAATCTCCCAACAAGCTTCATATGTGAAAACTCCAGGAAGGATTCCTGGTACCATATTGGGCTTCTCAGTCACACACAGGGCTCGCATAACCACTGTCAGTCGTGTCATCTTTGAATATGATGCCGAACAACGCATTCGTATCCCACTTGCCATGTGAGTGAAGGTGGAAGAGAAATGAGGTAGGGTTGCTGACACCAGCTGGTCATTTGCGAGACTGTTTATTAACCCTCCACAGGAGCCGAGCAGAGATTTCATCCTTGGACAGGAAAAAAAATTTTTTTTAAGTGTAAATAGAAAATAGTCCTTGAATTAAAATCTTCACCAATTTTATAGATTACATCTAACTTCAGGTTTCATTTTTTTCCCAAGTGTCTGCTGATTCGTTGACAGGTTGTTTGGGCTATTGCTTTCTCATCTGAATGCTTTATTGTGAAAGTGCAAGATGTGAGATCTAACATGATGTATTAAGCATATAAGTAATCAGGGAAAAATGTAGTTAAGCCCATGTATTCTTTGGAAATATGCATAAATATTTATAAATTATAGAGTTAAATCCAACTTTTTTTTTTGGTAAATGAAATATATCCCCAGTTTTTGTAAACGAGAAACATCAAACTCTGGAAAGCAGGAGGAGAGCAAAGCAAAAACACCGGGGAAATTGATTTACAACTAAGCCAGAGCACGTCATGGTGACAATTTCTCTTCCTCTATCCCCTTGGTAGATTTATGTGTCTGAAATGAATCTTTTTACACTTATATACAGTTTTGGTAAAGATTTTAATGATTAGCTGTGTATCTAGACAGAGACAATCTAAAGCCAATGTTTTCTTAAATGTTAAAGATGCTATCCATCATATTTCTGACTTGGCTTGTGACTCATAGTTTATCAGATCAAATTTTGAAAGAATGAATTTTTGACCTACTTTCTTCTTCTTTCTAAATTTTGACTCAGCATACAGAAATGAAAGCAGAGTTTGTCTGTACGGACCTGGCAAAAAGGACTCTGTGTGGACTAGCCCATGATCAGAATTCTTTCATTTTTCACTGCTTTGTGTGGTTTGGTTAAATAGCAAAGAGATATTTTTAATTTAGGTGATTCTATATTTAAAGTGGCTTCCCTGGTGGCCCAGTGGTAAAGAATCTGCTTGGCAATGCAGGAACTGTGGGTTTGATCCCTGAGTTGGGACGATCCCCTGAAGAAGGAAATAAC
>SJYV01051956.1:0-35773 GCA_006410875.1 Neotragus pygmaeus | reverse complement strand
GGAGGTGAAAGAGACTTATAGGGAGGGCAGGGTGGGATGGAACAGCTATTTCTCAAACAGGTTTATTTTGGACTCCCAGGGCACCCCAGAAGCCTACGGGTCTGTAAACCCCAGGAGAACTGTATTACTGAAATGAAAGCATAGGTGCACATGGCAAATAAATTAATGATGAAAAAAATAAATAAATAAATTAATTAATGATGAGCATATTCCAGCCCTTTCTCTTAGGCTTTGGAGCCTGGTGTGCATTCAGGCAATTCTAGCACTCAGCATGGCATTTATGATTAGCCCTATGTTGGCTTCTACCTCTTACTGCAGCTGGTATTTTCCCTTGTTGGAGAAATAAACAGGCATCATGAAAAAGGAAAAAGGTATCTTCTTCCTGTGGACTCCCAGAGGGCCTAGGGTCTCTTCCTGCTCAGACCGGTTCCTGACCATGGGACCTAGGAGGCCGGGTACCGTCTCTTGGTACTGGCATGATGCAGGCAGCATCCCCATGGCAGAACCAGCTCTGGACATGTTAGCACCATTTGTAATAAGCCCTGCTGTGACTGACAGATGGCACTGGAGCATCACTTCCCTTTCAGCAAGAGCCATGCTTTGGCTTTATTTCTGTGGCTAACCTGGAAGAGAAACTGAAAGCAATGCCTCAGTTCCTATAGAAAGTGAATGCACAAAATTTTCCCCATTTCTGGGGTGCTGCAGCCTCTCAAGGTGCCTGAATGAAGGCAAGTACCTAATGATGCTATTTTATCTCAGAATCTCAGATCACCTCTAGATCCTGGAGATTCCTGGAGAAAGACCTGCAGGCCTCGGGATGGTAGTGGGGTATGTGGGGAAAGGTTCCTCAGCCTGGAGACCCTTCCCCACTCCCATTATCATGTCCCAAGTAGGGGTCAGGGTTATTTCTAAGGAAAATTTCCAAGTAGGGGCCTTGGGAAGAAGTTCCTGACCCACGGGGAACTGGTGGGACCCCTCTGGGCCTGCCTCCACTGTGTCCCACTAGCTCCTTACGTTCCTCTATTATTTATAGACATACATCTTTAATCTCACTCCCTCACAGTTATTTACGGCACTATGGAGAGCAGTTATGGTGGCTTCCTAAACAGTAAAAATGAAACAACTGTATAACCCAGAGGCAATTTCCCTACTGAGCGTATACCCTGACAAAACCATAATTCAAAACGGCACGTGCACGCCCATGCTCGCGGCAACACTGTCACAACAGCCAGGACACGGAAACAGCCTAAATGTCCATCAACAGGGGAATGAAAAGGAAGATGCGGCATTTATAGACAATGGAATATTACTTGGCCGTTAAAAAGGAACAAAACTGGGTCATTTGTGGAGACGTGGATGAACCTCGAGACTGTCACACAGAGTGAAGTCAGAGACAGAAAAACAAATAATGTATATTAATGCATGTATGTGGAACCTAGAAACGTANCGGTCGTGCTGGGGAACATCTGGGAACAAACAGCAGAGACATCAGTCTGGCTTGCAGTGGTCAGGAAATGAAGTGGTTCATTCCTAGCAACGGCCCATTTTGTATTTTGGAGGCAGAGATATAAACAACGGCAGGCTCTCTTAAAAGCAGCTGCAGTCACAAATCTCCCAACAAGCTTCATATGTGAAAACTCCAGGAAGGATTCCTGGTACCATATTGGGCTTCTCAGTCACACACAGGGCTCGCATAACCACTGTCAGTCGTGTCATCTTTGAATATGATGCCGAACAACGCATTCGTATCCCACTTGCCATGTGAGTGAAGGTGGAAGAGAAATGAGGTAGGGTTGCTGACACCAGCTGGTCATTTGCGAGACTGTTTATTAACCCTCCACANCACACAGGGCTCGCATAACCACTGTCAGTCGTGTCATCTTTGAATATGATGCCGAACAACGCATTCGTATCCCACTTGCCATGTGAGTGAAGGTGGAAGAGAAATGAGGTAGGGTTGCTGACACCAGCTGGTCATTTGCGAGACTGTTTATTAACCCTCCACAGGAGCCGAGCAGAGATTTCATCCTTGGACAGGAAAAAAAATTTTTTTTAAGTGTAAATAGAAAATAGTCCTTGAATTAAAATCTTCACCAATTTTATAGATTACATCTAACTTCAGGTTTCATTTTTTTCCCAAGTGTCTGCTGATTCGTTGACAGGTTGTTTGGGCTATTGCTTTCTCATCTGAATGCTTTATTGTGAAAGTGCAAGATGTGAGATCTAACATGATGTATTAAGCATATAAGTAATCAGGGAAAAATGTAGTTAAGCCCATGTATTCTTTGGAAATATGCATAAATATTTATAAATTATAGAGTTAAATCCAACTTTTTTTTTTGGTAAATGAAATATATCCCCAGTTTTTGTAAACGAGAAACATCAAACTCTGGAAAGCAGGAGGAGAGCAAAGCAAAAACACCGGGGAAATTGATTTACAACTAAGCCAGAGCACGTCATGGTGACAATTTCTCTTCCTCTATCCCCTTGGTAGATTTATGTGTCTGAAATGAATCTTTTTACACTTATATACAGTTTTGGTAAAGATTTTAATGATTAGCTGTGTATCTAGACAGAGACAATCTAAAGCCAATATTTTCTTAAATGTTAAAGATGCTATCCATCATATTTCTGACTTGGCTTGTGACTCATAGTTTATCAGATCAAATTTTGAAAGAATGAATTTTTGACCTACTTTCTTCTTCTTTCTAAATTTTGACTCAGCATACAGAAATGAAAGCAGAGTTTGTCTGTACGGACCTGGCAAAAAGGACTCTGTGTGGACTAGCCCATGATCAGAATTCTTTCATTTTTCACTGCTTTGTGTGGTTTGGTTAAATAGCAAAGAGATATTTTTAATTTAGGTGATTCTATATTTAAAGTGGCTTCCCTGGTGGCCCAGTGGTAAAGAATCTGCTTGGCAATGCAGGAACTGTGGGTTTGATCCCTGAGTTGGGACGATCCCCTGAAGAAGGAAATAACAACCCACTCCAGTATTCTTGCCTGGAAAATCCCATGGAGAGAGGAGTGGGCTGCAGTCCATGGGGTCGCAGAAGAGTTTGACACAACAGTGACTAAATAACAGCAACAATGTTTTCAATATTTATCTGTGACTGTTGCACAAGCTCTGGTTGCTATGCTAAGTCGCTTCAGTTGTGTCTGACTCTGCGACCCTATGGAGAGTAGGCTCTTCTGTCCTTGGGATTCTCCAGGCAAGAGTATTGGAGTGGGCTGCCATTTCCTCCTCCAGGGGCTTTTCCCCACCCAGGGATTGAACCTGACTCTGTTAGATATCCTGAATTGGAAGGCAGGTTCTATTTCACTAGTGCCACTTGGAAAGCCCTGGTTAGTGTTGGGAAGCTTTGGTTAGTATTCTGCATTGACTGACTAATCCTCTAAAACACTTGAGAAAATGACACAGAGGATGGGTAAGCTCTGATGGAAGAGGTAAGAAGAAGAAATGCTAATACAGGGGTATGGACCATAATCTATATCAATAATGAAATAAGATTATTTTGTGTTATTTCTAATTAGAAGCTAAATGTTAAACATGATTGTAAATGGTATTATTTTCCATTTTAATCAGTGAATGCACAATAATTATTTTGAGGGGGGAATGCATTTCCATCAGTCTCAGCTGGCGGGAAAGATGCACATTTAATATTCAGTGCAATCCCTTGTGGTAAAAAGAAACAACTGTACCTGTCTTGTCACTTAGAGGTGCCTGTAAAGGGCAATGAGGCATGCAGTGGTTTCCTCAGCAAATGATCCAGTTCAGTTCAGTTCAGTTCTGTCACTCAGCCGTGTCCAGTTCTTTGCGACCCCCTGGACTGCAGTACACCAGGTTTTGCTGTCCATCACCAACTCCGNCAATGAGGCATGCAGTGGTTTCCTCAGCAAATGATCCAGTTCAGTTCAGTTCAGTTCTGTCACTCAGCCGTGTCCAGTTCTTTGCGACCCCCTGGACTGCAGCACACCAGGTTTCGCTGTCCATCACCAACTCCGGGAGCTTGGTTAAACTCATCCATCAAGTCATTGATGCCATCCAGCCATCTCATCCTCTGTTGTCCCCTTCTCCTGCCTTCAATCTTTCCCAGCATCAAGTTCTTTTCCAATGAGCCAGTTCTTTGCATCAGGTGGCCAAAGTATTGGAGTTTCAGCTTTAGCATCAGTCCTTCCAATTCAGGGTTGATTTCCCTTAGGATTGCCTGGTTTGATCTCCTTGGTGTTCAAGGGACTCTCAAGATTATTCTCCAACACCTCAGTACAAAAGCCTCAATTCTTCGGTGTTCAGCTTTATTTATGGTCCAACTCTCACATTCATACATGACTACTGGAAAAACCATATATTTGACTATACAGACCTTTGTTGGCAAAGTAATGTCTCTGCTTTTTAATATGCTGTCTAGGTTTGTCATNCCTGGGAGATTGGGGTTGACCTATGCGCACCACAATGTGCAAACAGGTACCCAGTGGGAATCTGCTATTACAGCCCAGGAAGCTCAGCTCAGTGCTCTGTGACGACCGAGAGGGGCAGGGGGAAGGGAGGACGTGGATGTGTACGTACCGCTGATTCACTTCATTGTTCAGCAGAAACTGGCACGGTATTGTAGAGCAACTATACCTCAATAAAGCAATAATAAAAAATAAAATGAAGCATTATGGAAAAAGCAAACAAATGCTATGAGGGCAGAGCCTTGCTCTCTGGTGTCTAATCCCTAGTATCTGCACCATGTCCAGCACTTAGCAGACCTCAGTACATGTTTGATGAATACATGAATAAATTCTGAGGAGGGCATGGCAATAAACTCCAGTATTCTTGCGTGGAGAATCCCCATAGACAGAGGAGCCTGGCAGGCTGCAGTCCATGGGGTCTCAAGAGTCAGACCCGACTGAGTGACTAAGCACACCACAGTCGTGTGGGTTTGGATTTCACTTACTCTTTGCCTACAGACAAGACCTGACCTAAAAGGTGCTGCCTGGCGGCCTTTACCACTCTGACCTGTGTCGTAAATGTTGAAATAGAAGTAGATTTCCTTTCAACATTTCACTGGAAATTAACTCAGAAATAACTCTAAACATATGGAGAACTCTTGCTGAGCGGTGAGTTCCTGAGTTTCCATTTAGGATGAGCTTAGGACTGCAGGGGGTGGAGGGCGGGGTGGGGCTTCTCTTGTGGCTCAGGGGTAAAGAATCTGCCGACAGTGAAGGAGATGCAGGTTTGATCCCTGGGTCAGGGAAGGCCCCCTGGAGAAGGGCATGGCAACTCACTCCAGTATTCTTGCCTGAAGGATCCCATGGACAGAGGAGCCTGGCAGGCAGTTCGTGGGGTCACAAAGATTTGGACACGACTGAAGTGACTGAGCATGCATGCAGGACCGCTAGGAGAATCAGGTGTGGTGACTGTACTTTCTGTAAGAGCGAGAAGTGTTAGTGAGTGGTGGGTGCTGAGCAGACGGGAATGAGTGGACTGAGGTTCCTACATCCATTTCCTCTGCCTCACTGACCGGTAACATGCCTAGGGTATTTTACAAACACCAATATCTGGACTCCAGCCTGGTAGAGTTGACTCAGACTTTTGGAGGCATCAATATATTGCATTGGCCAAAATGTTTGTTCAGGTTTCCATAACATGTTACAGAAAAATCCAAATGAACTTTTTGGCCAACCCAGGAAAGAATCCACACCTCCTCATCTGGTGGTCATGATTTGCAGGTAAGCACTTCTTATTTATGGAGATTAAAACCCAAAAGTGACATGAGGCATTTAATTATAAAAGTTCAAGTTAATGTGAATCACCATTTCTCCATGTCTTAGCTACCTTCTGTTCTCATGTCTTCCTGACAATAGTCTTACTGACAGCTATTATGTTACCCCCATTTTACAGATAGGCAAACTGAGGCTCAGAGCAGGTAGACAAGGTATCCCAACACCTAACTGAAACATTTGAAGGCCAATGGTTTGTAAAACTATCTTGTAGAGCAGGCTACCTACCACCTGTGAATGTTTGGTTTGGTTTTGTATAAAATAAGGATGATAATACAGATCATATGGGGTTACTGTGACAGCAGCTGGGGACACACAGTAGATGTTCAATGTTCATTCCATCTTCTTAAAAAGTGTATATGTCAGGAAGGGACGGGCATGGTCTTTAATAGGTCACATTTGTAGAACTGACGGACATGAAACTCTGATTCACCACATCCCATTCTCACCACATCCTTTACAAAAGTGACTCACGTCAGGTAAGATCTCAGCCCTCTCAGACGGGGCTTAGATATTCTGAGTAGAGCACAGCCCTGTACGCCTCACGGAGTGCCATCCATTCTGTCTTGTGGACAGCACCACTTGGCTAGCTCATCCTCTGATATGGGTCAGTAACACCCCAGTTTTGCTTTTGAAATGCCAGAAAAGTTGGGCTCCCTTCGTAACATTTTAAAATTCTTTTTGTACAATGGATTGCTCACATTTCTTAAAAGCTGCTAGTAAAATCTCTCTTTTAAACTTTTATTAAGATTTTAAAATACAAACCTAATAAGCACTGATGTTACAGATTTCATAATTTTCAAAGGTTTAGGTACAAAGCAAAAGCTAAGAATTCCTTCCGAAGCCGCTCCTCTGTCCACTGCTGATGCTCTAAGTGTTAGCACTTTGTCAGAAGTCTTTCTGCAATTTTGCTCTGCACGGAGCTCTATTAAAGAAGACAATAAAATGTGAGAAACATAACAACATACTTCCAACTTTTTAAAACCATTCTTTGTCACCAAGTATGGAGGGATTGCAGTTTTTTAATGGATTTTTTAAAAGGAATCTTTGAGCTGGAAGAGACCTATTGGGCCCAACCTTTTCATTATTCAGATGAAAAAATAATGAGGTCCGGAACATTCCAATGCTTTTTTCAAGGCTACACCATGGATGGCTGGAAAAGGGCTTTCCTGACCACCTCCTCAAGGCCTCTGATCCTAGGTTATAAGCTTTAGAGGAAAATACCCTGTACCTGTGATTTCTTCACACTGTACATAAGCTTGAGCTGAAAGCTAGGTACATGGGTAGGTAATCCTCCACAAAGATAGCTTTATTTTGACTCATTTCAGCATAACTTAGAACTCCTGGTTAATGCACTCGAAGGAATGAAGGAATTATAAGCAAGACTTTCAAAATCATAAATGCTCCCAAAGTGGGAAAGGGGTTACAAATTTGATCTGCATTACTGTAATCAAGTCACTGAATTCCTCTAAATAGTAATATCCAAAAATCACTGCCCATAACCATGCCCTGTGCTTAGTCACTCAGTCATGTCTGACTCTTTGTTACCCCATGGATTGTATCCCACCAGGATCCTCTGTCCCTGGGGATTCTCCAGTAAGAATACAAGCCCAAGAATACTGGAGTGGGTAGCTTATCCCTTCTCCAGGGATCTTCCCAACCCAGGAATCAAACCAGGGTCTCCTGAATTGCAGGCATATTCTTTACCAGCTGAGCTACCAAGGAAACCTGTCCATAACCATATATATCCAAATATAATATGACCAATGTTAAAGCAACTTGCAAGCTTTACTTTGTTATGCAAGGGAATGCATATCCATATTTCCATAATGTTTATAGTTTGTAGGATATTTTCAGAGGCATCAGCTTATTTCACACAATACTGGAAATGGATGACATGGACATCCCCATTTATAAAGGAGGAGAGGCCAAGTGCTCCTACAAGGTCATGCAATGGTTAATGACAGCACTGGAAGTCAGTTTTCAGTCCAGGACTCTTCCAGTAACTGATGTCCATTGTTTGTGTTATATTGATGAAGTCCTCTTCCTCACTGGACAAGACAACTTACAAAAAGGCTGTGAATTAGACACTCCACACTCATCCAGAGAGAATGGCCAGAGTACCTAATAGCCAACCCCCCTTTCCCTGTGTTCTTTGTTGACCTAGACACGCAGGTTGAGGGTTGCTGTGGGGCAGGACATAGGATATCTGGGGAAATGAAGTTTAGTCCCAGTTTTTTAGTAAGTTTCTTGAAGTCAGTGGTCCAAGATCACACAGCTCAAGTCCAAATCCCATCCTTTGTTGCACATGGTTCTTGACAATCAAAACCCAGTAGACCTTCCCAGGTTCTTTTCCACATGCTACCAACATCCAAGCTGCTGGCCTCTGTGATCCCATCAAGCATGCAAAGTCTCTGTGTCACACTATATATTCTTACATCTTCACGCCCTTGCACGTGGCACCCCATTTACCCAGAACAACTTCCGTAAATCAAGAAGATGCTGTCTTAATCTGCAAGATCCAGATCAAGTATGGTCTCCTTTATGAAGATCCCCTGGGCTGTCCAAGACAGAGTCAGAATTCATTCTGTTTTATCTGAATCTGTTTTTACAAAGCACTTTGCTAACAACAATCATGGGGGAGTTAGAATAGAATCTACCTTATACTGAGTTTTAGGCATGCCTGGAGGGAAGGCACAATATTTGAATAAAGTTACTTTTCAGTAAATGGCTATTGGATAGATGAATGAATGGATGGGTGGATGGATAGATGGACATATGGGTGGCAGAATGATCTAGGAGTACCTAAACCTCAGTGGGCAATATGGTTGAATTGCTAGGAAATGGAATGCTTGAGTCCTGTAGATTTGGGCTCTTATTGTAGATGGGTGACCTTGGGCGCATAATTTAATCTCCAAGGATCTCATTCTCTTTAAAAGTGAAATCCACTCTCTACCCCACTGCACTAGCTGGGAGCCCTAGGAGGCTGATGGATAGAAGTCACGCCAATGGCTCCTCACACTTGGCTTCCTGTTGAGTTTGGTCAGTGGAAGAGATTCAGAGCAGGAGACCCATGAGATGTCGATTTTTATTCCACCCACCACAGCTCAATCCCTGCGAGTGCCTCACCTGAAAGTCACAGTTCTTTTCCCATCAGCCCTGCTTCTGGATCCCCGTGACCACTGGCTCCCTTGACCCCTCCTGGCACATGCACAGTCACAGCCCCTCAAGACCTTCACGGTCCTTTGGGATCCCCTACACCCTGCCCAGACCTTTTAAACCGTCTCTTTATTAAACTGTTCTCAAATTACCCAATTTGAGGGTGCCATCTGTTTCTTGCTGGAACCCCAACTGATCCCATGGGTAATATCCTTTATACTTCCCAGAGTCTCTGTGCAGCTAAATGGGGATCATGGATGTAAAGCCCTTGTTGAATACTCTCAGGGTCTCTGCTGCTGATTTATATGGTAAGTGGGACTAATGATCTCTCCAATGCAAGCGAATACAAGCCACAAATAAACTGTGGTGTCCTACATGAGGCGGTGTATAAACGTAACTCCCGATAAATATTTCATGGCGAAGCCACACTCTGAAAGGAAAAGCATCCTTTCTGCACGCACGTGGGCTCCCCCGAGCAGAGCTCAGGCTAATGCGTCCTGGGCGCCCAGGGGAAGCACGCAACGGCACGTCAGGCAAAACCAGGCTGGCTCGGGATAGGTTTGCCCAGCTCCCCGGGGGGCAGATTGGATGAATGCTGACAGAAAGAGGACAGCATGTCAGGGAAGACGTGCTCTCCCCCATCCCCTCCTGAAATAAACCAATTATCAACCTGGATTGATTCTCTCTCTGTCGTTTCCTCTAAGCTGCCACCTGTATCCCGTTTTAACAGGAAGCGACAGGAGCCTGTTCACCAGAATTAAAACATGACGGGGAAGGCCCAGTAATGAGCTTGCTTTTGTTTCCACAGGCTGAGTTGAAGATCCCTCTCATTTGCCGGGTGCCAAGAAAGATGAACAGACCGTAAGTACCGCGAGCGCGCATCTTGCGTTTCCTCCGTGGGGATGGGAGTAGGGTGCTGGGGAGAGCTACCGGAAGGATGCAGTGTGCCCACGTGGAAAGGCCGGGCTTGAGGATGTATGGGTGCTCAGCGATTTCTGCAGGAGGTTCCTTGTTCTTCCCCAGTGTAGTCGGGCATGTGGGGTTAGGCAGAGACTAGATACCCAACATGGGAATACCAGGAGGGCATCCAGAAGTACCACCCATCCACTCCCACCAGGGTGTGAAATGAGAATTAACAGAACCGCGGTATGCACACTTATTCCCACAGCAGAGAGCCTGGAATCCAACTTTCTGTCTGTGGAACACCCAGAGCGGATGCTGCGGCTGGCTTAGGATACTGTCTAAATGTGTATCTGCATCAGCAAAAATTCATCCCATTTCGGAGGTAGTAAAAAAGATAGCAGGCCTCCAAAGTGTACGAAATATTTATGATGAAAAACAAAAGTCCTTTAAATTGGGGATATTGGGTGCCCTGATTTTAAAATCAACCTGCTTTTTTATTTATGGGCTTTATTTTGCTGTTTGGAGAGGCAGCACTGTTTTTCTCCTCTGTGTGAAAAGGGCAGTCGTGTGAGAAAGAACAAGGATTACAGGGTCAGGGAGACCTAGTATCAACCCCTTGCTTTGCCCTGCCGTTTTATAGCAGTACAACATTCAGGAAGTTTTATCTGTTAATAAATCCCTGGATATATTAACCCTTCCTCTGGGAAGAAGGATCTGGCCTGGAGAGGAAGACTGCCCAGGGGTAGCCCATGGTAACCAGGTGATGCCTGGGTATCACAAGTGGGCACTGGACACGTGGTAGACACCAGGGTGACACAGAAGCACAGCCCACCAAGAGACTTAGACCCCTCTCGGGTGGCAAAGTAGGGTTAGTTTGACAGTCTCGGCGATATTTGCTATGGACATCTATCTGGCTTGGAGGTTGTGAGTCCCTCCCCTTTCGTCCTTGCTTCTGTTTCTCTCTGCAATGCTGCTCTGTGCCAATAATCTCCTCCCTAAATAGGAGAGGTGTCTCCCTTTCATGACTTGAGATGGCTTTGTTTTGAGCCAGATCTTGGTCCCTCAGCAGTTGCTCTCATCAACCTTCCCAAAGGGTAGTTTTTTTGAGTTCAGCTATAGAGTCATGTTGGATGTGAAGCTGCCCATACACAGGCCAGAAAACAAACCAAATCATCATAACATCATAATCATGAGTTTTCTCATCTGAGGATGTTGAATCTGAATCTGTACTTTCACAAGATCCCCAGTTGATTTATATAACCTTGTTAAAGTCTGAGCAGCATCTGACTGTAGAGGAATGGCTCACAGAGCTGTCTCTATCGCAGTACTCTGCAGAAGTATCTCGAATATTTGTCAACTAGGGGAAGGCAGTTACATATCAAAGGATACATGAGTGTAAAATGGAAATTTTCTTCTCTCCCTACACACACACACACACACACACACACACACACACACACACAAATATACACACTGTACATACACACAAAATTTTGTTCTGCTACACCTTGGAGGGCACACGCCTTCCTCTGTGAAAATCATTAACCCAGTTAGTTCAAGGCAGTAGTTTAAATCTTACTGACCATTAGAATCATCAAAGAAGCTCCAAACAAAATTTCAGCAACTTTCCCCAGACCAAAGAAATCAGAATACCTGAACAGTGGGCCGTTCTGTTAATGCATAACTGAGTCTAACCCGCAGCTAAGCTTGCAAAATTCTGGTCTAAGGTATCTTACAATTCCATAATCTAGAATTCTAATTTTCTAATGTGAGCTTCTAAATGGCCTTTGTAACTACAGCTATTTACTCTGAGCCACTGGGCATTTTTACAAAGAATGAATAAACATAAATGAAAGGATAATATAGAAATAGATTATATATTTATGCACACACACACACACATATGGGTACATACACAGTGCAAATAAATGCACACGCTTTCCCCTTCAAATATATCAACTGAGTCAAAAGCATTTACTGTACTTGATTTTTATTGCTTATTTCACTTAACATAATCTCTTCAAGTATCATCCATCTAGTGTCAATTTCTTTCCCGTTTTTTTAATTCCTTTCGGTGAGTTTATTTATTTATTTTTTGGGCTCATTTGTTTTTGAGAAGTACAGAACAAAATACGATTATTGGAGGACAACTGCTCTACAATATTGNGACTACTGGAAAAACCATAGCTTTGACTAAACGGACTTTTCTCAGTAAAGTAATGTCTCTGCTTTTTAATATGTTGTCTAGGTTGGTCATAACTTTCCTTCCAAGGAGTAAGTGTCTTTTAATTTCATGGCTACAGTCACCAGCTGCAGTGATTTTGGAGCCCCCCAAAGTAAAAGTCTGTCACTGTTTCCATTGTTTCCCCATCTTTTTGCCATGAAGTTCTGGGGCTGGATGCCATGATCTTAGTTTTCTGAATGTTGAGTTTTAAGCCAAGTTTTCACTCTCCTCTTTCACTTTCACATGTGATAAGCTACAGAAATAGATAGGAAAACATAGAACAGAGAGAAAAAGTTACAGAGATAAAGTGATTACTACTATATTACTGATTATCTAACTTGTCTAGAGAGAAAATGAAAACATTCCATTGAATTATGAAGGTGAAGAAACGAATAGCACTAACCAAGAGCATTTAAATTAATAAAAGTTATGTCTTAATGTAAAAGAAACTTCAAAGTATAAAAATTAGAGGTGAGGGATTGTTCTACAAAAGGGTTTTTCTCTTAATGGAAAGTTTGATTATAGAACTTCTAAAAAGAGCCAAGTTTCTTCTGGAGTATTTAAAGTGACATTCAATTTAGTTCACTTACTAATTATCAATAAAATATAGCTGAAATTAAGGAAAAAAAGGTTGAGGTCAAAACACTAAGGAAACAGATCATGTGTTGAGTGCTGGGTTTTCAGGAACTGTCACATATATTATTTTATTTAATCTTCTTAATAGACCTGTGACCTAGGTATTACTGGCACTTTTTACAAATGAGAAATTGCAAATCATTTTAACTAGCTTAACCTAAGTCCATCAAAGTTAGTAAGTGGCAGAACTGTGATCCAAAGACAAGTCTTGCTGACTCTTATTAGATTGTATTCATTAGATTATAATCTGTTGTCTACAATTACAATGGACAGGTTCACAAGAGTCATTAAAATCACTTATGCTATAATGAATACACACCTGATATTCTCTCTTTAATATATATTTCTTAAAAATTCCAAAATTTAGAGACGATTGAAAAATAATNGTATTCATTAGATTATAATCTGTTGTCTACAATTACAATGGACAGGTTCACAAGAGTCATTAAAATCACTTATGCTATAATGAATACACACCTGATATTCTCTCTTTAATATATATTTCTTAAAAATTCCAAAATTTAGAGACGATTGAAAAATAATTAAGTGACATAAAATTAACTGGCTTTAAGTAATAATGAACGAAGCAAGAGATAGACCAGTATCTTAAGACAAAGAATGTATCTATTCTTAAAAAGAGCTTAAAGTACAAGAGCTATAATTTTGGTGGTTAGTAACCTAAAAAAAAAGTCCTTTAATTAAAAAACATATGTCATAATATATGGCTATATGACTAATTCAATTACTTTAGCTGTCTTTATATATGACGCTTATTGGCTCAGTGTAAGTGATAAATCATAATGACTGCTCAAATGAATGGATTTGCCATGCTGAAATCCAAATTTCATTAATTTAAACAGGTCAGAAACAAAAATATTCAAGAAATAAGAAAAATTGAAATAGATGTACTAGATAAATTTCCCTCTCTCATGAAGAGACTGTTTCTCTCAGTAACATCAGTTTTATTGTGTATGTAATGATTGAGAGCCTGCCATATACCATGCACTGCTCTAAGTGCTGCTGAAATCAGACAATCCAAAGTCCCTGTCCTAACGTACTGACACTCTAGGGAGGAGACAGACACTGAAAAGTTAATACAGAGATACAATATTTAATGTCAGGGAGTGCTATAAAGTGCTTTGAGGACAAAGTAGAGAAAAGAGGATGGTGATTCACTGCTATATTTAAAGTGAATAACTAATAAGAACCTACTGTATAGCACAGAGAACTCTGCTCAATATTATGTAACAGCCTAAATGGGAAAAGATTTTGAAAAAGAAAAGATAAACATGTTCACATGTAACTGAATCACTTCTCATACACTGGAAACTAACAATACATTGTTAATCAACTATGCTCCAATATGGAATAAAATGTTAAAAAAAAAAAAAAAAGAAATGGTGCTTGTAAGAGATTATTTTAGAGGTGTGTCCAGAGAAGATCTCTTTAAGGTAAAAACAGAGGAGAGATTTAATAAAGGGCAAACTGCATTAGAATCTTCCTTATAAAGCTTTGTATTATTTTGCAAGTCAGTGACATATGAGTATCAGATTAAAGACATGGAAGATACCTGTAATGTGATTGATATTTTTGGCTTCAGGCAAGAGTAATTTCTTTAATTTTCATAAAAAATGATGTAACATAAAATTTACCATTTTAGCATTTTTAGGGTAGAGTTCAGTTGTATTAAGTCTGGTCACATTGTTGTGCAACAGAATTCTGGAACATTTTCATCTTGCAAAACTGAAACTGATCAAATACTAGTTCCCGCTCCCCCATTCTTCTAGCACTTGGCAACCACCTGATTTTGACTACTTTAGACATTTCAAATGAATTAGGATCATCAGTATTTCTTTTTATGTAACTGACTAATTTCATTTAGTTCAATGTCCATGAGATTCATCCATGTTGTAGCATGTGACAGCATTTCCCTCCTTTTTTAAGGCCACATAATATTCCATTGTATGTTTGTACCATATTTTCTTTATGCATTTAATTGTCAGTTGACATTTGGGTTGCTTCTATCTCTTGGCTATTGTGAACAATGCTGCAACAAATATAGATGTGCAAATATCTCTTTGATATCCTGTTTTGAATTCTTTTGGATATATACTCAAAAGTGGGATTGTGAATCACATGGCAACTTTTAATATTTTGAAGAACCTCCATACTGTTTTTTCTTAATGATGACACCATTTTAAATTCCCCCCATGCTGCCCCAAAGTTCCAATTTCTCCGCATCCTTGCCAACACTTATTTTCAAAATCTTTTGTTATCATTTCTATCATTTTAATAGTAGCCATCCTAATGGATGTGAAGTTATAGCTCATTGTGGCTTTATTATTATTATTATTTTTTAATGATTTGTATTTTTCTACTGATTAGATGTTGCACATCTTTTTCATATGTCTGTAGACAATTTCTATACTATCTTTGGGGAAACGTCAGTTCAAGTCCTTTGCACATTTTTTTTCAGTCAGGTTACTTGATTTTTTTATTGTTGAGTTGTAGAAGTTATTTATATTATCTTGATATAATCCCTTATCAGATATGATTTATAAATAGTTTCTTTTGTTTCATAGGTTGCCTTTTCACTCTGTTGTTTGTTGCCCTTTGATGACAAAAGTTTATAAATTTCATGCTGTCCATCTGTTTATTTTGCTTCTGTTGCCTGTGATTACAGTGTCACATCTGAGAAATCATTCCCAAATCCAATGTCATGAAGCTTTTCCCTGAGAACTTTAGTTTTGAACAGGGAATTCCCTGGCAGTCCGGTGGTTAGGACTCTTTACTTCCACTGCTGGGAAATGCTTTTGACCCCTGGTCTTCCTGGTGGAGGAACTAAGATTCCACAAGGCACACAGTCAAGAAACAATCAACTATAATACAAAGAAGAATATTTGCTAAAACAGAAATAGTGAGCAATAGTGTAGAAGAGAACTGACTGTCCGTGTGTGTGTGTTTCTGTGTAAATGTAAGGAGGTAAGGAGATCCAACCAGTCCATTCTAAAGGAGGTCAGCCCTGGGATTTCTTTGAAAGGAAAGATGCTAAAGCTGAAACTCCAGTACTTTGGCGACCTCATGTGAAGAGCTGACTCATTGGAAAAGACTCTGATCCTGGGAGGGATTGGGGGCAGGAGGAGAAGGGGACGACAGGATGAGATGGCTGGATGGCATCACCAACTCTATGAACATGAGTTTGAGTGAACTCTGGGAGTTGGTGATGGACAGGGAGGCCTGGCGTGCTGTGATTTCTGGGGTCAAAAGAGTCAGACATGACTGAGTGACCGAACTGAACTGAACTGAACTGAACTGAAGGATTATTCTATTTGGGGGGCACTATAATTGATGGACTGTTAAAAAATGGTTGATGCTTCTAATTGATAGCAAACTGTGAGAGGTGATTCTGCTGCCAGGTTATTAAGAACCCATAGGAACATGATTTTAGAATAGTACAGAAGATGAGCTGCTATAGAAGAGAAGCAGAATGCCCAAACATGGGCATTTTTGCTTGATACTGTTTAATTCTTCTACTTATGAGGACTTTCTTTTTCAAAACTGTACATTTAAGACTCCTTAGTACTGAATGCTCATTGGAAAGCAGAGGATCAAAGGAGGAGGAAAAGAAGGAGGGATTTATGTATTTGTTCATAGTAGTTATCAGTGGGATTATTGCAAACACTGGATGCTGAGAGGGTGCATATGAGCCCCAGTGTTTGTGATGGAGACGCCAGCACATTGGGAACTGGACTCTCTGGACAGACTGACCATTTCACAAAGAAGCATTCAGTTCAGTTCAGTTCAGTTGCTCAGTCGTGTCCGACTCTTTGCAACCTCATGAATCGCAGCACACCAGGCCTCCCTGTCCATCGCCATCTCCCGGAGTTCACTCAGACTCACGTCCATCAAGTCAGTGATGCCATCCAGCCGTCTCATCCTCTGTCGTCCCCTTCTCCTCCTGCCCCCAATCCCTCCCAGCATCAGAGTCTTTTCCAATGAGTCAACTCTTCGCATGAGGTGACCTAAGTACTGGAGTTTCAGCTTCAGCATCATTTCCTCCAAAGAAATCCCAGGGCTGATCTCCTTCAGAATGGACTGGTTGGATCTCCTTGCAGTCCAAGGGACTCTCAAGAGTCTTCTCCAACACCACAGTTCAAAAGCATCAATTCTTCAGCGCTCAGCCTTCTTCACAGTCCAACTCTCGCATCCATACATGACCATTGGAAAAACCATAGCCTTGACTAGATGGACCTTTATTGACAAAGTAATGCCTCTGCTTTTCAATATGCTATCTAGGTTGGTCATAACTTTTTTTCCAAGGAGTAAGGGTCTTTTAATTTCATGGCTGCAATCACCATCTGCAGTGATTTTGAAGCCCCCCAAGAAAGCTTATTTCTTTTCTATCGAGTAGGAATCTGCTAAGCTGCAATAGGGTAGCAGAGTATTCTGGTCTCTATTTTATTTGTCCTCTTAGTAACTTTCAATGCTGTTGAACATTATTTTCTCTTGAGCACTTTCTCTTTTTCTACACACTCCTCCTTTGACTTCCATGATTACACACTTTCCTGGTTTCCTTTCTCTTTGGACATTTCTTCTGTGTCTTTTATAAGAGCACCTTCCTCTCTCCATCTCTGAAATGTTATCTCACATGAGGTAACTATTTTTGGCTCTTTTTTTCTCATGCCCTATGTTCTTCCTTATAGTTCTCATCTATCTCCATAGCTTCAACACACTCTTTCTAATTCATCCATCCATCCATCCAGGTCTTAATCCACAAACTGAATTATGTATTTGACATCCTAAATTGGGTATCCACAGGTGTCTCAAATGAACATGCACAAAGTGATTTCATTATTTCTACTCCCCAATACCAAATCTGCCTCTCTTCTTTTGTTTCCTCATTCAACACATTATACATTGTTCATCAATCCCAAATGGCATTTCATAAGTCAATAGGGCCTTAGTAAGGATCACTATGAACAAAGCTAGTGGAGGTGATGCAATTCCAGCTGAGTTATTTCAAATCCTAAAATGATGCTGTGAAAGTGCTGCACTCAATATGCCAGCAAATTTGGAAAACTCAGCAGCGGCCACAGGACTGGAAAAGGTCAGTTTTCATTCCAATCCCAAAGAAAGGCAATGACAAAGAATGTTCAAGCTATTGCACAATTGCACTCATCTCTCAAGCCAGTAAAGTAATGCTCAAAATTCTCCAAGCTAGCCTTCAACAGGACGTGAACTGGGAGTTTCCAGATGTACAAGCTGGATTTAGAAAAGGCAGAGAAGCCAGAGATCAAATTGCCAACATCCTCTGGATCATCGAAAAAGCAAGAGAATTTCAGAAAAACATCTACTTCTGTTTCATTGACTACACTGAAGACGTTGACTGTGTAGATCACAACAAACTGTGAAAAATTCTTAAAGAGATGGGGGTACCAGACCACCTGACCTGCTTCCTGAGAAATCTGTATGCAGGTCAACAAGCAACAGTTAGAACCATACATGTAACAATGGACTAGTTCCATATCAGGAAAGGAGTATGTCAAGGCTGTATATTGTCACCTTGCTTATTTAACTTATATGCAGAGTACATCATGAGAAACACTGTGCTAGATGAAACACAAGCTGGAATCAAGATTGCCAGGAGAAATATCAATAACCCCAGATACGCAGATGACACCACTTTCATGGCAGAAGGCAAAGAAGAACTAAAGAGCCTCTTGATGAAAATCAAAGAAGAGAGTGAAAAAGCTGGCTTAAAACTCAACATTCAAAAAATGAAGATCATGGGATCCAGTCCCATCGCTTCCTGGCAAATAGATGGGGAAACAATGGAAATAGTGACAGACTTTATTTTCTTGGGCTTCAAAATCACTGCAGATGACTTCAGCCTTAAAATTAAAACATGTTTGTTCTGTGGAAGAAAATCTTCAACCAACCTAGACAGCATATTAAAAACCAGAGGCATTACTTTGGCAACGAAGGTCAATCTAGTCAAAGCTCTGGTTTTTCCCGTATCATGTAGATGTGAGATATTGGACTATAAAGAAAGCTGAGCACCAAGGAATTGATGTTTTTTAACTGTGTTATTGGAGAAGACTCTTGAGAGTCCCTTGGACAGCAAGGAGATCAAACCAGTCAATCCTAAAGGAAATCAGTCCTGAATATTTATTGGAAGGATTGATGAAGCTGACGCTCCACTATTTTGGCCACCTGATAGGAAAAGCTGACTCATTGGAAAAGACCCTGATGCTGGGAGAGAATGAAGGCAGGAAGTGAAGAGAACAATAGAGGTGAGATGTTTGGATGGCTTCACTAACTCAATGGACATGAGTTTGAGCAAGCTCCATGAGTGATGGTGATGGACAGGGAAGCGTGCTTCAGACCATGGAGTCACAGAGTTGGACACGACTGAGCGACTGAACTGAACTGATTCTTCACACATCCCTCTTTCAAGCTCCCAACATTTGACTAAGCATCAAATCTTGGTGCATCTATGTCCTTCGTTGTTGCTGTTATTGTTCAGTTGCTAAGTCATGTCCGACTCTTTGTGACCCCATGGACTGTAGCCCACCAGGTTCCTCTGTCCCTGGGATTTCCCAGGCAAGAATATTGGAGTAAGTTGTCATTTCCTTCTCTGGGGGATCTTCCCTACCCAGGGATCAAACCCATGTCTCTTGTGTCTCCTGCACTGGTAGGCAAATTCTTTACCTCTGAGCCACCAGGAAGGCCCTTCTATGTCCTTGGTACCTCTCAAATCTCCTCGCTTGCCTGAATTCCCACTGCCTATATCCTAAATAAAGCCATGAGCGTCTCTCCCATGATTTATTGCAAGATCCTTCTAAGCTCTTTGGCTTTAGTTGTGCTCCAACCAACCATCTATTTTCCAGATAGTGATCTTTCTAAAATGCAAATCAAATCATGCCTCTTCAGCTCTCCACTATTCTTAAGACAAAACCAAGCTCTAGAACATGGTATACAGGACGCTTCACTAACTGCGTTCAGTTGACCTCTTCACCCTTGTTTCTCACCCTATTATCTTCATATCAAGTCTTTATGTCTCAGCCTTTACACTCTTGCCTGTATTTCTAAAGCCCAGTTCCTTTAAGCATCAGTTTGGTGAAGTGTTCCATGAATATCGTTCCCCCAGTTTAGGTTAAGCCCTTCTCTTACATGCTTCCTGCTACAGAGCAGTTCTCTCTCCCTGGCATCATATTATGTTGAGATGGTGTGCTTGCTTGCCTGTATCTCCCACTGAAATCTAAGATTTAAAAGGGCAGAAACCTTTTTTTTTTTAATCAACTATTTCCTCCAAGTACCTATCTTATAGTAGGTGGTCAATATAGATTTATTCATTCAATTAATAAATTGCAATGTATTCTAGAAACTTTATAAAGAAAACATTCTTTCCTAAAAGGCATGACTATCAGGGACACACAGTTTCTTGCCTAATTCTTCCTTAAATCTCCTGCAAGTGTTTCTTCCTGTCCTGGTCCTCTGCTTTCAGAACTGATCCCAGACTAGACTAGAGCATGTACTGTTTTCCAAGGAGTGGAACTCTAGATCTCTTAATACTTTCAAATGCTGATGGAATTCCCAAACCTTTCTAAAGCTCCATCTCTTTCTCTGCTGTTTTACTGTGATTTTACTTCCCATTTATTCTTTCCCTAACTTACTCATGAAAGATGAGAAGATGGAGCGGGGATTTCTGCTTCTCATACACTGTTTTCAGAATAATTTCACTTGCCTTGCCTCTTTCCAAAGTGTGTTCATAAAAGTAACAGATCACACAGATCACTATATATCAGTAATATTATAATTCAGAATTATTAGTATTTGACTTCTAAGTCAAGAGTCTGAGATTTTTTTTTTTTTTTTGCTTTCTTAAATTNTGCCTTGCCTCTTTCCAAAGTGTGTTCATAAAAGTAACAGATCACACAGATCACTATATATCAGTAATATTATAATTCAGAATTATTAGTATTTGACTTCTAAGTCAAGAGTCTGAGATTTTTTTTTTTTTTTTGCTTTCTTAAATTTATGAGGCTAGTAGAGCTTTTAGCCACTTGCTCTGTCTATTACAACTTTGTGCCACTTTATAATAATAAACTGCCTCAGCCTGTGTGAGGGTCCTAGACTCATGTTTAGATTTGTAAGGTAATAAGTTCAAGGAAAACTTAGCTGAGGTCTTAATACTCAAACCACTTTGCTTCACTGTTTATTCTTTATACTAAACATGTCTATAATATTATACATTTTATACTTTTACATTTTTACAAGGTTCTGATGACAAGAAATGCCACATCTGTACATCTGAAAATGGCAGTTACTTCCTTGCATGTAGGATAAGTAGACTCTTTATGGCATTGTCATGTAGTTAATTAGTTTTGGCACATCAAAATTCATCCTCCTTAATTGAACATGTAAATATTTGGAGACTGTGGGTTGAATAGTGATTCTAATTCTAATATTTCTGTGATAAAAACATTTCCAACAGAAATAAAGGAATGTCAAGTTCAGTTTAAAAGCCAGGTAAATATTAACTGCCAGAGGTCTGTAATGTTTCAAAGAATTATAGTTGTGATAGAAAGAACAATATTGCGTGCTGCATATTTATTTCAAATTTATAGTTCTCTAACTCAGCATTAGCGTTCTTTCCCTTTACTTCATTCTTATGTAACAAGTAAAGATTACTTCAAGATTTTCTGTTTTTATAAACAAAACATCTTAGCTCATCTACAAGAATATGGTTTCTTTCTTTTGCATGTACAATCTAGACTAAAATGGGACAAACCCCATCTGGATTTATGGTTATAAATAAGTCCCCATCATGGTAGTCTCCATCTAATATAGAGTTTGTCAGAGCACTGCCTCTCAACTTCTCAGGACTAGATGCTTCAAGTTCTTCTGTGCTACCTTCTTGTCATCTGCCATGGAATTAGTTTCTGGAAAATTCCTTCATTGCTATATTGAACTGTCCTGGAGAGGTAACCGTAGCTGCTACCAACACTCAAATACAGGGTGGTGATAGAGAAATGACTGTTATGTATAGTATTTTATAGTTCATTTTCTGATTTCCACTTTTAATATGACTAAGTGAGCTCCTACCAGACCCAGGAACTTCACAAATAACAATTGTAAATTCAGAGTAAACCACATTCAACAACAAGAATAACAACCTGAAAACACTGATGAGTGAACAAAAGCAAGACGATTCTGGAAGGAAGTTGACACTAGCAAGGAAGGAAGAGCAGAGTGTGAGTTGCCCACTTAATATAACTTTTACCTTAAAAGCAGACCAAAGTTAACATTGTACTGTGTGGCAAAAATTTCAGTACATACATCAAACTAAGAAGATTCTGCATAATGAAAAAAAATCAACAGAATGNGCCACAGCAGTCTAAGAATTTTGGTAATACACTTAACAGATAATATACCTGATATGGAGAGCAACGTTTTTGACTTAAGCTTATGTGGTTGCAGTTTTGGGACATAAAACTAGGTTGCTTTAAGTCCATGTTTCATTTTCTTGGTTTATTTCTAATTAAAGGGTTTTTCGAAGTAACCTTACTTAGATACTTTGTTAAGTATTTTAAGTCATCAATTGATCAATAATACAGACATCACTTTAAAGTCTGCCAGCTGTAATCAACATAATACAGAGAATTAGCTGCTGAGGAATGCCATATTAGCTGTCAGAAGTAACAGGGAAATATAGCTAAGATTTCATTTGCTCAAAACATCAGGAGGTGGTCTGAAGATTACCTAAAACTGCACAGAATGTCACATTTGTCATCTGCTGAAGCCACTTGTTAAAGGGGCAGTAATGGCTTAACCTGCCTTCAGCCTGTCACACTTCATGTGAATACCTTTTGCAGTCAGGTCTGCACTGCAATCCTGGTGGCCAGAGAGTCTGGATAATACTTCTTGGTTCCAGCTCTAGGAATACACAAGATAGAGGGCAGTAGGGAAAGCATGCTTATTGCCCCTGAAGAAAACGAATCCAGCTCAGTTAAGAAGCATGATATTTGTCTTCTCTCTGCCTATTTGTCACTGTCGAGGACTAAGGAAAATTCAAAGACAACTTAATCAGAGTCCATGCCAGAGTCCTCAGGTCCTCACAATCCAGATGAAACACAAGAATAACATCTGCTTATAAATGCAATAATGCTATACCATAATTCTTTAACCAGTCATATCATTTGCATTATGTAATATCACCTCTTTAGGAGAAGATTCATTCCAACACAGGTATTCTCAGGAACAAAAGTGACTATAATTTATTAATCTCTTTCAAAGTCTATTCTGAAAATATCACAGAATTTATAAACATGTATGACTACTTTTTTATCTTGCATAAATCTTTAAAATATCTACAAGAGTTCTACTTTGATATAACTATTGTATCATTAAATACATCAAATAAAGGATACCTTTTTTAACTTCCCACTAACTTTTCATTGAACACCGATTTTCTCATTTTTCTTTCATTAGAAAAAAGCATGAAATTATATATTAAATTATATATTATTTATGCAACTGAATACTATCACTAGTTTGATAGTAGGTCCTGATGGACTATGTTAATATTGCTCAATATTACATTGTTTTGCTTCAGTGTGAAAGCAGATAAATAATTCATTCAACAAACATTTTCTGAATGTATACTATATGCCAGGAGTTATAGTCAAGACTAGGAACATTCAATGGTATCCTCATTTAAACATCTGTTATACTTCCTATCCATATGCTTCAGTTCAGTTCAGTTCAGTTCAGTCGCCCAGTAGTGTCCGACTCTCTGCGACCCATGAATCGCAGCAGCCAGGCCTCCCTGTCCATCACCAACTCCCGGAGTTCACTCAGACTCGTGTCCATCGAGTCAGTGATGCCATCCAGCCAGACAGGAGAATTTAAGTAATCACTTTAATAATGTAAAACACATACCATATGAAATTTTATGTAAAATACAGGATGAAATGGTTTTAACAGTTTGTTGTACAAGATGAAATCTAAAATGTTTGAATTGCAACTATTGCTAAAAATTAATTTAAGATCATATATGCCTGCTTGTATCATATAGCAATTCCCACTGGCTATCTATTTTACATACAGTAATGTATATGTTTCAATGCTGCTGGCTCAATTTGTCCTGTGACAGCCTAGAGAGGTGGGATGGGGTTGATGGTGGGCAGAGATTCAAGAGGGAGGAGACATATGCATACCTATGTCTGATTCATGTTGATATATAGCAGAAACTGATACAACATTGTAAAGCAATTATCCTTCAATTAAAAATTGAAAAAAAATCACACATGACTTTACTTAGAATAGGATCCTATCCAATATTAACTGTTCTCTTCAATATATGTATACTTTGGAGACTTGTAAATGATTCTATCTCAAGAAAAATAAATTGACTAGATTTCACAGTGCAGAGCTAGCTCAGTAGATTCCCTCTTTCTCCAATGTAGATCAGGGTGTCTTATCATAATTATAAATTAAGAGTCTTGCAAATGTTTTGTCTTTCTCTTTTTCACTAATACACTGTCCTTTAACATACAGCTTATAGATGTCTTAAGAATAGGCTCTCTGTATTCAATAGTATTGTATTAATTAAATTAGTTATAGGTCTCAGACAGGCCAAGAAGTTCCCTAAGGATAGTGTGCTCTCTACATGTTTATTGCTGCTGCTAATGAAAACATAACTGTGTTTTTCTGCAACTTATTTCAGTGTCATATTGCTTTGATACACTCCAAAAAATGATCAAACCTGCTCTATCTATACTTTAAAATGTCTTTGATTACATCATCAATAACAATGAATAAAAATAATATATAAACATTTACCAAGTACATAACATAGTTCTGGTACTGTGCTTAGGTCCTTTACATATATTATTTCATATCAGCCACAATTTTGCTAGGGGGGTATTATAAACTCCGCTTTACGAACTAAAACTACTGTTTTCTGAAAAAGTAGAAAAAATGTTATAGAATGTGAAATTGCATTTCATAGAAATGTAATTCTCACATTTTAAGGAGACTCATAATTTCAATTACAAAACTAATATCTGCTAAAGTGTTATTTTCCAGCAAAACAATAAAATCCAGAAAGGATCTTCTCTGTCTTCTTTCAGTTATTTATTTCAGAGAGAGTGGCAAGGAGAAATGGCCAGAGGACACTCACCTCTGGAGACTGAGTGCCCATTTTTCTAGGTTATTTCTCCTATTGATCTCTTTTCCGTTTTCTTCTTTTCCAAAATGCGTTCTTTTGTAGCCAGCCCAAGTGATTAGACACCCACTTCCACCACTGTCACTCTAGGTTTTCCTGAATGCTCCTTCCAAACAGATTCCTCAGTTAAATTGCATCAGTGACCTTCATTTTATTCTGAAAAAATATCAACAGGTGTGGCTGAATTCTGATACTTAAAATTATGAATTATGAAATAAACTCAGGGTGGAGCTGGAAAAGTAATAGTGGTTTGGCCACAGTGATATAATAATGACAAAAGGGCTCAATTTGAGCACTTAGGAAGGATCATTTTTCTAAATATTTGAGAAACAAAATACTTTCCTCTAATTTTTAAGCTGGAAAATAATTTCCAGCTAATTCATCAGAGCCACTCATCATCTAACCAACCACCAAGTTAATTCTGTTCTTCTTAGAGAAACAATTATTTCAGAAAGATGTTAAATGTAATTCTTATTATTCAAATTAAAAACAAATTATAGTATTTCCTGAAACCTTTCCTGTGGCTCTAGTGAATGGCACCATAGTCTCTCCAAGCTGTGCAAACAAGAGATGTTTATGACCTGTTCCTCTCCTTCACCACCTCTGCCCTGTATCCATTCGTCAACAAATCCTATGGATTTTATCTGACACTTTTATCAAATCCATGTAGCTTTTCCCATTTCCCCTCAACCTTAGTCTAGAGCTACTGCTATTTCTCATCGGGATTACTTCTAGAAACTTCTCAGGGACTTACCTATATTTACTGTTTTATCATACTTAAATCATCCCTCCAGAAGTGATCTTTAACAATGTAGATACACAGTCACAAGTACTCCTTTCTTACTGATTGATTTCCCATGGCTCTAAAATATTCATTCTCAACAGGGTCCTTTATAGAATATTTAGGAAATATAAGTGGAAATATTTTATTTTGAGTCTATTGCAGACCGCATTTTAAAACAATGACACTATCCTTAATTCCTATTATACTCTTCCAGCAACAGGGTTTTGGCACTTATCCCATCAAGAAGTGCAAAAAGTTCCCTCTCTTTGAATCTAAGTGACTTGGTAACTGCAGAGTAAGGGATATTAAGAGACTTCAAAGGTTAGCTCATAGAAGGTGATACAGCACCCACTAAGCTCTCTTGGAATGATCCTGGAAGCTTGCTACCATGTTGTGAGAAAGCTGCAGCCACAGAGAGAGGTCACTTGCACGTGGTCTGCTCAGTAGTTCCAGCTGAAGTCTCACCTTTTGTTAAAATCAAGCACTAGATGTGTGTAAGCAAACTTTAAGATGGTCCAAGTCTCTGGCTACTGAGTCACTCTTATCTCTCAAGTGTTTCTAATTGAGACCTCATATATCCTGTCACCACTTTGCTCTTTCTGAATTCTTAACACTTAGAATTTGAGTATAATAAAGTGATTATGTTATGCTACTAAATTTGGAATTGTTTGTTATCCAGCAATAGTAATTGGGACTCTGCTTGAATTTATATGTTGAATTCAACTTACTTTTATCATAAAAGTTTCGATTTACTTTTATTTTATATTATTATAAGGAATACTTAATTTTTAAAAAAGCATCTGTTTAGGTAGCTGTATTAGTCAAGGTTATCCAGAGAAACAGAACCAATAGAACAGCACAGGATGTATTTATATCTATATCTGTATGTATCTATCTAGATTTATTTTAAGGAATTGACTCATGTGACTGTAGTAGTTGAAAGACCAAAAGTCTGCAGGGCAGACCCAGGGAAGAGTTGATGTTGTAATCTTGAATTCAAATGCAGTTTAGAGGCAGAAATCCTTCTTCTTCTGGGGACCTCACTTTTTTGTCATAAGGCTTTCAACTGACTGGATGAGACCACTCACATCATGGAGGGTAATCTACTTTACTAAAAAAACTACTGATTTAATTGTTAACCACATCTAAAAAGGAATAAAAGCCGTGTAAGTGGAGAGTGTTAGGAGAATCTCCACTTTTCTCTCTTTTTCTCTCTTGGCCTTGCCCCTGAGGCCAGCCCCAGGTGTGGAAGAGTACAGTCACAGCAGGAGGCATGTGAATCCCCAATGGAAAAATCCTTCTCTGGATAAAATAAACTGGTTAAAAAAAAACCCTCCCTATTCTGATTCTAAAATTTACATGGAAAGAAGAGATAGAATTGCCAAAACAATTTTGAAAAAGAAGGAAAAATGAAAGAAGTCTGAATTCCTGATTTTAAAATTTGCTGTTAATTGACAGTAAGTAAGGGAGTGTGTTATTTGTGAATGGATACATATTTTCACTNCCACAGCAGGAGGCATGTGAATCCCCAATGGAAAAATCCTTCTCTGGATAAAATAAACTGGTTAAAAAAAAACCCTCCCTATTCTGATTCTAAAATTTACATGGAAAGAAGAGATAGAATTGCCAAAACAATTTTGAAAAAGAAGGAAAAATGAAAGAACTCTGAATTCCTGATTTTAAAATTTGCTGTTAATTGACAGTAAGTAAGGGAGTGTGTTATTTGTGAATGGATACATATTTTCACTGTATGTAAACTAAAAATAAAGAATAAAAGATGAAAAAATGGTTACACAGCAGCAACTTTATATGGCACAATCTGATATACGAAATATTCATTTAGCCAAATATTGTGACATCACAAAACTGGAAGACTAGAAGGAGGAGACATGTCTGTGTCATAGTGACAAAGTTAAAGAGTTAAATCTTTATCTTTAATTGTAGGCAGTCAATGGATAATTTACAATATTAAAACATTCAGTTCAGTTCAGTTCAGTTTAGTCACTCAGTCATGTCCGACTCTGCAACGCCACGAACCACAGCACACCAAGCCATGNACTAGAAGGAGGAGACATGTTTGTGTCATAGTGACAAAGTTAAAGAGTTAAATCTTTATCTTTAAACATTCAGTTCAGTTCAGTTCAGTTTAGTCACTCAGTCATGTCCGACTCTGCAACGCCATGAACCACAGCACACCAAGCCATTCTGTCCATCACCAACTCCCAGAGTTCACCCAAACTCATGTCCATTGAATCGGTGAGCCATTCAACCATCTCATCCTCTGTCGTCCAATTATCCTCTTGCCCTCAATCTTTCCCAGCATCAGGGTCTTTTCAAATGAGTCAGCTCTTTGCATCAGACGGCCAACGTATTGGAGTTTCAACTTCATCATCAGTCCTTCCAATGAACACCCAGGACTGATTTTCTTTAGAATGGACTGGTTTGATCTCCTTGCAGTCCAAGGGACTCTCAAGAGTCTTCTTCAACACCACNGTATCTCTAATTTTCTTGAAGAGATTGCTAGTCTTTCTCATTCTATTGTTTTCCTCTATTTCTTTGCATTGATCATTGAAGAAGGCTTTCTTATCTCTCCTTGCTACTCTTTGGAACTCTGCATTCAGATGTTTACATCTTTCCTTTTCTCCTTTGCTTTTCACTTCTTTTCACAGCCATTTTGCCTTTTTGTATTTCTTTTTTGGGGGGATGGTTTTGATACCTGTCTCCTGTACAATGTCATGAACATTAGGAAATATCATTTCAAAGTGTGCTATTTTGAAATGTGGAAATATACAGCAGAAGAAATGGTGGAGAATTGAAAGTAGTTGTTTTTATGCAGTGAGATTCTGGGGTGGGGAGACAGGCAAGAATTGTTTGATAATATATTACACATAAGATTTAGGGCATCATTATATGTAATTGTTCTCTGCTATGTAATATAATATAATTACAATTTAAAAGGGTAGGAATTATTCTGGATTTGGGAAACAGTGAGTATGAAAACGAGCTCTATCTAAACAGAAGTTCTTCATCTGGAGGTAACAGTGGGTTGTTGGGTTCTGGGCACAAGGAAAGGCATGAGCTATCTCAAGCAGGGGGCTGTGTTAGGACAAGTAGTTGGGTCCATCATCAATGCCAGGCTGGGAATTTTGGACTTTGAAGTCCGGAAGTTTTGAGCCCAAGATGAGAAGCAGTTGCCTCTACCTACATGACCGGGGGAAAATTGTTTATTTTCCTGGATCTGAGTTTTACCACTGTAAAAATAAGTAAATTATCCTTACAGGTCACTTCAGATTCTATGATGAAACTAAAATTTCAATATGATTAATCTGCAACACTGAGAATGGAGGAGACCCAAGCAGACATTTCAGTTTGGAGGCATTAAAGTATTTGTTTTGAGGTCCAGGAAAAAACACTAGGTATTTATTTTGTGAAAGAAATGAAAGATAACAGTAATGTAAAGACAAAGTTTCTCAAACTCTTTGGTCTCAGGACTGTTAATTTTTTATTTTATTT
The DNA here is from genome assembly GCA_006410875.1 of Neotragus pygmaeus. Lineage (NCBI taxonomy): Eukaryota > Metazoa > Chordata > Mammalia > Artiodactyla > Bovidae > Neotragus > Neotragus pygmaeus. The sequence goes on along the minus strand of SJYV01051956.1, from coordinate 6,556 downwards.
TCTTTAATTATTGAGGATCCCAAAGAGCTTTTGTTTATTTGGGACACACTGAAAAATATTTATTGTACTAGAATAAAAGCACACACGTATAGCATCCCACACAATTTTGCATTTCATTTCAGAGGACTCCGAGGCTCCCCTTGTGGCCCACCCATAGATTACAGTTTGAAGACCTCTAGGGTATGAGTTTGAGGTTAGAATAAAGGTGCAAAGCAAATCTGATTTTTCCAGAAATTTTTGACTAGTTCTAGAAAACAAACCACCCAACATTGGCTTTATGTTACTGAGCCAAAATATTCTTTGGTCTAACTTACGTTGCTGGATTAGATGGCCTTTAAGAATCCCTTCAGACTTAAGATTGTATTATTCTATGATTCATCCTCATTGGCTAGTTAGACTGTTCTGATTTCATTCCTTTGTTGCACCACCCTTATTTCACTAGGGTTATGTCCAATTGGCCTCATGTTTATTCCCCAGAAACTGTGGTCATAAATTTATCTTCCGATTTCCTTTGCTTAATTTGGAAAATGTCGAGTGAATTAAAAAGTCTATTTCCAGGGAATAAAAAGCAATGGCAAGTAGCTTATTTATTATACACACACATACTTCTTATGACAAGGAACAAGAGAGGAAGTGTTTTTTGGCCAAAGCATTGCATTTTTACAATTCAGAATTTTTTTTAGCTAGTAAATTCCATTATTTTTTCTACACCACTTCTCCAATAGTAGAGTCCCTTTAAAAAAGGAAAATAAAACATCTTTATCCAAGCATACATAACAAATGAACAAAGTCTCTGCTTGAGAAAGGCTACAGTACCCTAAATCAGCATGTGCAGATATTTTCAGAAATTCCAAGAGCAATCTGTGACCTTGAACATACCATGTATTTTCTAGGACTTCAGAAAAAATTTGGAGACAAAAAGCTCACCAAACTTCAAATTTGTAGTTATGTAACTTGAAACAGCCAGCTGATCATTAGGAAATGCAGCACTAAATAAGGACTGTCCAAATATAGAAATGTCTGAACAGAAAAAGTGCAGACTTTATTTTAAAATTTCAAGTTTATTATAGAGACAGAATCCAAATCTCTGAAAAGGCTGACAGAGAGAATTTGTATGTTTCCTGAGAAGAAAATTAAATTCACATAAGTGAATAACAAACCTGATTCTCTGCCTAAAGTTTTTCAAAGTGAGATTTGGCTTAGCTTCAAGATTAAGTCAACTAATTGGTGTGTTTTCAATTGCCTTTTTGCCTTGTCTTCTTTCCTATCTTTATACCACTTGTTTAGTCACTAAGTCTTGTCTGACTCTTTTGGGACACCATGGACTGTGGCCCTCTATACCCTTCTGTCCATGGGATTTTCCAGGCAAGAATATGGGAGTGGGTTGCCACTGACATCTCTGCTGACCCAGGGATTGAACCTGTGCTTTCTGCATTGGCAGGCAGATTCTGTACCACTTGGAAGGACTCCTGCCTCAGTTCAGTTCAGTTCAGTCGCTCAGTCATGTCCGACTCTGCGACCCCATGAATCGCAGCACGCCAGGCCTCCCTGTCCATCACCAACTCCCGGAGTTCACCCAGACTCACGTCCATCAAGTCAGTGATGCCATCCAGCCATCTCATCCTCTGTCATTCCCTTCTCCTCCTGCCCCCAATCCCTCCCAGCATCAGAGTCTTTTCCAATGAGTCAACTCTTCACATGAGGTGGCCAAAGTACTGTAGTTTCAGCTTTAGCATCAGTCCTTCCCAAGAAATCCCAGAGCTGATCTCCCTCCTTCCTACCAAGCTTGAAATTTCTGCCATGGAATATTCCTGGGGAAATACCCCTTTGCTACCTATATTGGAATNGTGGCCAAAGTACTGTAGTTTCAGCTTTAGCATCAGTCCTTCCCAAGAAATCCCAGGGCTGATCTCCCTCCTTCCTACCAAGCTTGAAATTTCTGCCATGGAATATTCCTGGGGAAATACCCCTTTGCTACCTATATTGGAATGCTAACCCTCTTCCATCAGCACAGAGCAGATCAGGGCCTTCATGAGTTGATGCCTTGTTTCTGAGGGTAACACACATACTTTGATGTTACTAAGCAGAGAGAGTCACTGGCCTATATCCCTGAATCTCCCCTTCCACACACACCCCATCCACTTCCCACAGAACACAAATCTAAGTGTTTCCAAGGGCAGGCATAGGTCTAGGAGCACCCAGTACTGAACCATCATTAATACTTGAGCAGTGGAGTGCCCAGATCAAATATCACCTACCTTATATTTTTTCTATCATTTTGCAAAGGTATAAGGTTGAGGAAGACCGAGAATTAGTCTTATTGACACCTGACAAGGAGCCCTAAGATGGTTCATGAGAAGGAGAAGGAGAGGTTTTCCCTCTGACCCGATTATCCATGCTTTCTTCTCTGAAATATGTTGCTGGACCCTACTCCTGAATTGACAGATATGAATAAAGCATATCAAAAGCAAAAGAAATGATGTACTGAAAAGTGCAAGCCTGGTAGCTAAGAGTATCTTTCTTAGCCTGAATAACATTAACTATCTCATCCACTCAACTTGGGAACATTTCCTTCTGCCTAGCAAAATAAATCTGTGAAATCAAATATACCAAGTGTTGAGAGAAGGTGGATCCAGGGGAAGACACAGATTGCTGGTAAAGTAGAACCAACCCTTTGGCTCTATTATGTGAAACAAAACATGCGAACAACCTGCCATGGACAAACACGTTCAGAGCAGTTCTGTTCAGACTTCTAAAAAACCAGAAACAACCAAAATGTCAACAGGGATACAAATAAACATGCTCTGGTCTAGTCATACAAAGACTAGTATATAGCAGGAAACATCAATGACCTTTATTCCACAGAACTACATGGAGGAATCTTAGAAACATAGTAGTAACTGGAAAAAAAAAAAAAAGACGAGTTCCAGAAAACTGTGCGGTGGGCTTCGTGTATCTGAGGTTTTGCATCCACAAAGTCAACCAGCCATGGATGGATAATTTGGTTGAAACTGCAGATGCCAAACCTGCAGATAAGAAGGGCTGACTGTATGATGTCACTTTTACAAGGGCTTCCCAGGTGGTGCTACTGGTAAAGAACTCACCTATCAGTGCAGGAGGGATAAGAGACACAGATTCGATGTCTGGGTTGGGAAGAGCCCCTGGAGGAGGGCATGGCAACCCACTCCTGTATTCTTACCTGGAGAATCCTGTGGGNCCCAGGTGGTGCTACTGGTAAAGAACTCACCTATCAGTGCAGGAGGGATAAGAGACACAGATTCGATGTCTGGGTTGGGAAGAGCCCCTGGAGGAGGGCATGGCAACCCACTCCTGTATTCTTACCTGGAGAATCCTGTGGGCAGAGGAGCTTGGCAGGCTACATAGGGTCATGAAGAGTGGGATACTACTGGAGCAACTTAGCATGTGCACATTTGTTATAGAACTCAGTAACTAAACACTATGTTGGTTAAGCATACAGACATACATGATAGGATTATTTTAAAAAGCAAGGGAACGAAAACCAAAAATGTTGGATACAGATGACTTGGAGAGGGGCTGGAGAGGCAGAGATTTAAGACTAGGAAGGAGCATGGGAATAGAGGTCAATTATCAGTAAGGTTGCAATTCTTGGATTACAGAGGCTTTATAAATTAGAAAAAAGATAAAGGAGAAAAAAATCGAAGGGTTGTGGTCTTTCATTATTTCCTGCTGCTAATCAAGGGGAAAAAAAATCAATAAAGAGCTGAGAGCCCCAGAAAGGGCCTGACGGTTGGAAAAGTTGTGGTCGTGACTCTCGTGTACCTCTTGCTGTCTTTAACACAACATTCTCTTTACAGGAAGTGTCCACAGTGAAGCTCACTATCAATTCCAAACACGAAGTCCTCATCCAACGGCGCATGGGAGGCTTTCTGGCTGCCATAAGCCGCCCCCAGAGAATCCACTCATTCTGTGCGCCTGTCGACTGTGTCATAGCTCAGCTCAAGTCTCCACAAGATAAGCTCTTCAAGGCAGAACATTTCCAGCTGTTGTGGTCAGACAGCAGCAGGTTCTTATCTGAGGACAGCAGGGCCATGTGGCACACCGCAGCCGGGGCAGTGTCAGGGAAGCATGTGGTCTCTGTACACAGTAGCAAGGTCCAGTAGACAGCAATTAGCACCAGGAGAATGAAGATGAACGGGACATATACATAACCTTCATAAAAATGTCACAGCGAAAAAGACTCACAAACCATATGGATCCATGCCTGGGCTCTCCCTGGGATGGCCTTTTACATTACACTAGTCCAAGGGATGGCTTTTAAAAAGAGGTTTTTTTTCCCACTCCTGTGTCTTTCTGACGAGCCCCACCAAAAGAAGTAAAGAAGTAGGCTGCCTCTGTGATGCTGAATGAATCAATCTGGACATTTTGTGGCTTTCTCCACTCCAAGTTTCTGGACCAGCATTCTCATCTGCATCTGTTGATAGGCAATTAAGTAGATAGCTGCCTCTGATACTGTTTTCTCTTTTACAGGTAGTGATGCTGTTCTGAACCAGTGGGTATTTCAGGTATGTCCTTATTCATTTTCAAAAGATCAGTACTTAGATATTTTTTTCTTAGCAAAGAAATAAGCCCTTACTGGCTGATTTAAGCAGAAAAAAAAACTTATTCAAAAGGATTTTATGTCACTTGCAAGATAACCAAGATGGCTACAGAATCAGTCCCAAGAAATAGCCATGATATATAATTCTATATATACTTAATACTAAAGTTAAATTTGATAAGGTTATATTTCTTTTTTTAATTTATTTTTAATTGGAGGATAATTGCTTTCCAGTGTTGTATTGGTTTCTGCCATACATCAATATGAATCAGCCATTAGTATATATACATCCCTTCCCTGTTGAACCTCTCTCCCGCCTCCCATCCCATCCCACCCCTCTAGGCTGTCACAGAACATTGGGTTGAACTCCCTGTGTCATACAGCAAATTCCCACTGGCTATCTATTTTACACAATATAATGGATATGTTTCAATGCTACTCTCTCAATTTGTCCCACTGCCTCCTTCCCCAGGTTCTATTTATTGTAGTCTGTGTAGTCTCATAAGTATGCTCGATTGGTAATTAATTATCAAACTGCACTCTTAGGATTTTTGCACTTTAATGTACGTATGGTAGACTTTATTAAAAACATTTTAAAACTGTTTTTTTCCTTTAATAAAATGTGTGTTATTTAGCAATAGAGATCACGTTATTTACGATAGCCTTTCTTCTTTTCTGTGTAGGATGGAATGATAAGCATTCTTTCCAATATGTACACACTTCTCGCTAATTTTTTACTTATGAGAAATTCTCTGTCTTTTATTATTTTCTTTTGTATGTCTTAAGTTGATACTAATGTGGAGCATAGTGCCTTTTCCTTGATTTCTTTCCAAAACACTCACAGAAAGCCAATGTAGGTCATAGATTTTACTTATTTTAGGGGGTAAATGAGGCAAGGCAAGAGGCTTATGCAGATCAGATGGTTTAAATATAAAGTTCTTACCCTTTAAAGTGTTGCCATTATCCTGTTCCTTTCCTCCCACTGCACAATCTCCTGATGGAAAAATTTCACTGCTTATCTCCTCTTCTTGGATTCCCATCCCTATCACATTTCTTCTCTTTGCCAATAGAATGGTTGTTGTTGTGTTTTTTTTTTTCCTTTCTAGCAAGCTTATGTGAAATCTCCAATATAGTTTTTAAAAGGTCACTTTATCTTATACCTAGGTTTTACAGACCATATGCTGAAAGCTAATTTCTTATATCAAAAGGGTCTTATCAGATTGGCCAAGCCAAAATAGTCTTCTCCACTTTTCTAGGCAGAGTCCTGCTGTTGGCCCTTAAACCGATGACCATTCTTCACTGTCCTTGATCCCTACACTGTGTTTATTTACACTTATTTTCATAACCATGTAAATCCTAGTGCACTGGCCATATTTAATACATTATCATTTTTTCAACTAAGATATAATTGACTTATAATATTATATTAATTTCAAGTGTTGTTGAACGACATTTTATCTTCTCATTTAAATTAATGACAGCACAAGACCATGCAGCAGCTCAAAACAACAGAATTTGTTTACTGCTCTTTTGTGTTATTTTCATTTGAGGACTTAATTATTTCTGGAAGACCTTGCCACCCTCTTATAATTTATTGCCAAACCAATATCTTCATGCATACTCATTAATTTTTAAAATTGGTTAAACAGTCATGAAATTAAAAGATGCTTACTCCTTGCAAGAAAAGTTATGACCAACCTAGATAGCATATTGAAAAGCAGAGACATTACTTTGCCAACTAAGGTCCATTTAGTCAAGGCTATGGTTTTTCCAGTGGTCATGTATGGATGTGAGAGTTGGACTGTGAAGAAAGCTGAGCATCGAAGAATTGATGTTTTTGAACTGTGGTGTTGGAGAAGATTCTTGAGAGTCCCTTGGACTGCAAGGAGATCCAAGCAGTCCATTCTGAAGGAGATCAGCCCTGGGATTTCTTTGGAAAGAATGATGCTAAAGCTGAAACTCCAGTACTTGGGCCAC
>SJYV01051955.1:73242-111998 GCA_006410875.1 Neotragus pygmaeus | reverse complement strand
GATGAGATGGCTGGATGGCATCACTGACTCAATGTGAATCTGAGTGAACTTTGGGAGTTGGTGGTTGGACAGGGAGGCCTGGCGTGCTGGGTTTCATGGGGTCGCAAAGACTGAGTGACTGATCTGAACTGAGCTGAACTGAATCAACAGTATTATTCAGATCATCTGTGTTTTTCTTGATTTTCTTTATCTTGGTCTACTGTTTGCTGGGAGATAAATGTGTTAGAATCCTCAACTGTATTCATNCTGGCGTGCTGGGTTTCATGGGGTCGCAAAGACTGAGTGACTGATCTGAACTGAGCTGAACTGAATCAACAGTATTATTCAGATCATCTGTGTTTTTCTTGATTTTCTTTATCTTGGTCTACTGTTTGCTGGGAGATAAATGTGTTAGAATCCTCAACTGTATTCATGTAATGCACTATTTTCCCCTATGAGTGAGTGAGTGAAAGTCACTCAGTCGTGTCTGACTCTTTGCAATCCCATGGACTATGCAGTCCATGGAATTCTCCAGGTCAGAATACTGGAGTGGGTAGCCTTTCCCTTTTCCAAGGGACCTTCCTAATTCAGGGATCAAAACCAGGTCTCCTGCATGGTGGATTCTTTACCAGCTGAGCCACAAGGGAAGCCCATTTTCCCCTATAATTTGGGCAAATCATGCTTTATGTATTTTGAAGCTTTTTTTTTTTTAATCAGACACGTGCATTAATGATTTTTATCTTTCTGATGAATTGATCTTTCTATTGTTATACAGTCTCACTTTATATATCTTTATCTCTATCTTGAACTTTTACCTATTATCTATATAGCTCCTCCAAGCCTTCCTATGCTTATACTGTATAACCTTTTTAAGAAGTTTATAAGTTTATAGAGTTGTGAATCCTATTCACCAGATCTCACTTGAGACTATGTTACTGCTTGTTCAAAACATCTTCATTCACATTTATATTTTGAATCCGTGTTTCTTCATTAATTGGAGCCTTTCTTACAAAGCAGTGTGAACATTGTTTTGTAAACAGGAATTTTCAGTGCTAGGTCACAGTTGTAACTTCTATTGCTACTTGATAAAGAATAGCTTAATTATCTAAAATCTTTGTTACAGAGAAGACTTTCCCCCCTTTATAGTTAATCCAGATTCATGCTGAGACTAAAAGTTTGAGAATGACTCTTGAGCCTGTGGACTAGCTCCAGGAATCCAGATGTGCCTCCTTCACTATTGTGTCTTGGTTGCTGAATACAACAGCTATCGTCCTGCCTTTATAAGGCTATAAATTTTTTTCATATGAAAACTCTAGAACTTCATAAGGTCTGGGGAATTCAGGAGTGTTTTCAGTTTAAAAGCAACAAATCTTGTTCTACCAGTGGCTGAAAAGCCTATATACGGAAAGACTCTCATTCTCTCAAATTTGAATCTTTGCTTCAGTTGACCCCACTCACCAAGGCCTTAGTACACAGTAACAGCTGCCAAGGCTTCTTCAGCTCCGCATACATGTACTAGTGAAATGAAGTGTCCGACTCTTTATGACCCCATGAACTGTAGCCTACCAGGCTTCTCCGTCCATGGGATATTCCAGGCAAGAATACTGGAGTGGGTTGCCATTTCCTTCTCCAGGAGATCTTCCCAACACAGGGATTGAACCTGGGTCTCCCGCATTGTAGGCGGATGCTTTACCATCTGAGCCACCAGGGAAGTCCAACAAGACAGTTCAAATCACATTCTAGTCGGCACCCTAAATTACCCATCATTTTGTTAAGGTGGTTCACTAAGAGACTTTTCTGAGACCCATATCTTTGTTGAAGCCAGTTTAGCTAGCATTTGTTTGCTGAACCCCATGTGACCGTTATTTACTCAGGCCAGTCCATGGCTGGTGGCCCCTGCATCCTTTCTTTGCTGAGGTCCAAAAGCTCTAAAATTTTCTACCTATGCCTTTGGTGAAATATAAAACTCTAGATTTCTGTGTTTACTCAAAGCTTGGTGCCTGCAGCACCTCTAAATAAACATTTGTTTATGAAAAGGCTACATAAGCTATATTCACCTGCCAAGGTCAAAATGCAATATAGCCTAAGGTCACAGCAGTTAAAAACCTACCTTCACAATACAGGCCACTGTAAACTTCAATCAAGGGCTTCCCTGACAGCTCAGTTGGTAACGAATACATCTGCAATGCAGGAGACCCTGGTTTGATTCCTGGGTTGGGAATATCTGCTGGAGAAGGGATACACTACCCACTCCAGTATTCTTGGGCTTCCCTTGCAGCTCAGCTGGTAAAGAATCCGCCTGCAATGCAGGAGACCTGGGTTCAATCCCTGGGTTGGGAAGATCCCCTGGAGCAGGGAAAGACTACCCACTCCAGTATTCTGGCCTGGAGAATTCCATGGACTGTATAGATCATGGGGTCGCAAAGTGTCACACACAACTGAGTGACTTTCACTTCACTTCACTTCAAACTTCAAGGTCAAAAACCCATGTGTGGTGCACTTATATAATGCTCCCAAAAGTTGAAGTCATCCATAAAGAGCATCTGAGAAGCTGTAATCTCCAGGAATTACTTTTACCCTAGAAGTCTACTACTCAGTATTTCTGGCTGAACCAAGTGGGAAACAAGACAAAAAAGAAAGAAGATGAGGCTCAAAATATAACCTTTATTCCTGAAAAGTGATGTTGGAGAAGGTGAATATTTATGAATAAGTGGGATTCCTAATATATATTCCACTAGAATGCAGGGGCAAATGATTCTGATCAAGGAGGGGAATTTCAGTGTTAAAGATTATAGAACTGGAGTGGTTTCTGATTTCCTAATACTGATATGCCAATTGTGATAGACTGCCCCTAAAGTAGCAGGAGAGTACTCTGCTAGTGATAAAAATTTTCTCCCTCCAAAAATCACTAATCATGTTAAATTATTCCTCATCCCCTAAGGCAAAATGAGTAAAGAAATGGAAAGAAACCAAGAATGTTATGCTAATATATGTCTCTTCACATAAAAGGAAATATTAGAAATGAGGAAGAAGCATTTTCTCCCAATTCCAAATCCAAAATATATTATTACAATGCAAAAGCAAATTTTAAGTGTGTTTTGGCCTTATTTGTTTAAGTAGTAAAGAAAATGCATACAGATAAGGCAAGTAAAAAAGAATAATGTCTTAAAGGATAGCAGTTTGTTGAGAAATAAGTTCATGTATTTTAGATGACTTTCTCCTTATTTGATTATGCAAGAATAAAAAAAATATCAAAGTATATTGAGGGCAGCACAACCAAAGCAATGTTCATTTAGACTGGGGAAGATTCACTAGGGCTTCCCTGGAGGTTCAGCTCTAAATAATCCACCTGCAAATGCAGGTCCCTGGGTTTGAAAGATACCCTGGGGAAAAAAATAGCAACCCATCTTAGTATTCTCCCCTGGGAAATCCCATGGACAGAGGGGCCTGGCAGGCTACAGTCAATGGGGTCACAGAGTCGGACATGACTTAGTGACTAAACACACCCCTCAAACACACACACACAAGATAATCATTATGGCTAGCAAAGAAAGACAATATCAATGCTAAAGAAGAGACTGAAGACTTGAAAGGAAAAAATAAATTACTGTTGGACTCTCTCATTTTCTTCTTTCTAGGATCTTAATCTACTAGTCCACATACATATCCTATGTAGTTTAGTTTTGGGAAAAAATAGAGTACTCATTACTTGAAACCGGTATAAAGAAGTGTTAGGAAAAAGTGGAGCTCTAAGTCTTTAGGTAAAGAAGAAAAACATAAATCAAAGTCATACTGATTGCAGAAAATATTGTCTTCTATTTTCCTTAAAAAGCCAGGCTAAAAATGTTGAAAATTGTACAACTGGGGGACTTAAGGATGACAGCGAATTTAGAACTACTGTAGGAAAACAGTTTTATGATGCTTTCTGTCTGCAGCTCCCTTTTCTCATAACTGATACTACCCAAATCTTCTACTGAAGCAGTTAGCCTAGGTGAGCATGTTTGTAATATTATTTGCTGATTAGCTACTCAAGCCAGTCAAATATGCCGTCTCTTCACTAGAAATTTAGATTTGAGACACTGAGAGACTATTCCAGGTAGCTGTGAGAATCTGAGGGGATAATAGTATACTGAACAGAAAAGCAGAGAAAGAAGATCAAGTAGGCTGAGAGGTAACCAGAGACAGAGAGAATGAAAAAGACAGAGAAAGTCACTGCCATAGTTCATGATAGCATCCAGTTACCAACTTTGAGCCACTTTGAGTCCGAATATATTAATTTCCATGGGGTCTCTGTACTTTTTCAATACTTTATGCATCCCTAGTTCCTTCAACTTAACTTGGACTTTTTAAAACCAAGCTAATTTTATTTTTGAAAACGAAACACCAGAAATGAATGAAATAATTACTTAATGATTGGGTTTCCCAGGTGACACTAGCAGTAAAGAACCTGCCTGCCAGTGCAGGAGATATGAGACATAGGTTTGATCCATGGGTCAAGGAGATCCCCTGGAGGAGGGCATGGCAGCCCACTCAAGTATTGTGGCCTAGATAATCCCATGGACAGAAAAGCCAGGCAGGTTACAGTCCATAGGGTCGCAAAGAGTTGCACATGACTGAAGTGACTAAGCAAGCACACATAGAGGTTCTACCTGAAATATTAAAAATGATATATTTTCAATGGAGTCAATCACCATGTGTTGTGTGACATTCTGAGGCACTTTGCAGAAGCCCAAAAGTAGTCAAAGAGAAAACAGACATGTTGACTAAAAGGGGTTTTAGACTAATTGACTGCTGCTGCTGCTGCTGCTAAGTCACTTCAGTCATGTCCAACTCTGTGCGACCCCATAGACGGCAGCCCACCAGGCTCCCCCATCCCTGGGATTCTCCAGGCAAGAACATTGGAGTGTGTTGCCATTTCCTTCTCCAATGCATGAAAGTGAAGAGTGAAAGTGAAGTCGTTCAGTCGTGTCCAACTCTTAGCGACCCCATGGACTGCAGCCCACCAGGCTCCTCCATCCATGGGATTTTCCAGGCAAGAGTACTGGAGTGGGGTGCCATTGCCTTCTCCAATGGCAGAGCATAGTGTCCCCAAAACAGGAAGCAAAAATATTGCTGAAAGGTCACTAGGGGTAATAGTGAGTGGCCTCATTCCCATTTCTACCCCCTTGATTCCTGGACCCATTGATCCTATCATAGAAACAGCAAAACATACTGACCACTCATTCAGAGCATATACAGTCTTCTGGAGAACCTTGGCTCAGCTCTAGATGGTGTTGCCACCTAGCTGGCACTGTAACAGAGTCTTCAAAAGGCCATTACATGATTGAGTCTAGGCAGCTGCTTTGGATCATGGGGAACATGATAAGCCCAGTGAATTCAATGAATATGGGCATGTTGCCTCACTTCTGTTGCAGTCAAGTGAGTTCCTTGATCAGAAGCAATGCTGTATAGAATACCATGACAGTGGGTAAGGCAATTGGTAAATCCATGGAGGTAGTTTTGGCAGAAGTATTACAGGCAAGGAAGGAAAGTCTCCATATTCAGAGTATGTCTGTCAATAAGAACAAAATGCAGCCCCTTCCATGATAGAAGCAGTGCAGTATACTCAGCCTATCGCTAATAGCTGGCTAATCACCCGAGAAATGGTGCCATATAGGGAACTCAGTGTTGTTCTCTGCTGCAGGCAAACTGGACACTCACTGGTGGCCATTGCCAGGTTATCCTTGGTGAGTGAAAGTACATGTTCCTCACCCTATGTACAAGTCGTCTGGGGGCACTAATTTTTTAAATCCCTCCAGGAATTTTCTTTTTCTATTTTTCTTGATTTTGACAGTCCTAGTGGCTTCCACTTGACTTTTACTACCATAATAGCACTCACTCCACAATTCAAGGGACCATTGTGGGGGGATTCTGTCGACTTCTAAGTATGTATATTCCAATTATATACTCTAGAACTGGAGAAGCAACCACAAGAGGGGTTTAGGGACCCACTGGGTCCACTGTGAGATATATCTGAGCTAAAGCTCTATTGATAACCTGACTTCCATAAATCCCTACTCTGGTGGAACATAGTGGCATTTTATGTCTTCTTAAATTAGTGTCAGTTCAGAGTCAATGTCCAGTGGTCCCTGAAAGGTCTGATTATTTCCTTTTCCCCAGTTCTCAGTTACCCTGCTAAAAGGGTATAGCTCCCTTTGGGGAAGGCTGGGGCAAAAATTAACAGTTATACATTTTTGATAGTGTATCAGAGTCCTCCTTCAGTGGGACCCAGCCTCCCTTTCATTCGTGGGGGTTTCTGTGCCTATAAGCTCTCTTTAGGAATTGATTGAGGGGTGTGACTTTCTGTTTTTATGATTCAGTTTAGACTTTTTCCACTTGATCTAGAACTTCTGTGCTTATACAGATCAAGTAAGAGTTTACTAGGCTTCTTATTTCTTTCACTTCTAGGAATGGCATGATTAGCTAATTTCATAGGTCTATATGACAGACTATTCTGATTGCTGCTTTGACAATGCTGTCCATTATGGTAACCATGCCCCCCTTGCCTGTAGCTATTGAATGCCACCATTTTACCCCTGCCATCTGGTATCCAATTACTTCCATTGCATTTAGGTTTCTCAATTCAGTGTCTGCCATTCCCACTGTAGGATTGGGCCTATAGAGAAAAACAATCATGGAGTTCTTCAAGGATGCTCAGACTTCCCTCATAACCTCATAAATTTATTTCTCACAGCATTGGTTAAAGCTATGTCTTCTGGTCCCTCCCAATGTGGGTTGTGCTGTGCTGTGCTTAGTCATTCAGTCGTGTCCAACTCTTTGCATCCTCATGGATTGTAGCTCACCAGGCTCCTCTTTCCATAGGGATTCTCCAGGCAAGAATACTGGAGTGGGTTGCCAAGCCCTCCTCCAGGGGATCTTCCCAATCCAGGGATCAAACCCAGGTCTCTGACATTGCAGGCAGACTCTTAACCACTTGAGCAACCAGGGAAGCCCCCAGTGTGAATAAGTAGATCTTAAATAATTAATCCATTTAAACACTTCAGTCTCCCTAAGGCTTTGAATCCCTTTCTCTACTTTAAACCAACATACGTCCTATATATCCACCAAATTCACCTTTTATCCATCAGCTAACCATCCAAACCTTTAGAGATTTTTCTAATTTCCCAATCTGGAACATTAAATGCAAAATTTCTGCTTAGTGAGCTCATGTGAATAAATTCAACATGATCCAAGTTTATATTCCTTCCTCTATTATCAGTCTCAGAATCCAATCCCACACATTTCCCTGGATTTTTGTTTGTATAAATCAGAAAACTCAAGTAATTCTTCTGGAGTGTATTGTACCTCCTCATGGGTGACGCTGAATACCTAACTTTTAGAAGGTCCACTGAGATATTAGTCTTGTAAGTATAGAAGCAAATAAAGATGGTTTGGGTGGGTTCTGAAGAGAATCAGCATTGTTTTACATAACAACTGCCTCAGGGAAAGCCATTATACTTTCTTCAGGCAGTTCAGGGTTCTTTCCCTCAGGCAGGATTGGAAAGGCCAGTAAGACTGGGGGTAGAGAGGCTGATAGCACGGGGAATTGGGGGGTGGGGCAGGAGTGGTGGTGGATGCTGCTGCCACTGTGGGTAGAGAGGATGTTTCTGTGGGGGTTGGGAGGCTACCTCTGCTAGGGTGGGGAGACCACTTCTACTGGGTGTGAGGAGATCTCATCATAGACACACACAGAAATGTTTAACCAGATATTCTGGGTATCCCTTGGTCCATTCAAGTTGATACATAAAATTCACCAAAATTGTAAATCAGCTATCAGTTCAGTTCAGTCATTCGGTCATGTCCAACTCTTTGCGACCCCATGCACAGCAACATGCCAGGCTTCCCTGTCCATCACTAACTCCCGGAGTTTACCCAAACTCATGTCCATTGAGTCGGTGATGCCATCCAACCATCTCATCCTCTGTCGTCCCCTTCTTCTCCTGCCCTCAATCTTTCCCAGCATCAAGGTCTTCTCAAATGAGTCAGCTCTTTGCATCAGGTGGCCAAATTATAGGAGTTTCAGCTTCAGCATCAGTCCTTCCGATGAACACCCAGGACTGATTTCCTTTAGGATGGACTAATTGGATCACCTTGCAGTCCAAGGGACTCTCAAGAGTCTTCTCCAACACCACAGTTTGAAAGCATCAATTCTTTTGCACTCAGCTTTCTTTATAGTACAAATCTCACATTCATACATGACTACTGGAAAAACTATAGCCTTGAATAGATGGACCTTTGTTGACAAAGTAATGTCTCCACTTTTTAATATGCTGTCTAGATTTGTCATAACTTTCCTTCCAAAGAGTAAGCGTCTTTTAGTTTCATGACTGCAACACTATCCGCAGTGATTTTGGAGCCCCAAAAATAAAGTCAGCCTCTGTTTCCACTATTTCCCTAACTATTTACCATGAAGTGATGGGACTGGATGCCATGATCTTAGTTTTCTGAATTTTGAGCTTTAAGTCAACTTTTTCACTTTCATCAAGAGGCTCTTTAGTTCCTCTTCACTTTCTGCCATAAGGGTGGTGTCATCTGCATATCTGAGGTTATTATTATTTCTCACGGCAATCTTGATTCCAGCTTGTGCGTTTTCCAGCCCAGCGTTTCTCATGATGTACTCTAAGCAGGCTGACAATATACAACCTTGATGTACTCCTTTTCCTATTTGGAACCAATCTGTTGTTCCATGACCAGTTCTATGCTTCCTGACCTGCATACAAGTTTCTCAAGAGGCATGTCAGGTGGTCTGATATTCCCATCTCTTTCAGAATTTTCCAGTTTATTGTGATCCACACAGTCAAAGTATTTGACACAGTCAATAAAGCAGAAATAGATGTTTTTCTTCAGTTTAAAAAGGTAACATAAATTACAATTCCAAATATCTTCCATAATTTCTTCCTTTGAACTTTTAATTTTCGTTAGACATATCATCCATTTACATTGCCAATTACTATAATTTTATCTTCTCTTCTTGGATTAAAAAACCCCATAAGTTACTTGACCTTAAATATGTATTTTCTTTAAGGATTCTTGCAGGTTCTTTCATACCCGAGTCACAATTACAAGAGCTGACATTTAAATTTTGATCTACTGACTAATTGTAGAAAATATTTCAAACCATGCTTGTGTGTACTGTTACTTCTCAGTACAATTTTTTTATGTTGACAATATCTTTTGTCAAAATTTTCATAATATTAATACAACAGTAGCTTGATTAGGTACAAGATTGTTGAGTCATACATCTTGACTCTCTCTACCTTCCCATTCCACTCTAGTTTTATTTTGGCAATGGGGTTTTTTTCTGTGAAGCTCTGAAACCAGTCTCAAGTTTAGGTGACTTTTATTGCCTGGATAGCTAAGAGGATACATGCATTGTATTTAAGCTTCAGCAAATTATGAAGAATACATCTAAGTTTAATCAGCCTTCACATTTTCAAATAGACTTTATATTTAGAACAGTTTAAGATTATAGAAAAACTGAGGAGATTGTACAAAGAGTTACCATGTATCCCACACACAATTTTCCTATTATTAACAACTTGCCCCACTGTGGTCCATTACTTGTATTTTATGTATATATATATATATATATAATTACTAACTAAACTCCATTCTTCATTCAGACTTCTTTCAGTCAGTTCAGTTGCTCAGTCGTGTCCAACTCTTTGTGATACCATGAACTGCAGCACGCCAGGCCTCCCTGTATATCACCAACTCCAGAGTTCACTCAAACTCATGTCCATCGAGTCGATGATGCCATCCAGCCATCACATCCTCTGTCGTTCCCTTCTCTTCTTGCCNGTCCAACTCTTTGTGATACCATGAACTGCAGCACGCCAGGCCTCCCTGTATATCACCAACTCCAGAGTTCACTCAAACTCATGTCCATCGAGTCGATGATGCCATCCAGCCATCACATCCTCTGTCGTTCCCTTCTCTTCTTGCCCCCAATCCCTCCCAGCATCAGGGTCTTTTGCAATGAGTCAACTCTTCGCATCAACTGGCCAAAGTATTGGAGTTTCAGCTTCAGCATCAGTCATTCCAATGAACACCCAGGACTGATTTCCTTTNGACCAGGTTGGGACCTGTGCTCCTGGAAGGAGACTCAGAAGAAAAGGGAGACATACTATATGGGTGGGCATCCACCCTGGGAAGTAAGCAGATCAAGCCACAGACTCAACATCCCAGTCCTGGGCTCCTACATGGGGAAGACAAGCCCAGTGACTGGTTGGAAAACTGCTGGGACAAAGAGAAGGGCTAGAGAAGCTCAGATTCCACTCATGAGGAGCCTGCACACCCTGGCTAGCCATGTTGCAAGGTGGAGAGAGCAGCTGTCAGGTCCCTTATAAGCATTTTGCCACATGCTCTAGCCTGAGCTGAGCAATGGTGCAGCACTGGATCAGGAGCAGCCATGCTGGAAAAAAGCTTGGCCAGGGAATGCAAAGGTGATCAGTTCCAAAGCAGAGTCCAAGTGGGGCAGCATTGGCCAATGTCAGTACATAATCAAGGGGGACCTCAGAAGCTGTTCAGATCTCTGTCAGTCAGTTCACCGTAGGTCACTCTCGATGTATGGAGAGAAACCACAAGGGACCCACCTATCTTGGGAGCGAATCCACAACAGGACAGAAGCAACAGAGGCTGAGGACAGTGATCAGTTGTAAGAGACAAAGGGGAGTACCCCCTGAGGGAGGGTGGAAAGAGAGCTGCCCAAATAGTGGCCAGGTTTTCTGCCCCACTGCATTCCACAGCCCGAGCTGAGGAAACGTTCCAGCCTCACTCAATCCATGACCAGGGAAACTACTCAACCATGGGACACAGTGACAGCATGGCCTGGAGCAGAGCCTGGTGGGGTAGTGGTGGCCACTGTTGGTGCTTACTCAAGAGGGGCCTCAGAAGCCGCCCAGATTACTCATAAGCAGCCACTCCACCACAGCGAACCTCCTGATATATGCCAAGAGCACACGTGTGCCCCGCCAGCCCTGCAGAGTAGTATCACAGAAGAGCAGAGGCAGGGGAAAGCACTTGTTAGTGAGAGGCAAAGGAGAATCGCATCTGAATCTTTGTCGGAGTACAGCCACGGAAACCTATACAGGTAGTACATTGAACCTCTGTTGGAGCATGTCCCTACTTCCTTCAGCACTGCCCTCTTCTGGGGCAAAGGTATTGGTACAAAGAGAAAGAAAATCACACACTTGAAAGGAACAGAGCCAGCTCAAGTCCAACCCTCTGGGCTTCTACTCTAGCAGTATGGGATCAGACTCGGCCCTTGACTGGGCAGTGATGGCTGCTAGCAGACAGGAAGTCTGGCCTCATACCAGTACCACCACTGCCTCTGGTACTGGCATCTCAAGCCCAAGCCCCTCCCAAGGTGAAAGCTGCCAACACTCCCTGAAGATATGACTTGAGTCCACATCAAATTCAGCTCTCCTATCAAAGGCACTGAGCATGTACTGTCTACATAGGGCTGCTCCCACAAAAAAGGCTTTTCAAACATTTAAAAATGTATAAATTGTCTTCAGTTTGTTGGCTGTATAAAACAAAAAGTACGTTATAGTTAAACTTATTTGCAGTTCAGTTCAGTTCAGTTCAGTTGCTCAGTTGTGTCTGACTCTTTGTGACCCCATGGACTGCAGTATGCCAGGCTTCCCTATCCATTACCAACTCCTGGGTCTTGCTCAAATTCATGTCTATCCAGTCAGTGATGCATTCCAACCATCTCATCCTCTGTCATCCCCTTCTCCTCCTACCTTCAATCTTTCTCAGCATCCAGGGGTCTTTTCTAATGAGTCAGTTCTTTGCATCAGGTGGCCAAAGTATTGGAGCTTCAGCTTCAATTATCAGTCCTTCCAATGAATATTCAGGGTTGATTTCCTTTAGGATTGTCTGACTTGATCTCCTTGTTGTCCAAAGGACTCTCAAGAGTCTTCTCGAACACCACAGTTCAAAAGCACCAGTACTTCCATGCTCAGCTTTCTTTATGGTCCAACTCTCACATTCATACATGATACTGGAAAAACCATAGCTTTGACTAGATGGATATTTTTCCGCTAAGTAATGTCTCTGCTTTTTAATATGCTGTGTAGGTTTGTCATAGCTTTTATTTCAAGGATCAAATGTTAAACATATTATTAAGACTTGGTGCAATTTGAATTTGCTCAATTATTTGAACTTTCTTCTGGGTAAATTCATTTATTTCTCACCTTCTGAGTAATTGTATTTCTTAGTGTTATCTATTCTCCTATACTTTGACATTTTATTTAGAAGGCTCATCTTGACTGGATTTTTTTTTTCTTTCTCCTTCACTCAGAATGACATCTTGTATCAGTGATTTGGGACTCATGAAGCTATGGTGATATAGAAGATGTAACAATGTCAAACAGTTTTCATCTGACTTTTCAGATTCTCTTAGTCTCAACTGTCTTTAGGGTCTTTGGTCATTCATTCTAGCCAAAGCTGCCCCTGAGTAACCAACTTCAAATAAAACCATCTGAATATTCCTCACTTCATTACACCCTAGATCCTTTATTTTCTTTGCTAAGTATTCTTGACACAGAAACTTACATTAGCACATGCTCCACCAAAGTGTTTGAATTAAAACTTCCAGAGTGAAACTTTAACCAGCAGGAGATAGGAGCTGGCATATAATTCTTTTCACTTTAGCTCCAAGATGGGTTTTCCTAAGAAGCAATTATTTGGTCTTCTCCAAGAAGGTTCTATATGATTGAAACATTAGTTGTATTTAGTATCAAGTGGTAGCAGACTTGGTATCTCACCCTGACATAGATATACCTCTCTTTATTGTGCTTTACTTAATTGCACTTTAGAGATACTGCATAAGAAAAAAAAAATTTATAGGTTCATAGCTAACCTGTTTTAAGCAAGTCTACTGGCACCATTTTTTCCTACAGTATTTGCTTACTTTGTGGTGTCTCTGCATCACATTTCAGAAATCTCACAATATTACAAACTTTTTTATTATTATTGTATTTTTATGGTAATCTGTTATCAGTGATCTTTAATGTTACTGCTATAACTTGCTGAAGGGTCAGATAATGGTTAGCAGGTTTTAGCAATAAAATATTTTTAAAATTAACGTATGTACACTGTTTTTTAGAAATAATGCTATTACACATTTGATAGACTACAATGTAGCATAAACATAACTTTCACATGCACTGGGACGCCAAAACATTCAAGTGACTCATTGTATTGAAATATTTTCTTTCTTGCAGTGGTATGGAACCAAATCTTCAATATCACTAATTATGCCTGTAATTAATTTTATTTTTTTCTACTTTCTATTCTTCTTTTTCTTTTATTTCTCCTCCTACGATTGTACTCCATAGTTTACAAAAAAAAGCACTCTGCCTCACAATGTTTTCCATGGCATCCTGGGTAAAACACAGTCACTAAGTTTGTAGTTGGCTAGTTAAGGTCCTTTTTTTCTGTGACTTTTCCTACTTACACCCACCACTCCAGTTGTTAAACTTTATAAAATCTACTGTCCAGAAAAACAGTAATGGGATTTGGATGGTGGGGTTCTTTTCATCATAGGGAGAATATCACTTCAGGTTCCTAGTTTCACTTAATGAACATTTCTGTAGCCCTACCAGCAATATTTTTGTCCTCCATGGTAATTGACCTCTGGGCCACTTCTACTTGCTTTCAATTGCAAAGCTCATTAGACCATGCTTTGATCCTTAGCTTACAACTGTGTATTTATTCAATTTCTGATCCACAGGAACCATTGGCTTGTTTTTCAGTATCATTTTAAAGATATTTTAAGACACCATCTTTCATTGCTGCATTTACAGATGAGAGAGTCTAAGCCTAATCTGAAAATATCTTACTGAATGAAAACTACTAAACAGACATGCGTGTGCCCAAATTATTGACAAAGCTTATAATTTTCTCATGATTGATAAGGTGAAGAGTCTAAGAAATTTATTATTTTGAATAAATTCCAAGTTGTAAATTCTCTGAACACAATAACTGTCTACAATTTTTGGTTATATGTCTACAGAGAGCTGCCTATCTCTTCCTGAATTCTGTATTATTTCTTCATTAAGGACCTACTTTTAGTTGAAAGGTAAAAAAAAAAAAAAAAACTTTATAGATGTAATTAAGTATCTTGACATGGGGAGGTTATCCTAGATTATGCCAATGGTCTCAATGTAATCAGAAGGATCTTTATAAAGTTAGAATGGAAGATATGACAACAGAATCTAGAGATTGGAGTGACATGACTGATGTACCATAAGGCGAGGAACCATCATCCTAAAGATGATGCAAGAGCAAGGAAATAGATTCTCCTTTCAAAGCCTTAAAGGTTATGAGCTTTGTTTAGAGAATGAATATCTCTTATCCATACCTTTGTTTTTACTTTTAAGATTCATTGTGTTTACGATATCTGACCTCCAAACTATAAGAGCATAAGTATGTGTTGTTTAAAATTATTAAGTTTGTACTAATTTTTATAGTGCCAATACATAAAGCTATACCAATGCCATATATTTTCTTCATTCAAAGTCCCACAAATCTATCCATTTATTGTTTGAAATTTAGATACAGGATACACAAAAGGGCACCTCAAGACACACCAAGGGTTGCATACTTAAAGGCCATATTTAATATGATAAATGGCAATCACTACCAAGCTTTAGAGTTGGTAAGACAGTAAAAAGTCATGTAGATGGTGAAAGAGTGAAGAGTGCATGCATCTTAAAGGCTATTACTCAGTTCCAGCCAAATATTGCTATGCACTAATGCAGGCCCAATGTACCAGATCTTATATTTTTTCTTGTAAAAAAAGACATTTTTCTGGACTGTTACATGAAATTTCATGTTTTTAAATGTGTATAAGTAAATATGGGTTTCCCAGATGGTTTGGTGATAAAGAAGCTACCTGCCAATGCAGGAGATGTGGGTTTGATCCCTGGGTCAGGTAGATCCCCTGGAGAACAAACTGGCAACCCAGTTCAGTATTCCTGCCTGGGAAATCCCATGGATAGAGGAACTGGCAGTCTATAGCCCATGGGGCTGCAAAAGAATCAGACACGACTTAAGTAAATAACAAATTAGAACTTTGTATAGACTAGCACAGTATGGATGAACCTATGTAACCAGCTGCTTTGTTTGATTATACTATGGCTAGTCTACAATCTCCACATTAGGCCTCATGAAACAAACTAGTCTATTACCACTTTTCAATCAATTTTTTCCTTCAGTATATTAAAGATGGGCATGATGTATTTCAATGTTCAATGATAAAAATGATCTAATTAGTCGCATTGTTTTACTATTTTAACAAGTGACTTGTACAAACTTAAGTCAAACTTCTTTTAAAAACCACATCATTTTGTTTGAATAGAGTGTGCCAGAGAAAACCACATACCCTATGTGACCAAGGAGCCACAGACATTTTAGAAAGGCCACAGATTATTCTTATTCTCCATAGAAAATATTCCTGTGAAACTTCAGAACACCAGGAACTGAAGAGTAAGCCTCCTGAAGAGAGATGGGATGAAAGAGAAGAGCTAATTGGTGATGGCATCACAGCAGGTATTCTACTCAAGGACAATGATGACACAGCTCATACATTCAGAGACAACTTCATGTGCTCCTTGGCAAGCTTACACAGATTCTCTTTTTTTTTGTAAACAAGTCAAGTGTCTACATCTGTGACAAACAGATCCGTGCTTTAAAGAGTACTTCACAGCCTAAAGGGCCCTAGAAACAAAGCCAGAATAAAACTTTATCAAGTAGGTAACATTCATTTTGTGCCAAGTGGGCTTAAAAGCTCAGGTGCGGTCAGATGATAGGAAAGATGAAAATGACTCAGAGGCATTAACAGAGGAAACTTGGCAGCTATTGAGTTTCATAAACAGAAACTATGAAATACCTTTGATGGCTTAATATTCATCACTGCATAGTTACTCTCTGACAGGGTAGGAACTGTCAACTGCCAGCCTCGAGAATCACAGCACGTGTTCTGGTCATCTGCTGACAGTGTCTGAAAGTCTGGATATGCTCCATAACGTTCCTTCTTCAAAATGAAAATTACTGAAAATTACTTCAGCATCTATGGCTGAAGCATGGAAAGGACTAGTATTTAAAAGAGGAAGCATTACTTATAGTTGCCAGAGGGAAGGGTTGGGGGAAGGGATAGTCAGGGAGTTTCAGATGGACATGTATACTGCTACATTTAAAATGGATAACCAACAAAGATCTACTGTATGGAACAGGGAACTCTGCTCAATGTTATGTGGCAGGCTGGATGGGAGGGGCATTTGGGGAAGAATGGATACATGCATAAGTATGACTGAGTCCCTTCGCTGTAAGCCTGAAACTATCACAACACTGTTAATCATCTATACCTCAGTATAGAAAAAAAAAGAAGTATTAATAGAACATTGTTAATCCATTATACTTGAATTAAAAAAATAAAGATGAAGTACAACTTTTTCCCCTCATTTGGGTGGGGCCACATTCACTTGAAATTAATGTTTTTTTTCACAGTAACTCAAGTTCACATAAGTAAATCCTTTGTGTTCCCCTGGAACTATTAGCTACAATATTACTCGAAAGAGGCAAATCCTGGAGCTAAACGCTAGAGTCATGGAGACCTTCATTTGTTAACTGTTATTAGTGAATTAAAGACTATGGCTGCATTTTAAATGTCCTCAATATATTAAAGAAATGCTCAACCAAAAGTTACATGGCAAGGACATTGATTATGGGATTAATTCTGCCATTTTCAAATTATATGTAAATCCTATATAATATGATAGGGGAGAAATTGTTCAAAAACAATAGACATGTTTGCAAATGTAGGCTTTACAAGTCTAGGACAAATAACAACAATGAGAATAATCATCATTTATTGCTTATAATGTTGAAGCACTTATTAGCNTGCCATTTTCAAATTATATGTAAATCCTATATAATATGATAGGGGAGAAATTGTTCAAAAACAATAGACATGTTTGCAAATGTAGGCTTTACAAGTCTAGGACAAATAACAACAATGAGAATAATCATCATTTATTGCTTATAATGTTGAAGCACTTATTAGCAGCACTACATACATAATCACATTTAATCACTAGAGTGACACTATAAGACAAGAATCATCATGTCCCTTTTAAAAAATATTGAGTTTGACACAACGAATTAGTGATTTATCCCAAGTTACACAGTAACTACAAGTAACCTACAAGACCTTCTCGAACTAACACCAAAAACAGATGTCCTTCTCATCATAGGTGACTGGAAGGCAAAAGGAGGAAGTCAAGAAAAACCTGGAGTAACATGCAAATTTGGCCTTGGAGTGCAAAAGGCATCAAGAGTTTTGCCAAAAGAAGAAACTGGTCACAGCAAACACCATTTTCCAACAACACAAGAGAAAACTCTACACATGGACCTCACCAGGTGGTCAACTGAAATCAGATTGATTATGTTCTTGGCAGCCAAAGATACAGAAGCTCTATACAGTCAGCAGAAACCAGACCGGGAGCTAATGTGGCTCAGACCATCAGCTCCTTATTGCAAAATTCAGGCTGAAATTAAAGAAAGTAGTGAAAGCCATTAAGTCATTCAGGTATGATCTAAATCAAATACCTTATGATTATACAGTGGAGATGATGAATAGATTCAATGGATTACATCTGGTAAACAGAATGCCTGAAGAAGTATGTATGGAGGTTCCTAACACAGTACAGGAAGTGGTGACCAAAACCATTCCAAAGAAAAAGAAATGCAAGAAGGCAAAGTGGTTGTCTGAGGAGGCCTTACAAATAGCTTAGAAAAGAAGAGAAAGGGAAAGATATATCCAACTAAATGCAGAGTTCCAAAATATCAAGGAGATATAAAAAGCCTTCTTAACTGAACAATGCAAAGAAATAGAGAAAAAAAATAGAAGGGGAAAGACTAGAGATCTCTTCAAGAAAATTAGAGATTCCAAGGGAATATGGCAAAGATGGGCATAATAAAGGACAGTAAGAGCAAGGACCTAATGGAAGCAGAAGAGATTAAGAAGAGGTGGCAAGAATACACAGAAGAACTGTACAAAAAAGATCTTCATGACCCAGGTAATCATGATGGTGTGATCACTCACCTAGAGGCAGACATTCTGGAGTGGGAAGTCACGTGGCTCTCAGGAAGCATCACTACAAACAAAGCTAGTGGATGTGATGGAATTCCAGCTGAACTATTTCAAATCCTAAAAGATGATGCTGTGAAAGTGCTACACTCAATATAACAAGCTGGAGAACTCAGCAGTGGCCACAGGATTGGAAAAGGTTAGTTTTCATTCCAATCCCAAAGGAAGGCTATGCCAAAGAATGTTAAAATTACTATATAATTTCACTCATTTCACATGTTAGCAAGACTATCCTCAAAACCCTTCAAGTTAGACTTGAGCATTACATGAATCAAGAACTTCCAGATGTACAAGCTGCAGTTAGAAAAGGCAGAGGAGATCAAATTGCCAACATCCGCTGGATCATAGAAAAAGTACGGGAATTCTAGAAAAACATCTACTGCTGCTTCGTTTACTACGCTAAAGACTTTGACTGTGTGGATCACAACAAACTATAGAAAATTCTTCAAGAGATGGGAGTACTCAACCATCTTACTTGCCTCCTGAGAAATGTGTATACAGGACAAGAAGCAATAGTTAGTACTGAATATGAAAAAATAGACTGGTTCCAAATTGGGAGAGGAGTACATCAAGGTCGTATATTGTCACCCTGCTTATTTAACTTATATACAGAATACATCATGTGAAATTCTGGGCTGGATGACTGGGTGAAGCATAAGCTTGAGTCAAGATTGTTGGAATTTTAAACAATATCAGATATGCAGATGATATCACTTTAATGACAGAAAACAAAGAACTAAAGAACCTGTTGATGAAAGTGAAAGAGGAAACTGAAAAAGCTGGCTTAAGACTCAACATTCAAAAAATGAAGAACATGGCATCAGGTCCCATCATTTAATGGCAAATAGATGGGGAAAAGTAGAAAGTGACAGATTTTATTTTATTAGGTAACAGAAATTTATTTGATTTTCTTAGATGGTGACTGCAGCCATGAAATTAAAAGACACTTTTTCCTTGGAAGCAAAGGAAGGACAAACCTAGTCAATGTATTAAAAAACAGAGACATCAATTTGCCAACAAAGGTCCATCTAGTCAAAACTATGGTTTTTCCAGTAGTCATGTATAGTTATGAAAGTTGGACCATAAAGATGACTGAGCTCCAAAGAATTGATGCTTTTAGACTGTGGTACTGGAGAAGACTCTTGAGAGTCCAAGGACATTGACTGCAAGGAAATCAAACTGGTCAATCCTAAAGGAAATTTATTCTGAATGTTTATTGGAAGGACTGATGCTCAGCTACAATACTTTGGCTACCTGATGCAAAGAGCCAATTCACTGGAAAATACCCTGATGCTGGCAAAGATTGAGAGCAGGATGAGAAAGGGATGACAGAGGATGAGATGTTGGATGGCATCACTGACTTAATGGGCATGAGATTTGAGCAAACTCAGTGAGATAATGCAGGACAGGGAGGTCTCGGCATGCTGCAGTTCATGGGGTCTCAGAGAGTCAGACATGACTTGGTGAGTGAACAACAGCAACAGCAGCAGCAACAACAACAACAACACAGTTAGTTGCAGAGTTTCATTCAAATTGACATTTTTCTGACTAGCCCAATGGATAGAATTTTGTCTTCTCTTTGTTAAAAGGACAAACTTTTCTTTAATTACAGTATGAAATGCTTATTTGTTAAGTAACTCACTTAGGAAACAAAGATTTTGTTCTTACCAAAATAATTTTCTGTGTTTTATGTTGTCTTTATCAGGTCTTTAATTACTTAAGAAACTGAATTTTTCTCTGTTTAAAACAAAACAAAACAAAAAAACTACAGTTCCTCTTACAACTATAACTTTGTATTTGCTTAATCGTCACTTTGATTAAATGGATAACTTGATATTTTGTCACAGTAATATGTGGTTATGTTTAATCAAGTGCTTTAAACCTTGTGACATTTTAGATAATATCCTAAAACCAAATTCTAAATGAAGTCGTTTTGATCTTGAACTAACTTTGTGATTTTCCAGATGTCCCTGGATAATCACAAAAGAATTGGTTCTCTCTCCTTATAAAAAGAGAGTTATTAAACTATTCAAAGGTTATTTTATATGTTAAATATACAGGAATATTTTCAAATAAGAAATGATGCTAAACCTTTTTTAGGTTATATATGATTATGTGTATTAACATGTGCTCCAGGAATTGTAGAAAATTTGTATAAATTTTTCCTTACTATTCATGTCATCATAGTTTCAAATATTATCTTAAATGTTGTATATCACAGAAATAGCCAAATTTACTTGTTAATTACATTGTAATTTATCTTCACCAGATCTTCATCCATGGCCATTTTGAACTCTTTTCTTATTCACAGTATTGTTTTATTCTGATGCTTTCCTGAAAATTATTGCTACAGACAAAAGGAGTCATCCTCAAAAAGAATAATGGGAGGAGCTTTGACAAGCATAGGATTTGGATAGCATTAACATAATTTCACTGAACTTGTAAAGAACTTCCAGTACCCTAATGGAGAAATTGATTCAGAAACAGTTAACCCAGGATCAAGCAAAACAAAAATTAAGTTGGATCCAAAGAATCAGTGAGAATAATTGTAATTTTATGGCCTCTTGTTTAAAACATTATTAACAGTTTGATTTCTAAATGTAAAGAATCCCTTTTTCTTAAGCTATCTATACCTATAGATATTTGGTAAATTATAACTGTGTAAATAGAACTGAATTATTTCTTCCCACCTGATCCCTTTAGAAAGCACACTCATATTGAATACTCTTATTTCAATAGAAATGTCATTATTTACATAAATTTAATAAGAAGCTGTTCTCCTTACAACAGGAACACAGTTGGAAATGTTTTCCATTTTATTACGACTTTGACTGGAATGTCAAATTTGAGAACATGTATTGAGTCAGATATAACCAGCTTGCTTTAAGGAACTAAGGTTTACTTCACATAGCCAATAAAGTCATTTGAGAAGGAGAAAAAAAAAAAGGGCCTGTTACCTGTCTTACAAACTTTACAGCTTTACAGTATGCTGTGGAAGAACAATTCCTAATGGTTCCAGGAACCTGAGGATATATGGGGGGCCTTGAGAAGGGAAGAAATCACGCAAATCCACAGGTGGTGCAGGTGAAGTTTGATGATAAGTCCTTGGCTTAACATTCTAGAAATGAGAGATTTTCAAAAGCTCAGATATTTCTTATTAAATGTCCTAGCAAAGTGGATTTACAAATGACCTACATGGTCAATTAGTATTCTTGCTGTAGTTGTTTAGATAATCAGGCCAAGTTTGATGATATTGGACCTATTTTTCAAAAAAAAATAGTCTGATTACCTTTGGTAAAAAAAAGGAGGGGGGGCATGATTGTAGAAGAAAAACTGTTTCAATAGAAAATAATAGAAAACTAGTGTGCTTAGTTGCTCAATCATGTCTGACTCTTTGCCACCCCATAGATTACAGCCCACCAGGCTCCTCTGTTCATGCGATTCTCCAGACAAAAATAACAGACTGGGCTGCCATGCCTTTCTCCAAGGGGATCTTCCCAACCCAGGGATTGAACCCATGTCTCCAGCATCTCCTGCATTGCAGGCAGATTCTGTACCACTGAGCCCCCAGGGAAGCCATAAAACTATAGTGTACTCATAGATATCAAAATCTAGTTCTATTAATTGTCTCTGAGGTTTATTTTCTCTCTGTAAACAGGACTAGTTTCTGAATTCTACTTTTCCCCAATACTGTCAAGCTCAGTTCAATTCAGTCACTTAGCTGTGTCTGACTCTGTGAACCCATGGACTGCAACACACCAGGCCTCTCTGTACATTGCCAACTCTAGGAGTTTACTCAAATTCATGTCCATTGAGTCAGTGATGCCATTCAATCATCTCATCTTCTGTTGTCCCCTTCTCCTCCCAACTTCAAACTTTCCCAGCATCAAGGTCTTTTCAAATGAGTCAGTTTTTCACATCAGGTGGCCAAAGTGTTGGACTTTCAGCTTCAGCATCAGTCCTTCCAATGAATATTCAGGACTGATTTTCTTTAGGATGGACTGGTTGGATCTTCATGCAGTCCAAGGGAATCCCAAGAGTCTTCTCCAATACCACAGTTCAAAAGCATCAATTCTTTGTTGCTCAGCTTTCTTTTAGTTCAACTCTCACATCCATACACGACTACAGGAAAAACAATAGCTTTGACTAGACAGACCTTTGTTGGCAAAGTAATGTCTCTGCTTTTTAATATGTTGTCTAGATTGGTCATAACTTTTCTTCCAAGTAACAAGAATCTTTTAATTTCATGGCTGTAGTCACCATCTGCAGTGATTTTGGAGCCCAAGAAAATAAAGTCTGTCAGTTTCCACTGTTACCCAGTGCCAGTGCTGTTACCCAGATGCCATGATCTTAGCGTTCTAAATTGTGAAATTTAAGCCAACTTTTTCACTCTCCTCTCTCACTTTGATCAAAAGGCTCTTTAGTTCTTCTTNTTTCCACTGTTACCCAGTGCCAGTGCTGTTACCCAGATGCCATGATCTTAGCGTTCTAAATTGTGAAATTTAAGCCAACTTTTTCACTCTCCTCTCTCACTTTGATCAAAAGGCTCTTTAGTTCTTCTTCACTTTCTGCCATAAGGGTGGTCTTATCTTCATATCTGAGGTTTTTTATCTTTCTCTCAGCAATCTTGATTCCAGCTGGTGCTTCATCCAGCCCAGCACTTCTTATGATGTACTCTGCATATAAGTTAAATAAACAGGGTGATGATATACAGCCTTGACGTACTCCTTTCCCTTTTTGGAATCAGTCAGTTGCTCCATGTCCAGTTATAACTGTTGCTTCCTGACCTGCATATAGGTTTCTCAAGAGGCAGGTCAGGTGGTCTGGTATTCCCATCTCTTGAAGAATTTTCCAGAGTTTGTTGTGATACACACAGTCAAAGGCTTTGGCATAGCCAATAAAGCAGAAATAGATGTTTTCCTGGAACTCTCTTGTTTTTTCAGTGATCCAACGGATGTTGTCAATTTGATCTCTGGTTCCTCTGCTTTTTCTAAAACCAGCTTGAACATCTGGAAGTTCATGGTTCACATATTGCTGAAGCCTGGCTTGTAGAATTTTGAGCATTACTTTGCTAGCATATGGGATGACAGCAATTTTGCAGTAATTTGAACATTCTTTGCCACTGCCTTTCTTTGGTCTTGAAATGAAAACTGACCTTTTCCAGTCCAGCAGCCACTGCTGAGTTTTCCAAATTTGCTGGCATATTGAGTGCAGCACTTTCACAGTATCATCTTTCAGGATTTGAAATAGCTCAACTGGAATTCCATCACCTCCACTAAATTTACTCATAATGATGCTTCCTAAGGCCCACTTAACTTCACATTCCAGAATGTTTGGCTCTAGGTTGTTGAACACACCATCGTGATTATCTGGGTTGTGAAGATCTTTTTTGTACACTTCTGTGTATTCTTGCCACCTCTTCCTAATCTCTTCTGCTTCTGTTAAGTCCATACAATTTCTGTCCTGTATTGTGCTCATCTTTGCATGGAATTTTCCCTTGGTATCTCTAATTTTCTTGAAGAGATCTCTAGACTTTCCCATTCTATTGTTTTTCTCTATTTTTTTTTTTTTTGCATTGATCAGGCTACAATGCTTCAAATTAATATTTCAAATTTTCTCCCACTCTTCTGACCTGGAGTGAGTTAAAATTAAAACTACTTTTCCCCCCAAGCTCTGGTAGCTGAAGCTGGATGACTTGATATATACTTCAGAGAAATCACTACAACAGCTAAGTATGAAAACCTTCATATATGTTGCTGTAACAAGCCACTCAGGAAGTTCACCAGAACACTGATATTAGCATCAAAGACATTCAAATGGGCACAGATGCTTTGACTTCAAATCTAGAAATCTCAACTTTTTTTTAGATTCAGATATAAATTTCCAACTATTAACCTTTTCTTTTTTTCCATAGAAACAGGTCTTATTAAGTATATGATTGCTCACATCATTTAGATGCCTAACTTCAGTGGCAGTGTACCTGTAACATCTCCTGAAATCAGACTCAACTGTTTAACTGATCTCACCTGTTCCAAGGAATACTAAACTACTTCAGTGATACACAGAATAATCTACCAACTCACTTTCTGGACTATGAAACTTCTTAAGGAGGTTTCAAAGGCAGGAAATGTAAGGGTGGCAAAATATACCACCCCAGAACAAGTCTCTTTAGCCTAAGGACCATGGTAAGGGGAATATTTTGAGAAACAACAGATACAGCAGAAGCTCTAAAATCAGATTATAATTCATTCTTTTGTAAGGGAAATGAACAATTATAAAAATAAGTCTCCACATGTAAAGGTATTGACCTCTCTATGCCTGGGAGAGAGATGAACGACTAAATCACAAGACATTCTTTTCAATGGAGAAGAAACTGATTTAAATCTGTATAACAAACTTTCTTTTTGCTTACCTGTTTTCCTGTTCATTCTATAATCTGCATCCCAACAACCAGAAATAGCTTAAGATATTTAAGACTGATTTCTAAGCCATCTCTTACACAGTTTATCACTTTACCCTCTGTTACTGCCAAGTATACACAAGATATACATATTAAAAAGCTTTTTTGTTACTTTATTTAACAAATAAGTTTTAAAATATGTATATCTCATGTATATTCTGCTGACTGTAAAAAAAAATAAATAAAGTATGAAGGCTGAAACACACACACACAAAATAAATAAAAACTTGTTTGTTTTAAGTCTGTATAACTAAATAAACAGTTTCATTTAAAGGAATATTAAAAAGTGAAATATTTTAGAATAAATTTAAGAAAGGAAGTATAATACTTATAGAATAGAATCTATAAAATATAGTTGAAATATATTAAAGAAGACTTAACTAAATGGAAAGACACAGTATGTAACAATTAGAAAATCTAGTATTGTTATTATGGAAATACTCCCCCAAATGGTGCCACAGATTCAATGTACCCTCAATCAATATCACAACTGGATTTTTTAAAATATAATTTTTAAAGGTTACACTCCATTTACAGTTGTTAAAAATATTGGCTATATTCCCTGTGTTGTACATCAGTGTAGCTTATCTTACACTTAATAATTTGTACCTCCCACATGACCTCCCCACTATAATGCTGCTTCACCATCCTCTGGTAGCCATGAGTTTGTTCTCTATATCTAAGATTCAGGTTTTTTATGTCATATTCACTAGTTTGTTAGATCTTTTAGATAACATATAGTGTTTTTCTCTGTCTAACTTATTTCACTAAGCATAATATCTATTATTTGAAATTATATGCTAACATTTCTTTATTTTCTGGAATAATATCCATTAATATCCATTATGTTGGGTAATGCTTAGGTAATGTTTATTGAGTGCATGATTATGATCTTTGCCAGGGAAAGAATTATGCTTTAGAAAAATTCACCCTAAATAATTCAAGCATTTTCCATATATTTTTCTCTGCTCTTTTAGTTGCTTCAAAGATCAACATTCCACTTGGGAAAATGATACTGTTATCTACATGGTACTATATGAGATCCCTAAAGTGCACAACTCTTTTTGCCTCCTGGACTAATTTCAGAGAACTTGAAATACCTAATAATATTAGTGGTAAGCCTTTAATGAACTAGAACTACTTCTCTGTGCTATGCATTAGTTGAGCACTTTAGATCCCATTTGGCCTCTTCATACTTACCAATTTGGTTTTGGAATTTTTTTTTCTTCATGATTCTCATTTATTAAATAGGGAAAGTGAGGTTCAGAGAGGACTAACACATTGCCAAAGGTCACATAGTCAGTAACTGAACAGGTGCATAACCAACATGCTAAGTAACATTTTAATTTGCTACTGTGTACCAAAATGTGCACTAAACATGATATTTCAATTCATGACCAAATCATCATCAAAATCAATATCAAAACTTGGAGAGTTTGGCTTCTCACATACCCTTCAACCAAGTGAATTCATTTTTAAGTTTTATACAGTTTATCTATTATGCTCCCTTGTGATATGGAGGGTTCAGTGGGACTTTAGGTATTTTAGTTAACTGGAAAAGAATCATTGCAAGAATGACAAAAGTATTCTTTTCCAGAAAGGAGAATTTCAATTCACCTCTGAGGCAGATTCTTTGGAAAAAGCTTTTTAAACAAAAACAAAGTAAAAACAAAACCTCTTTTGGTTTTAATTATAGTTCTGAATAAAATTTTTTCCAACTGAAGATGTATGTTAACATTTTATTTTCAGAATTTACCAAATCTAAATTATCATAAAGATCTATTTTCTAGTTTTACTTTAAGGAAATACAATGTTTCCAACATATATATGAAGTTTCTTCACATTTCCATATTACAATTGGCTGTTCACTCTTCTCTGTGACTCATATTTTAGAGTTAATCTAAGATAGAAATTAGCAAGGCTATTTCCATTTTAGAAATGGAAATCAGTATCTAAAGTTAGTTCAAGCTAATATCTATTCAACTTTTGCTATGACATTCTTTTTAATTTTCTATTGAGTTATGATTACATTCAGTAAACACACAACTATAAAGAGTACACTTTGATTAGTTTTGACAAATATCTACACCTGAATCCAAAGCCTCAATCAAGATGTAGATGGGCGAGAAGTCAGGATGGAATAGGAGGATGTGGAATTTGCCTCTGCTCACAAGTACATCAAGAATACATCTACAGGAACTTCTCTGGTGGTCCAGTAGTTAAGCATCCACCTTCCAATGAAGGGGACTTAGGTTTGATCATTGGTCGGGGAATTAAAATCCCATGTGCAATGGGGCGACTAAGCCCACTAGCAGCAACTACTGAGCCCATGTGTTCTGGAGCAAGAGTGCCACAATCAGAGAGCCGATGTGCTGCAACTACTGAGCCTGAATGCCACAAGGAAGATCCCAAGTGCCACAACTAAGACTTAATGCAGCCAAATAAATATTTAATAAAATTTAAAAATTGTAAAAAAATTTAAAAAAGAATATATCTACAAGTGGAACAATTCTCACAGAACACCTGTTGCACATTAGTTAAAGACTTTGGATACCTAAAGAGATAAGAAAAATCCCCTCACAACTGGTTAGGATGAAAGGGAGAAAAAAAGAAAAGAGGTATAAAACAAAAGTCCAGCAATTGTGGTGGAAAGCTGAAGGTGAGGAGAGTTTCTTGTAATCAGAAAGAAACACACATGGTGGGGAAATCAGCTGGGATAGAAAGGGAATTTTGGGGGATTGAGGAATGCGAAGGACAGTCTGTGGAAGGCAGGACAAGGTAAGAACTGAACATATGGTCTGTGCCCTGAACACTTCAGCCAGAGTCATAGGTCTCCTGTCATGGAATGGGACTAGTTGCTGGGAAGTAGGGTTTGGAGCTTGGACCCAGGGAGGCAGCAGCTATTGGCTGTGAAAAGACAGCCTGAAGGAACAGGAGTAAGGAGCTCCACAACTGGGAAAGCTTGCAGAGGAAGTCCAGGACACCATAGTAGCAATGCTTGGGTGAGTGGTGCACAAGGGAGGGGGAGGGCTGCCACTGTAATCCTCTTCCCCATTTGCTGGCTTCAGCCTCCACAGGCATTAGAGAAAGTATCCATCTGAACTGGCTCATCTGCCCCTCAAGGCAAAGCCTCCTCTACTCACCCAGGCTCCAGGGTCTTGAGCACCACTACCCCAAAGCCTCAAAACTGCCATTGTTTGCAAATGACATGACAATAAACACAGAAAATCCTAAAGATGACATTAGAAAACTGCTAGAGCTAAATCAATGAATTTTAGAAAAGTGCAGGATACAAAATTAAAACAGAGTAAGTTCTTGAATTCCTATATTCTAACAACGAAAGATCAGAAGGAGAAATTAAGGAAATGATCCCAATTACCATTACAACCAAACGAATAAAATACCCAGAAGTAAATCTACCTAAGGAGGCAAAAGACCTGTATGCAGAAAGCTATAAGATAATGAAGAAATGAGTCAAAGACGGGCAGTTGTTCTTTGGTGTGTCTGGAAGTGTTGCACTGTTCATTATGTCTGTCCTGTAAGGATGACCCCTGACCTAGCAAAAAAAATCATGAGGATGAGCATTACTTATTAGTGTGTTAGAAGGGAGAATAGCTGTCCATGAAGTTTAAAGACCAGCGGTGGAAGATGGCGGAGGAATAGGACGGGGAGACCACTTTCTGCCCCACAAATTCATCAAAAGAACATTGGAATGCTGAGAAAATTCCACAAAACAACTTTTGAATGCCAGCAGAGGACATCAGGCACCCAGAAAAGCAGCCCATTGTCTTCGAAAGGAGGTAGGAAAAAATATAAAAGACAGAGAAACAAAGGAGGTAGGGACTGAGCTCTATCCCGGGAAGGGAGTCTTAAAAAAGAAAGAAATTTCCAAACACCAGGAAACACTTCCACTGCTAAGTCTGTGGTGAGCCTTGGAACCACAGAGGGCAACATAACCAGGAGGAAAAATGAATAAATAGTTAAAACCCACAGATTACGTGCCCAATGGTAACTCACCCAGCAGAGAAGCAGTGCAGATGCCTGCACCTCCCACTAGCAAGCGGGGGCTGGGAAGGGAGGCCCGGGCTGCATTGCTTAGAGTAAGGACCGGGACTGAATGCCCCGAGGGCAATCTGAGGGAACTAACTTGGGATAGCAAACCAGACTGTGAGATAGCTACCCCACGAAAAGCCCTAACATAAAACACCGCCAGGTCCTCTCACAGAACAAAGGACTGACTAGAGCTAGCCGGCTGCAGGCTGGCCCATCCCCCTCTCAAGACAGGCAGGCAAGGGCAGCCAGAGTCTGAAGGGGGCAATTGCGGCCCCAGAGAGGCATCATCTACCAAACTGCATGCAGTCTTTGATGCTAACCAAGACTTTTTGGGATTCTGGACAGTCAACATACGCCTGAGAAGGTGCACTGGTTGTACACCCAGAAAACTGAGTGGCAGGGATGGGGGAGGCGTTAAGTCGCAGCAACAGAGCTCACCAAACACCTGGTCACCTGAGCTGCTAGGATCTGGGAAGGGCACAAAATGCAGGCCCAATTGTGTCTTGAGCTTCCCTGGTGGCTCAGATGGTAAAGCGTCTGCCTGCAATGCAGGAGACCTGGGTTCGATCCCTGGGTGGGAAAGATCTCCTGGAGAAGGAAATGGCAATCCACTCCAGTACTCCTGCCTGGAGAATCCCACGGACAGAGAAGCCTGGTAGGCTACAGTCCATGGGGTTGCAAAGAGTCGGGCATGGCTAAGCGACTTCACTTTCAACCGAGTCTGCGCCTCTGAGGACTACCCGGGTACCTGAACCTAAGTGGCTTAGACCTGGGAAGTGCATACAACCCAGGGCTGGCCTCAGATAGTTCCCAGAAGAGCAACCTAGAGCCTAAGCAGTGTAGATAGGGAAAGCACACATGCCGTGAGCTTGGGCAAACCCAATGTGGCCGAGACACTGCACACTGCAAACATACACCAATGTTATTTGTTTGCAGCATCCCTCCCTCCCCACAGCACGACTGAACAAGTAAGCCTAAAAAAATGTCCACCACCCCTTTATGCCAGGGTGGAAATTAGACACTGAAGAGACCAGGAAACAGAAGAAGCAAAAACAGAGGGACCCTCCTTGGAAGTGACAGGTGCAATAGATTAAAACCCTGTAGATACTACCAACTACATAGGAAAGGACCTATAGATCTTGAGAAATATAAGCTGGATCAAGGAACTGTCCAAAAATGAACTGACCCCACACTGCCCACAACAACACCAGAGAAAGTTCTAGATATATTTTTACTATCATTCTTTAATTTTTTTTATTTAAAAAAATTTTAAATCTTCTATTATTCCTTTAATTTTCATTTTTATAAAATACTATTACTTTGTGAAAAAAAAGAGNTCAAGGAACTGTCCAAAAATGAACTGACCCCACACTGCCCACAACAACACCAGAGAAAGTTCTAGATATATTTTTACTATCATTCTTTAATTTTTTTTATTTAAAAAAATTTTAAATCTTCTATTATTCCTTTAATTTTCATTTTTATAAAATACTATTACTTTGTGAAAAAAAAGAGACCCTATTTTTTAGAGCAAACTTCATATATATATATATTTTACAATTTTTGTGACTTTATTTTTTTTCTCTCTCTCTTTTTCTATAATATTGTATCTTTGAAAATCCAACCTGTACTCTAGATTTTTAATCTTTGCTTTCTGGTATTTAGTATCATTTTTGTACTTTTAAGAACCCAATCTTCATTACCCATTTTTACCTGGGAGCGAGATTACTGGCTTGACTGCTCTCTCCCACTTTGGACTCTCCTTTTTCTCCACCAGGTCACCTCTATCTNAACATCTAGATTAAAGATGAAGGGTTTCTCCACATTGAGGGTCACCCATAGAGGTTCACTGAGTTACATGGAGAAGATAACAGGGAGGGGGTAGTTAGAGGTGACTGGAATGAGATGAGATGGAATCAAAAGAGGAGAGGGCAAGCTAGCCCGCTTTCACTTCCTTTGTATTCTATTTTAGAAGTGCACTTATCATTGCTCTTGAAATGCCATTTTGCCTTTGGAAACACTCACAGGAACTAGCATTCAGAAGGTGAAAAGATTTTTGAAAGCTAAAAAATTTCCCAGTAGGAGTTTCGATTTTCAAAAAGCCATTAAAGAACACAGGCTGGATCATTGCTAATACAACAACAGTAAAGTTGAAAATATCTCTCAAACCATAATATTGAGCTAAAAATATTATCATAAGATGGCAAAAAGTAATTAGTAATATTATCTGCTGCCATGCATCGGTTCCTGCTTTTTGCTAATGCTTTACATTGATTATCTCAATTAATATTAACAGCATTTATATCCTGTATAAATGTAGAAACAGAGACTAAGAGAGGTTAGGTAATTTGCCCATGGTTACCCAATTAATAAATTGGTCAAGATGAGATTCAAACCCAAGTGTTTTTCTCCCGCCACTCTGATTTACTTGAGTCCCTTCCATTAATGCAGCCTAGCCCTGAAAACAAATATCAATGTGATAGACCCACAAAATAAGCAAGCTGAGCTCTGCATTTACATAGTGAAGAAAGCAGTTCCTTCTGGCATTTTGTATCTGCTGTTTTACCTACATATATTTTCTGCTTTCAAGTTTTTAAGAGAAAATGGTGCGAAGTTACAGAATTCTGAGAAGGTACTAATAATTGATTTGTGCTTGCTATATGTCAAGTACTTTACATATAAAACTTATTTTCAGGACAGCTCTTCAAGTTTTATAGTATCATTGTCACTTAACACATGAGAAAACCAAAGCCTACTTTAGTATTCTAGCAATTGGAGGCATTTTGATGCTGATGTCCTCTTCCCCAGTCCTCCCCTCTTCTGAAGCATAATGTCATAAATGATTTTTTAAATTAAAATTAAATGAAAAAAAAAGACTACTTGTAAAACCCTTTTCAGAATTATTAAGGCAAAACTATGAAATCCTACCATTAGTCAGACTGTGAGTGTGCTAAATTTAATTTTTACCAAATGAAACAGATAATTATTTTAATATTTTAAAGGTATCAAGCCATACTTTATTTTATTTACCAATAGCTGTATTAGTGAAATGTACCCATATCAGATACAGTAGCTCAGAAAAAGGAAGCTTCTTCATTATCTGTGGGCATCAATTGCCAAATGATACAGATTTCTCCCTTCATCCCTCCCTTGATTATACACTAATTTGTTTCTACTTGTTATTTATTGCAACAATAATGCTGTGTAGCAAATCTCCCAAAAATTCAGGAACTTTAAAACACTAAGGCTTTGTCAGGAGTCTGTGGGTTGACAATCTAAGCCACACTCAGATGGATGATTCTGATGTTAGGTAGGCTTACTCACATGTCTGGCAGTTGGTAAATGATACTTAGGTCATAGGGGTGTCAGGGAACCATGCCTTTCATCATGCAGCATTCTACACTATGCATGTTATTATGCTGAAGGGAGAGAAGCAAGAAAAAAAAGGCAGAAGCAGACAGCATTTTTTAAAGGCTTCACTTATATTAAATTTTCTACTTTCAAATTAGCAAAATAAAGTCACAAGGCCAAGCCCAACATCCACAAAGATCAATGATAAGGGGAGGTCTGATATAGATGGCCTTTAGTGCAATCCATATATCATAGTCCACTCTTGTAATAATTATTCACAACATTCCTACATGCAAAATATGCTTTCCTCCAATGAGGATCTCAAAACTTTCATTCAGT
Organism: Neotragus pygmaeus; assembly: GCA_006410875.1. Classification (NCBI taxonomy): domain Eukaryota; kingdom Metazoa; phylum Chordata; class Mammalia; order Artiodactyla; family Bovidae; genus Neotragus; species Neotragus pygmaeus. Next base: position 79,617 of record SJYV01051955.1, on the reverse strand, counting down.
CATATCAGACCTAGAATCCAGTATCTCATGGTCTATGATCAGGTGCTGACATGGCTCCTCAGATGAAGATTCAAAGACCAACAGATTTAAATGAAAATTATCAGCCAATATCCAACATTCAGTTATGACAATGGCACTGGATACAAAAAGACTCGTCCAGAAAGGGAAAGAAAATGGGAAGCTGCTAACCCTGGTATACATCTATAGCAATTCCCACTGGGTATATATGACCAGAACCCTACACTGTAGAAATGGGGCATGCTTCTTACCTATATTCCATCATGACTTCAGATAGTGGCTCACCTGTCCATTGTTCTCCATGGCTTTTAATTTTATTGTCTGGTTGGTCACTTCTGAAGAGAGCACTTATAAACAGAATTTCTGAGTAACTTTTTAGTCTGCCTCCTGCTCACTGAATAGTGAAGGACTGGTGCTTTTCTGAGTTTTCCACAATCTCATTCTCTTTTAAATCAAGCTGGTTTCACTTTTGCCCACACAATGCCCTTAAAACCTTTTGGGGCTTCACATAAGTATTTTTCAAGTTCACTTCATTGGCAAAAGTCAAAGTCATAATTATTTTTGAGATAGGCCTCTGTCTCTAAATTTTGTTAGTGTTTCTTTGGAGATATCAGGTTGCTGCAAGGTAATACCCTTAAGATTTCTCCAAATACTTTTGTCTAGTTGAGAGTGTCTACTTTGTTGCTGTTCAGTTGAGTAAGTCATGTCCAACTCTTTTGTGACCGTATGGACTGTAGCCTGCCAGGGTCTGCTATCCATGGGGTTTTGCAGGCAAGAATACCGGAGTGGGTTGCCATTTCCTTCTCCAGAATATCTTCCCAACCCAGGGATTGCACCTGTGTTTCCTTCTTTGGCAGGGGAGATTCTCTACCACTGAGCCACCAGGGAAGCCTGAGGATCTATTTAGAAATTCCTTAATTTTATCAAATATCTTAACACAGTCTTACAAAACTGTTTTGGTCTTTAGTACTAAGATTACATCTTTCTGGGTGTTCCCTGGATTTAATCTTTTACTAGTATGAGAGGCTATAGATGATAGAAAATGTTTGTTCTAATCCAGTGAGTTGTGGCATTCTCTAAATTTTACTTAAAAACTGGCCAGTTCTTTCTTTAACTCATTTCTTTCTTGTTGTTATGCACAGCAAGTAAAAGCCAGGTGATATTTTCAACATTCTGTCTGGCAATATCTTAAGTATAAATGCTAATTTGGTATATTTTCTATATTCTATTACAACATTTTATCAAATGTTTCACTAAATAATGTGGTTCACCACTTATCCAAGTGCTATAGCAGCTTTCTCACCATTGTTTCAGCCTCCATTCTTTCAACACTGTCTTCCTAGTCTCTACCTACTGCCTTTCCCAAAGCCAAGGACACATATTTCAGATTTTTATTACAATATTTTGCTTCTAAAAGGACAAATATCTCTATTTGTTAACTATTTCTACAATAATGCTATATAACAAAAAATATTGAACTCAAGAATGCAAATCACTAAGCATTTGTTAGCTCACAAGTCTGTGGATTAGGGATTTAAAATGAACTTCTCTGGCCCATGCTTCTGGTCTGAGCTGAACTCCCTCACATGTTTGGAGGTTGGCTGCCTGTCAACCAGGACAAAAGCTATCACTAGGCCAGCCAGTGTCTCACATCATCCAGAAAACTATCCAGGGAATTTTACCATGGTGAAGGCAAAGAAAAATAGAAAGGTGGAAACACTAAGTACTTTTTCAAGCTACTGATGGCATCAAATTTTCTAGTGTTTCACTGACCAAAACAAGTTTCATGATCAAGTCAATATGAGAAAACACTGCCAAATGATGTTGACACATAGAGACATGAAAAATTAAGGCCATTAATTCAATCAATCAAAGACACTTATTACATAATTGCCTCAAATATATTAATAGTATTTCATCCCAATAAGATGACAGCCATCTCTAGGGAAAGGAATTGCTATGCCTTTTTTGTTTTTGCTAAGAAAACACATATTTTTGTAATGAAAGATATGGAAAATAGGAACAATTCAAAGAGAAGAAGACTTTAATGAGGATTTTCAATACCCAATGCCTCCAGGATTCTGGAAGGTAGTACGATTACTAAAGCCAGTGGGGACAGGAAGCGATGGGCCATGGCAGGGATTATGGTGAACTATAAAGCCCTATGTAAAAGCAGCAGCTACTTTTCAGTTCCAACAGATCACTGCCCTAAGTATGGGCAAATTATTGCCAAATGCTATAATTTTTTTCAAAAGAACGAGAAATCCAGATTTTTTTTAATGTGAAATCTCTTGCTTTTTAATTATTGGTGACTAAGTCAATGAAAATAAATAAAATATTGAGGAGACCACTACTGTATGGTTTCCAAAAAAGTCTACAACTGCAAGCTGAATCTGAGCTTAAGTTGCCAGTTTGTGGCCTGTGCTTTAGATCTTTCTAGATAGATGGTTCTTAACTTTTTTCCAGCTTTGCTGACTGAAGTATAATTAACACAAAAAATTATAAGATATTTAAAGTATACAATGCAATAATTAGACATATGTATATATTGTGAAAGGATTCCTCCCATTGAGTTAACACATCCATCAACTGACATATTCAACATTTACTGTGTGTTGAGAACATTTGAGTTCTACTCTTGCAACTTCCCTGGTGGCCCAGATGGTAAAGTGTCTGCCTACAATGCCAGAGACCCAGGTTTGATCCCTGGGTCAGGAAGATCTCCTGGAGAATGAAATGGCAACCCATCCCAGTACTCTTGCCTGGAGAACCCATGGATGGAGGAGTCTGGTGGGCTATAGTCCATGGGATCGCAAAGAGTCGGACACGATTGAGTGACTTCGCTTTCACTTTTCACTTTCGCTTTTAGCAAACTTAAATTATATAAGAGTTATCAACTATAATCACCATGTTATATATTATATCCTCAGGCCTTGTTCATCTTATAACTAAAGTTGATACCCTTTTACCAATCTCTCCCTATTTTTCCCACTCCCAGCCCCTGTCAACAGCTTATTTTTGGCTATGATTTTGACTTCTTTTTCTTTTTTTTACTACATACAAGTGGTACCGTGTGGTATTTGTCTCTATCTGACTGGCTTATTTCACTTAGCATAATGCTCTCCAGGTTCATATTTTCTTTATCCATTCATCTGTCAAATGGACATTTAAGTTGTTTCCATACCTTGGCTATTTGTGAATAATGCTGTTTGAACACAGGAGGATGACAGATGGTTTTTCATTTTAAATTCAATACATCACAAATAAATCTAGCCTGAAAGTCAGTTGGAAATTAGCACATGATCCAGTACTTTTTGCCTTTCAATGATATTACATTTGCATCTAGATGTGTCTTTTGCTTTCATGTGTGCTGACCATGCAAATAAACAGTTTATAAAGGTTCATCCATGCCAAAGCCAAATTCAAAATGGTATAGGCTTAATGAGAATCTAGCATAAGATCTGATTTTTTTTTCTAGTACTTCCTACATCTAGACTTACTATCCCAGTTTGCTGGGAATGGAGGGAGTTCTCAGAATGCAGGATTTTCAGTGCTAAAAGTAGGAAAACAAACCAAGACAAGTTGGTCACCCTAGGGAGAACTTGAATTCATGTTGTAGAAAGAAATACTGAGAGTTTCAGGACATTTACCCAGAAGAAGGCATGATAAATTCTTCTGTGCATACTTAAAGACCCTATTATTTTCTTCTTTATATCCCCAAGAAGTTACAAGGATCAGGAGGTAAAGCTATACATTGTGGTTCAATACAACAATGACAACAATAATCCAAGCAGCCTTATAGGTGAAATGAGATAGATCAAGACATTCATGAAAATTCTCAAGTTATGGGCAGCATTTGGTGTAAAGATATACCAGGAATGTTGCAGAAAGGATTCTAATTTTGGGAAGAGGAGTAGGGGAGAAGGGGTTTAGATTAGATGGCCTTTATGATTCCTTCCAATTTTGCTTATAACTTCTATGATTCTATTATGATCATAGGATATTTAAGACACAACCAAGTCTGAAGAAAGTTTGAAAATTTTACATTCATTTTCAAAAATAACAGAAAAATTTTGAAAGAGCAAAATAAGGAGAATGATAGGGCAGGAGAGAAACTGAAATTAGTCTGAGGTTAGTGTAACAGGTGATATAAGCTTTCAAGTCATTTCTGAAGCAGGCAGCCTCAGATAAGAGATCAGCCATGGGTGAAGAAAGATCATTTTAGAAGAGAATGAGAAACAGTCACTGAGGATGGTAAAGTAATTCAAGCATTAAATTAATTCTTACATGTTTACCAAAGGGATGACAAAAAATATGCCTACTCCTCTTTGTCTCAAGAAAAGTGTTTAAGTTACCAGGGTGACTGAAATGCCAAGTATCCAAACAAAATCAGTGCCAAGTATTAACCCTAAGTTTGCCTGCACCAAATTTCTATATCATCTAAGACAGAAACATTAAGCCCATCCTTGACACTGTTTTTGGGTTAAGTAGCACCAGGAACTAGCAAAATGCAAGTCAGAGTTATGTCCCAAGTATTTCCATCTATTTGGGGCCAACCGGTTTTAGTGCCCAAGGGATAGAAGACTGAATGAAAAAGAATGGGCTGAACCTTCAGATCCTAAGGCCCTAATACAAACCTGAATTTTATCTTCAAAATCTTGCTTTCACATCATAGCACAGTCTATTGTGGTCATTTTTTGATCATTTGCAAAACTTTTCTACCCCAGTTTCTTATCTATGTTAAGGATGAGTTTTGTCTTCAAAATAATCAAGGCACGATACAGGGTGCTCGGGGCTGGTGCACTGGGATGACTCAGAGGGATGGGATGAGGAGGGAGGTAGGAGGGGAGTTCAGGTGGGGAACACATGTACACCCTTGGCAGATTCAGGTCAAGGTATGGCAAAACCAATATAATATTGTAAAGTAAAATAATAATAAAAATAAAATTATTTTTAAAAATAATCAAGGCATGAGAATAAATTGCAGTGGGATCCAAATAAAGTTATAAACACAGAATAACAGTTATACTTATTGAATTCTCCCTGAATGCGTAGTTCTGTACGAATTATAAAAAGTGAAAAGCAAAGTTGCTCAGACATGTCCAACTCTTTGTGACCCCATGGACTGTAGCCTACCAGGCTCCTCTGTCTATGTGATTTTCCAGGCAAGAATACTGGAGTGGGTTGCCATTTCCTTCTCCAGGAGATCTTCCTGACCCAGGGATTGAACCCAGGTCTCCTGCATTGTAGGCAGGCACTTTACTGTCTGAGCCACCAGGGAAGTTCATGTACTAATTATGGAGGGACTACAAAGAAAAAAATAGCTGCATCCCCTTATTTCAATGAATTTAGTTTCTGGGACAGGCAGGACAAAATATTCCAATTTGACAAATGTTAACTAATAGGGTTTGATACTTTCACACACGTCTTAAAATGGATACTGTCCACATTTTATAAGTGAAGCAATATGAACTGCCCATGAAGTAACCACATGTACCTTTTTGCCCTGGCCAGTTCCAGTTTATGTCTATTGTTTTGGTGTAATTTTTAACAGTATCCATCTTCACTCTCCAAATTTCCTCAGTTTTGATTATCAATTATATGTTCACCTCACAGTAGTACATGACACACCTGAGATGAAAATAACGGCCTGCTAATTTCTTGTGCTTTTTTGAATGTGGTCTTAAATTGGATATTCCATGGTGAGAATGTAACCGAGCAGGATCCTATGGGGCCATCTCAGGACAGACCCCTCACCCATGTCCTCTGTTTTAGCTCCTGTCTGAAGTACCTAGACAATAGTATTTGATGCACATTTTCTGAGTTGTTTTGCAGATATAACCCCTGCCCCCTCATCAAAAGGGAGATGTTACCCAATTGATGATCATGTTCACATAGTCCCCAGGCCTACTGGAGATTGAGGACTGATAAAGTTAACCCCTGTGACATGGCCCTGCTACCGCACCATCAGTCAATCAGAGAATTGTGCACGAGCTAATCACTTATGTACCCTGCAACCCCCGTCCCTCGCCTGGGTTTTAAAAGTGCTTTGCTTGAGAAAAAGGTGAAGTTCATTGTTTTGGGGTGAAATGTCCTATAGATATCAATTAGGTTAGATGGATGAAACTGGAGCCTATTATACAGAGTGAAGTAAGCCAGAAAGAAAAACACCAATACAGCATACTGACACATATATATGGAATTTAGAAAGATAGTAATGATGACCCTGTATGTGAGACAACAAAAGGACACAGACATAGAGAATGGACTTTTGGCCTCAGAGGGAGTAGGAGAGGGCGGGATGATCTGGGAGAATGGCATTGAAGCATATATACTATTATGTAAGAAACGAATCAC
>SJYV01051955.1:50391-69278 GCA_006410875.1 Neotragus pygmaeus | reverse complement strand
TTTTGGCCTCAGAGGGAGTAGGAGAGGGCGGGATGATCTGGGACAATGGCATTGAAGCATATATACTATTATGTAAGAAACGAATCACCAGTCTATGTTTGATACAGGATGCAGGATGCTTGGGGCTGGTATACGGGGATGATCCAGAGAGACGTTGTGGGGTGGGAGGTGGGAGGGGGATTCGGGATTGGGAGCTTGTGTACACCTGTGGTGGATTCATGTCGATGTATGGCAAACCCAATAGAGTATTGTAAAGTCAAATTTAAAAATAAATAAATAAATAAATTTTAAAAAAAAAGTGCTTTGCTGAAACCCTTCATGGAGTTCAGGGCTTGTAGGGCATGAGCCACTTGTTTCCTTGCCTGGCCCTGCAATAAACCTTTCTCTGCTCCAAAAGCAGAAGTTTCCATTTGTTTGGGCTCACTGTGCACTGGGCACATGAACTTGCATGAACAAGACTATGACAGGCATGAATTGCTATCTTGTGAAAGTCCATTGCTAACACTTCCATTTCCACATGATTACTCATTCATACTTAGGTAACCATCCTTTGTGGCCTGCTACCTACTCATTCATCCTCATCTATCCTTTCCTACTGGATCATAGCCACTAGCACACATTTTCAACATGGGACTGTAGAACCTCAGTATCTTCACCGTTCATGCATCTAAAACCTTGGTCTTAGGCTTTCTTGATTCTTTAAAATCACAGTCAATCCACATGGGACACCCATTCCCATGATCATTTATTTAATGATTAACAGGAACTATACAACCTCTTCAAAACTAAAACTTCAATATCATACATAAACCAAAGCTTCCTTTTCTTTCAGTTTTCCTACTATCATTCCTGCCTAACCAACTTCCTTTAGTCTCATTCATAGTTACTGTTTGCTGACCCTCCTCCATCCCTATGATTTCTGCTGGATCATCTAACTATTTGTGACTTTACTTTGTTTTCTACTCAGCTTGGACTCCATAAAAATCTCATCCATTCCTATAAGTTTTATTTTTCATATTCAAATAACATGAAAAGAGAGTCATTCATTTGTAGCTATAGCACTTCACATAAAAACCAGAGTTATAATGCATACTCAACAAATACTTGTTGAATAAAGAAATTATGATGGGATATTACCTGTTCTATGTTAAATTTTCTCCTTTAAAATTTCATAACAAAGTTATAAGTAGTATATCTGAAAGGGCTAGGTGGTATATCAACTGGTCTAATGAGGCTGCAGTAATTAGTCACATCCTCAGGTGAACCAGGTTTGCTTTGAACTACTATATGAAAATAAAATAACACCCTAATCTTTGATCAGCTATGCCACTCACTATTATTTTTATGATTATATTTTATAATATTAGTGTTATAAATCTCTTTATTCCCTCCTAGGTACTTAGCAACTTATTTTAATTGCTGGCTAGTAGGTATTCAGTGGCTCCAAGCCTTTGGGATTATGCCCAAAATAGCAGGATGTCCTATAGGAATAGTCAGTTTATAGGCAGAGTTAGAATTGCACACTGCATATAAGAAGTGCTTCATAATTTACTGATTCAAATAAGCATATTTTATCACTTACATATGCACAGAAAAAATTAAACCATAATTACAGAAAAAGAGCTAAATGAAAACATTTGAAAAACTGTTTTTTAAAAGTATGTACCACTCATCAACCAATATTTTCAAAATATAAACACTTTCATACAATGAAATACTTTATTTGTAAACATTTTACTGCTTTAAATTACTCTCTATTATAAGTAGGTTTTTGAAAAATTTATTTTTTTTACTCACCTGAACTTTCCTTGAATTCCAGCTTTGTTTGTAGTTTTGGAAAATTCTTCCAGAAATGGGAATACCAGACCACCTGACCTGCCTCTTGAGAAATCTGTATGCCGGTCAAGAAGCAACAGTTAAAACTGGAAATGGAACAACAGACTGTTTTCAAATCAGGAAAGGAATACATCAAGACTGTATATTGTCACCCTGGTTATTTAACTTATATGCAGAGTACATCATGAGAAATGCTGGACTGGATGAAGCACAAGCTGAAATCAAGATTGCTGGGAGAAATATCAATAACCTTAGATATGCAGATGACAACATCCTTATGGCAGAAAGCGAACTAAAGAGCCTCTTGATGAAAGTGAAAGAGGAGAGTGAAAAAGTTGGCTTAAAACTCAAAATTCAGAAAACTAAGATCATGGCATCCAGTCCCATCACTTCATGGCAAATAGATGGGGAAACAGTGACAGACTTTATTTGGGGGGGAGGGGCTCCAAAATCACTGTAGATTGTGACCACAGCCATGAAATTAAAAGACACTTGCTCCTTAGAAGAAAAGTTATGACCAACATAGACAGCACATTAAAAAGCAGAGCCATTACTTTGACAACAAAAGCCCGTCTAGTCAAAGCTATACTTTTTCCAGTAGTCATGTATGGATATGAGAGTTGGACTATAAAAAAAGCTGAGCACCGAAGAACTGACGCTTTTGAACTGCAATGTTGGAGAAGACTCTTGAGAGTCCCTTGGACTGCAAGGAAATCCAACTAGTCCATCCTAAAGGAAATCAGTCCTGAATATTCATTGGAAGGACTGATGCTGAAGCTTCAATATTTTGGCCACCTGATGTAAAGAACTGACTCATTTGAAAAGACCCTGATGCTGGGAAAGATTGAAGGCAGGTGGAGAAGTGGACGACAGAGGATGAGATGGTTCGATGGCATCACTGACCCAATGGATATGAGTTTGAGTAAACTCCAGGCGTTGGTAATGGACAGGGAGGGCTGGCATGCTGNGCTGGGAAAGATTGAAGGCAGGTGGAGAAGTGGACGACAGAGGATGAGATGGTTCGATGGCATCACTGACCCAATGGATATGAGTTTGAGTAAACTCCAGGCGTTGGTAATGGACAGGGAGGGCTGGCATGCTGCAGTCCATGGGGTCACAAAGAGTTGGACATGACTGAGAAACTGAACTTTCTGATGCAACCTCTCTCCAGCTTTTATTTCATTTGTCTTTGGTAGACTTATGCTTCTGATGGCAGCAGACTAGTTACTTTCAGACCAATCCATCTACTTAGGACACCAAAAATACCTGCATAGAACATAAATGTAAAATTTTTATTTAAAATAGTATAATGTAATATAAATTAAGCACAATGAGTTTATATTCTGTGTATCATGTATAAGTATATGTATGTGTGCATATATATATATATTTATAATTATTTTATACTGTTAGTCGCTCAGTTGTGCCCAAGTCTTTGTGACCCCATGGACTGCTGTCCCCCAGGCTCCTCTGTCTATGAGATTTTCCAGGCAAAGATACTGGTGTGGTTCACCATTTCCTTCTCCAGGGGATCTTCCCAACCCAAGGATTGAACCCAGGTCTTCTGCACTGCAGGCAGATTCTTTACTGACTGAGCTACAAAGGGAAGTCCAAGTGTTATACTATAAAAAAACACCAAATTGTATTTCAAGAGTAATAAAAGAAGATTCATGTTAAACATATAAGGTTTTAAGTTGAGAATTTGAAGCTTTTTGTGTTTCACTACTACATTACATGGATAAGCAAATCACTAAAAGTACATTCAAATTTCTACGGATTATGGAAATCTTGGATTGCTAGTGCTTTCACCCAGCTATTTCTCAGAATGAAAATTAAATCATGTCTGGAGGAAGAACACATCAAATTTATCTAAAATATTATACAAAATTCTTTGGCTTTTGATAAAATATAACCAACCTTGTACAAATAAAGGACTTGAGAAAGTAATGAAAAAATACATACTACAAATAGACAAACAAGAGATCCATATGTTTAAGTTATCAGACAAGGGGTATAGAATAATTCTGTTACAGTTGAACACTTTCAAGAAAATCAAATTTGTCACAGAGCTAGAAACTAAAACTTAAGAATCACATGGGACTTCCCTGGGAGTCTAGTGGTTAGGACTCCATGCTACCACTGAAGGGATCATGTATTCAATCCCTAATCTGGGAACTAAGATCCCATATGCCATATGGCATGACCAAAAAATTGAAAATATTTTAATTAAAAAAAAAAGAACCCCTCTAGTTTGTCACAGAGCACNATGGGACTTCCCTGGGAGTCTAGTGGTTAGGACTCCATGCTACCACTGAAGGGATCATGTATTCAATCCCTAATCTGGGAACTAAGATCCCATATGCCATATGGCATGACCAAAAAATTGAAAATATTTTAATTAAAAAAAAAAGAACCCCTCTAGTTTGTCACAGAGCACCAACTTGACTGAACACACACACACACACACACACACACACACATGCACACACACGCACGCACAAACAGAGCTGTTCAACAGTATCAGAGTGTACTGACCAGACTTGATGTATCAAGGTCAAGAGAGAATGAAAGCACACTAAAGTAAACCTTAAAACTCTGTGTCTCTTTTCTCTTTTAAGGCATTTTACAAGTCTTGCCAAGAGCACAAAGGCTAGCAGAAAACAGATTCCCTGAGCTTGTAGCAGTCTCACTGGGCATAGAGAACAAGTTAGCATTTAGGGCTCCCAAAAAGGCCATAATCTAAGGGCCAATATTTCATAAAAAAAGGAACCACACCAAAGTGAGTCTAACATTCTATACTCAGTTTTCCCTTGAAGTAGCTTTTTAAGTTTCAAGCTTTACTTGTATGGAGAATGGTTCTGAGAATCCAAACTAAAAGAAGCTGTAGGAGGTGAAAAGCCTGAGAAGAGATTCCAGCAGTGTTATGGCACTAAGGAGACAAAAAAAAATCGAGGTTAGAGCCTACAAAGGAAGAATCATCTGGTAAATGAGCAAAGTCTTCTGGTAAGACTCTGAAAGAGATGTATCCTAGAGAAAGGACAAAATGCAAACACACCAGTTGGAATAGGAGCAAGGCAATTTGACCATACTCTATGCTCCTGTAAGAAGAAGAATATATCCTCTCTAAAGGAAAATAATGAGACTTAGAACCTCTAAATTTTTCTTATGCAATGTCTATTATTCAATATAAAATTAACAGGTATAGAATGAAACAGGACAAACTGACTTAAATCCAAGAGAAAAGGCAGTCAATAGAAACAGATCCAGTGATGATCCAGACACAAACTTATAAAGAACTACAATGAATATCTTCAAAAAAAATAGAAAAAATGGAAAATTTCACAGAAATAAATAATAATAATCAAATGGAAATCTTAGAACTAAAACGTAAAATGAAATAACACTTAAAATTTTTAAGTAATTTAAATTAGTAATTTGGTAGACAAGTTTAACAGCAAATAATTCCAACTAGAATGGATGAATAGTAAACTTGAAGGTAGGTCAGCAGAAAATGTACAGAATGAAGCACAAGGAGAAAAAGAAACATGTAAAAAATCTATCATACAGGTAAATAGAATCTAAGAAAAAGAGAAGAAAGAAAATGAATCAGAAGAATATTTGGAGCAATATAAGCCAATAGTCTTCCAAAAATGATAAACACCATCAACTATAGATAAGATAACATCTATGAATCCCAAGCAGTGTGTATGTGNTATCATACAGGTAAATAGAATCTAAGAAAAAGAGAAGAAAGAAAATGAATCAGAAGAATATTTGGAGCAATATAAGCCAATAGTCTTCCAAAAATGATAAACACCATCAACTATAGATAAGATAACATCTATGAATCCCAAGCAGTGTGTATGTGTGTGTGTGTCTCCACACAAGGAATATCATGGAAAAGCTTCTGAAAATCAAAGACAAGATAATAAGAAAAATCAGCCAAAGGAATTTAGAGTTCCATTACTTTTCAAACAGCACCATTAGACTAATAGCTAATTTTTTCTAAAGGAAGAATAAAATAGGAGTTCTTTAAAGGACTGAAAGCAAATAATGCAAACTCACATTACAATTTATAATGAAAATATCTCTACACATACAGACAAAATAAAACATATTCAAACAAATAAAAGCTAAAAGAATGAATTACTANGGGCATGACCAAAGATGAGATGGCTGGATGGCATCACGGACTCGATGGACCTGAGTCTGAGTGAACTCCGGGAGATGGTGATGAACAGGGAGGCCTGGCATGCTGCGATTCATGGGGTCACAAAGAGTCAGACACGACTGAGCGACTGAACTGAACTGAACTGAACCTTCCTTAGTATGTGCTTTCATTTCTCATAGAAATTCACCCTCAACAAACAATTCCATATCCTTTCCTTTCCTCTAGGAGTGAAATGCAGTAGCGAATTGCATATATTTGTTCTCAAGCTTGTGATGTGCCAGAGGGGTTTCAAAGTACTACCTGACTCTAGAAATCCAGTTCACGAAAAAAAAAAAAAAAAGATCAAATCCCTTACTATATTAATGGAGTTTCATGTTAGCTATAATTACACTAGTTGTAGAAAGGTCAGGGTTTGAAATGATATAGAGAAACGATTCCTCCTACTCACACACTGCTGCCGCTGCTGCTGCTGCTAAGTCACTTCAGTTGTGTCTGACTCTGTGCAGCCGTATAGACGGCAACTCAACAGGCTCTGCCATCCTTGGGATTCCCCAGGCATGAACACTGGAGTTGGTTGCCATTTCCTTCTAAAATGCATGAAAGTGAAAAGTGAAAGTGAAGTCACTCAGTCATGTCTGACTCTTAGCAACCCCATGGTCTGCAGCCTACCAGGCTCCTCTGTCCATGGGGTTTTCCAGGCAAGAGTACTGGAGTGGGTTGCCATTGCCTTCTCCAACTCACACACAGGAAGGCCTGACACCTGTGTTCTAATTAACCTGTGACCCTTCCACCAAGGCAGTAGTCCCCAACATTTTGGCACCAGGGGCTGGTTTTGTGGGAGACAATTTTTCCACGGACTGGGCAGGGGTTGGGAGATGGTTCAGGTGGTAATGCAAGAGATGGGGAACAGCCGATGAAGCTTCACTCACCTGCCACGCAGGAGGTGAGCAGCCCAGTTCGTAACAGGCAGTGGACCAACTGGGGGCTGGAGACCCATGCACTAAAGAATTCTTACTTAGGGCATACTTTCTAATCCGTGGAATGTCTAAAACAGATATGAGGTGAGGTAAGACACCCTGCCTCTGGCCAATAGCTCTCTAGATGCAGGAATAAATAAACCATGGCATATGGACCAAATCCAGACTGCTGCTTATTTTTGTAAATAAAGTTGTATTGGAACACAGCCACACTTATTTATTTAGGTATGTCTAGTGGTAAAGAATCTGCCTGCCAATATAGGAGACGCAAGAGATGCAGGTTCGATCCCTGGGTTGCGAAGATTCCCTGGAGGAGGAATTGGCAACACACTCTAATAGCCTTCCCTGGAAAATTTCATGGACAGAAGAGCTGGTGGGCTACAGTCCACAGGGCTGCAAAGAGTTGGACATGAGTGAGCACAGCACATTCTATTCTACATTCTACTTTGCCATTGTTGTTGATGCTCTTCACTCAGTCATGTCCAACTCTTTGTGACCTCATGGACTGTGGCATGCCAGGCTTCACTGCCTTTCACCATCCCTTGGAATTTGCTCAAATTCATGTCCATTGAGTCGGTGATGTGACTGAACCATTGCATTCTCTGTCATCCCCTTCTCCTCCTGCCTTCAATCTTTCCTGGCATCAGGGTATTTTCTAATGTGTTGGCTCTTTGCATCAGGTGGCCAAAGTAATGGAGCTTCAGAATTGAATAGCTGTTCTAGATAACATGTAGCTTACAAAGCTGAAAATATTTACTACCTTGTTCTTTACAGAAAAAAATTTGTAATCCCTGGTCTATTGGGAACAGTTGACTTGGAAACTACAATGAACACAAAATCAACCCATACAGATAAATGCCCCTCAGGTACCTTCTGTTCCCCACTACCCCTCCTGTTGTTTTCTCTCCAAATTCACAGGAGAACTCAGAAGGAAGGTACTGTATGAAAACTAATTTGAGTTCTTTAGGGAATTTTGGATTTAAGCAAATGGGAAAAAAAAAAAGAGTGGGATAAAATTTCAGCATACAGAACACTTAAAAGTGGTAGGGTTGAACTGAGAAGATGGCAAATTTAGGAGAGTTTAAGTTAGCATGAAGACATTTAGGACCTCAGGAGAAATGGTTTTTTAGAGCATGACAGTTACCTAGGGCCTATTCATTTTTATATTTTTACTACAAACTTCCTGACTCGTTCATAGCAAATAGAAAGTAAATACCTCTTTTCTACTCCCTATTCTCATTCCGTTCATTCAAAGTTTTGAGCAAGATACTAAACTGGATGCTGAGAATGTAGCATGAATTATCAGAGCTTGTTTTCTATTCTCATGGGGCCTACAGTTTAGTGAGAAAAAGAATTAAAGATAAGCTCACAAGAATTTATAATTTTGATAAGTACCACAAAGGAAAACTATAGGATGCTCTAAGAGTCCAAATCTAGACTGGAGGGGTGGGGATAGTGTTACAGTAACAGCAACACTGATAAAGAACATTTAAGACCTGAAGAGTAGAGAGCAATTTATGTGAACCGCTCTTTCTCCTATTTCTATTTTTGCCTAGGATAGGAATATGGCATCTTCAAAGACTTGAAACAAAACTAGATTCCTAGGCAAGGAGGAAAGAAATAGAACATTAGGTTCAATATACAGGTAGAGTACAAATCACACTGGACATTGAAAGCTCTAGAATTTTATTACAATAATAATAAAACACAACTTAGAAGTAACAGGGACCATGATTTCACCTACAGTTTGCTCTGTCAATTCAAGAAGAAGGTAGAGAATAGACAAAAAGGGAGAGAGGTCATAGTTTTCATGGGCGAAGTCTTAGGGGACTCTTGTAATATCTCTGTCTCTCCTCATTTTTAGTCATCTTTTTTGCCTTTTCTATACTCTCTCCTTTTCTGCTTGTTCCTTTCCCTTGCCTTCCTCTCCTCTAGTATCAATGGTCCAGTGCCCTTGGATTTCAGCTCTCAAGCTTATGCTATTAGTTTTATTGCTTTTGCAATCAAATCAGCTCTGCGGACTGGCCTGGGAAGTCAGACATTGCTTAGAGTGTTGGAACATACATTGTGTGCCAGGTTGAGTTTGTACATAGGGCAACTTGTATTTGGAAATTGGAAAACATCTGTACTATAGATCTTGGTTCAGTGGATGCCCAATGCTTGTTTACTCATAAGTTAACATGAACACCTTTGTCCCTCTTATTTCCAACTTAACTGTAACACTTAATCCCTTACCCAGTATTGAACACCCACATTGTGCTCTCTCTGACTTTCTCCTCCCATATTTTTTCTTTTCTTCCTTTTTTAAAAAACTTCATTTCATATCATTTTTCTAATTGAGGAACAAGCAGTTTTATCTCTAGCTAAACAACTGTGCCATTAGCAAGCAGATCAAGGGTGCAGGGAGACATCTTTTGGTAAAAGAGTCCTTTCAAGCACAGCCGCAACCTCACCACATTCACAACTGACTGCTTATTCTACACGGAAGGCTGGACTGTAGCAAACATATACAAGTTCAGACTACAAGACCACAACCTGTTGTGATTTAATCATAGCTGCCCATATACTTCATACATCACTGCTGCCCATCACCATAAAGTTTATCCATTACAGCCATAACTTGAATAATATTGTGATGGAAATTTATGTTTAACAAAGATTTTCAAGCCTTGAGTGATGGCCCATTTATTTCAAGCAATTTACATTTATATAACTTTCATTTTCTGCCACCTAGAAATGAAAAGCCAGGGTACCAGCGAACCATCTATTAGGATTAAGCTCTCTACATTTTGGTCTTGGGGGTTCGTACTTTATCAGACCTCCTTCTTCTTCTCTCCTCTGTTGCCTGGTGATAAGTTCCATGCTCACAGTGAGAAGGAAATGAATATACAAGCACAGAATAGTATCTGCATTGTACTGGAGCTCCTGAGAGTGATCCACTGAGGCAGTCAATTTCCAGCTGAGATATCCAGGTNTCTTCTCTCCTCTGTTGCCTGGTGATAAGTTCCATGCTCACAGTGAGAAGGAAATGAATATACAAGCACAGAATAGTATCTGCATTGTACTGGAGCTCCTGAGAGTGATCCACTGAGGCAGTCAATTTCCAGCTGAGATATCCAGGTGCCCTTCAAGGCAACAGAACCCTCAGTTGCTCTGGTAACTTGATGTATTGCTTTCCTTACCCTACCTGTGTCCTAGTCTAGCTTGACCCTGGAGCTGCTGTTGATTCTACCTCTGTGTGTCCATGCATTGCCACCACCACTTTCAGAAAGGAAGCCTACACTACTCTCTTTGATGTTGCCTTTTGATTTCAGATTCATCCTACTTTATATCTTGGCTACAAGCTTTCTTCAGGTGTTACATATTTTCATCAGCCTCTGGCCCTTTTACTTTATACAAGTTCAGTTTACTCTTTTTAAGATTGGTATCTCCTTAAAGAGTGAGGCAGCACATCATCTTCAATTAGAGCAGTGCTTCAAACAATTTAATGAACATAAGAATCACCTGGGGATCTTCTTAACATGCAGATTCTAATACAGTAGGTATGAGTGGGGCCTTAGAGTGTGCATTTTTAATATGCTCCTAGATAATGCTGATAGATCCTGGTCCACAGGAAGATTAATACCTAACCTACAGAGTTGTGTATTAGGTAAACCAACCAAGCGAAAGTGCCTGGTAAGAATGAAGGGATCGAACCCAGGTCTCCCACGTAGCAGGAAGATTCTTTACTGACTGAGCCACCAGGGAAGCCCAAGAATGAAGAGAATCAGCATTTTTTTGAATACTTACTTTGANTCTCTTGGGATAGGTTTATCGCAGTTGCTGCCAAGGGAGTTAGTGTTTGGTGAGGGTCCACCATGGGCCTGGTGCTGTATGGGGTGGGAAGCCCAAGAATGAAGAGAATCAGCATTTTTTTGAATACTTACTTTGAAAACTACTATGAGATTTTCTTCCATGATTTAATTTAAACCTCACAAGAACACTATTAGGAAGCTACTATTATCATCATTTTCATGATAAAGGCACAACGTTAATACCTTGTCCAAAGTTCTGAATGTGTCTGATACAATGTTCAGGTTCTTAACCATCATATAAATAAGTACTTGGCAAGTAAAAGCTAGACTTTTTGATCCAAGATAGAGTCATATAATCAGGGGTGCTCACGAGAGGTTAGATAGTTATGAGTTTGGTGTACAGGCACTTGATTATCAAAAAAAAAATGGTTGAACAAGAGTGAAGATTGTCTCAACAACTAACACTCTATGATGCTGTATTTGTTAATAGTTACATTTCAGGTGAAAAATATTTATCACTTCTTGATTCAGAATGGGGGAAGCCAAATAAGCAGCTTATCCATGGTAAATCTAGATCTGAAAAACGGATTTGATTCAAAAGCTAAACTTGGACTTCCTACCCCTTCAATACTCCTAATTTTAAGATAGTGAATTCCACTAAAGGGCAGGAATGACTTACTAATCTAAGTGAATAAATGGTTAAAAAAAAAAAAGTAGAGTAGTAGTTGGGAGCCACTAGAACCAATCTGTTTACCCCATAAAGATTGCAAGCACATATGAAGTTCACCTTGTCTGAGTACAAGGGATCCAAAAGAGATAGGAGAGAGAGAGAGACTGAGGTAAGCCTGAATTGCCTTTTCAATACATCTATTCTGCCTTCTGATTAAAACAAAATTCTTGGGAAGGAGTGTGTATNTACAGCAGCTAGAATTATCTTAACCACGACATTTGGGCAAATTGTTTAACATCTTTGCTTTTTGGGTTACTCTTCTGCAAAATGGGTATCAGTCTCTACTTCAAAGGGTTGTTGTGAGGATTAAAAGGGTTCAGGTTTATTAGTATTTTGAACAATACCAAGCAGGCTCTGTCATTGCGGCTTTCTGGCTGCTTTTTTTCAGAACTAGCTCAAGGACTGGGCACCGCTGATCCTGATGTTTGCAGAAAATTCTTGGGATCACAGCTGACAGAGCTTGGGGCAAAGACTGGTATACATGTGCTTCTGATTATCTTTTTATATTGCTTAATTTATCCCTGTGCTGACCACACATTCAAAACACCTCAAATCTTTTCTTTCCCTGCTTTACTCCTTAATCATGTGTGCTGCTTGATAATGTATTGGCTTTTCTTTCCACTTAAGCACAGGGGACCTGTCATATACAAAGTAGTTCCCCCTTGAAGCATTTCAGAAGTTAATAATTCCAAAAATATTAACCTGAGAGAATGGCACTGTCTGACTGAGGCTGCATGGCTATTCCCTTATGTGTGCAATATGCTGGGAACGATGCTTTGTTATAACTGGGTCTGCCTTCTACTCTTTCTTTGTGGTCCTTCAGGTAAAATAGGTAATACGTCAAAGTAATTAATTATGGCTAAAACCAAGAGCTGTATTTTCCCAGCCTGAACTCTTTGGGAATGGGAATATGAGGACATTGTCCTCTCTGGGCAAATTTGCTTATGTTTATATATTTTTAAATTGCTTATCCCTGAAGAAAGGAAATTAAGTCTCACAGTTATGGATTGGAAAGTCATGAGGACTTTCAGAAGTAAATGCCCCAACTTCTCTTACCACTGCAGTTGTTAGAAGGCAGGACTAATATCTACCTTAACAGCCATCTAAAGCAGACTCTTGCTGTGTAGGGTTATAGGTTAGGGATTCAAAATGTGACCTTTAGAATAGGCCCTATCTTGTAAGTGGCTAGAAACATCAGTCATAGGCATAAAATGAGGGTTCTGGACTTTCCCATTACTACCCATGTATTCTTGGGTAGGTCAATCACAATTCTAAGTATAAAGCAGCCTCACAGACATGTTATGAACATGAAATATGGAAGGCATCGTGCCAGGTATTTCAGTGACAAAGATACATAGGACTAGGTCCTTTTCTCTCTCTTATATGGGTAAGGAAATTGAAGCCATTGGACTTTGGGATCTCTAAAGCTCCTTTCAATCCAAAAAATTCTTCAGTATGACCATGTCTGATGTTTCATTTATTTTGAATTATTGTGCTATGCTTAATCACCTCAGTCATGCCTGAGTCTTTGCAACCCCATGGACTGTAGCCCACCAGGCTTCTCTGTCCATGGGCTTCTCCAGGCAAGAATACTAGAGTGGGTTACCATGTCCTCTTCCAGGGGATCTCCCCAACCCAGGGATCAAACCTGCATCTCCAGCATTGCAGGCAGATTCTTTACTGCTGAGACACCAGGGAGGCCATTACTAGAAGCTGCAAATGTAGTATTTAAAAGTTGCAGCAGTTTGGATAGATTTTCTTATTATTCCCAATGATCTAAGACTTCTGAAATGTAATGGGAAAGGCAGAAAATTTAGCTATTTCCCAAATTTGGGCTCCTATTAGCAGCTCTCATGCCCCCCACTGTCTCTGATAAGATACCAGGGTGGCTGATTCCTAATCAGAAAGGTCATCTTCTATGTCAATATGAGCATTGCTGCTATTAGGGTTTGCTACCTTCTTAACATCAAAGGACCATCTAGGACTATTGCTAAGGTGACCATTTGGAGTTATGGCAGGCAGAAGTGTAGGTTAAACTGCAGTGATATATTTCTTAACTTAGGTGCTTCAATGTGCAAACATATATCCTATATCAATGTGCACAGGGAAATAGAGAAGAGAGCCTGCACTCTGGACTCTGAGAGGAGAAACAAGACAAAAAAATAGTCAGATTCTATGTCACTAAAATGATATTTCCTTCCCTGGAGAAGGAAATGGCAACCCACTCCAGTATCCTTGCCTGGAATATTCCATGGACGGAGAAGCCTGGCAGGCTACAGTCCATGGGGTCACAAAGAGTTGGACATGACTGAGCGACTTCACTATGTCACTAAAGGAGGAAGTCAACTTGACTTTTGAGATTACTTGATGGGAAATTAAATAATACTTGTGAAGGGCAAGAAGACCCAACCTTAGCTAATGGCTAGGTTCACTCCATCTGTCTTAACTGAGTAGGCTTCTTTCCCAGGAAGGCTCCAAAGGGCGATTCTAAACATCTCAAGAAGTGACATCACAGTAACCTAAGGAGAATGACAGAATAGCACCTCAGAGATAAACATGGAGATGGAATGGTAATTTTTCATCTCTTAAATGGAAAATCATAGTAACAGTATCTACTTCATAGACTGATGTGACAATGAAAGAAACTCATACGTGAAAGGGTACACAATAAGCACTATAATTGTTTGTGAAACAACAATTTTAAAAAAGGAAAAGGAATGCTACCACTGAAGACTGAATCCGGCTATAATTTTCCCATGGTTTTATTCTCCAAAGTGAGTTCAAACATACTTGTCACACACATTTGTATATTAATGTACACGTGAGTACATATATAGTATGGCTAAGTTGGTGGGAGTGTAGGTATACATATGTGTACATGAGCAAGGAGGGGGTCAAGTATAAGAGGAAGTATGTGGGTAATTAGTACAAAATTACATTGTACTTGGACATGATGGCATCATTTTGCTTATTCTGCTCCAAAACATCTCTTCTTTTATTGCAATCTGTTTACTTGCACATCCAGCTGACATCCATACTACCACTGTAATTCCTAGTCTAATAATTTCTCCAATATTCTAATATCCTTATCATTAAAAAAAAAAAAACTATTTGATAAAAGAGACTGCCTGCATTGTTCCCTATGCACTAAATGTTTAAACCTCCTAAAAATGGATGGCTTCCTTGTTGATTTTTCTCAATAGCATCATGCCCTAAAGATAACCTCTTTTTACTGTGCTGGTTGACACATAGCAAAGAGGGACTTTAATGCTTTTTTCTTGCCAGCTAATCTGAGTCTCCATCAAGCTTAAAGTTACTTTCTTTGTTTATCAGGAGATATAAATCTAATAAGCATTTCCACTATCTTGAAATGGATATATAACAATGATACCCTAGGTCAAAATGAAAATTAAGGCAGTCATGATAACTATGCAGGAGATAGCTTCCTTATGATAACCCTCCCCATCTGTACAAAGATATGTTAAAGTTTCATCAATCCAGGGAAACAACCCTATATTCTTTTAAATTGCTTTTAGGAGACTGCAAACAACGATTCAATTTTTTTAAACTTGGTCATTACTGATTGATTAAATCTTCACATTTCCCTTGTAAATAATGTATTATAGCTACATTGTAACAGAGGGTGCCACTGTGTGTTTTTTTTAACATCAGAGTAATCCCATCAAAATTCATGGCACTATGATGAATTATTAGGATTTCTTACAACTGTCAGGTTACTGAGCCTAGGATCAGATGTACTCAGTTGGAATAATGCTAATTAGATTTTGTGATAGAATACTAAAGGCGAGTAGAAGCATTTCCAGAGATTGTTTTGTTCATACAAAGACCTGCCATTCAAAAAAAAAAAAAATACCAATTAACAAAGTTCAGTTCAGTCTCTCAGTCATGTACAACTCTTTGTGACCCCATGGACTGCAGTACACCAGGCTTCCCTGGCGTTAGTCCATCACTTGCAGTTAGTCCATCACCAACTCCCAGAGCCTGTTCAAACTGATGTCCAGCGAACTGGTGATGCCATCCAATCATCTTATCCTCTGCCATCCCATTCTCCTCCCATATTCAATCTTGCCTAGCATCAAGTTCTTTTCCAATGAGTCAGTTTTTCACATCAGGTAGTCAAGTATTGGAGTTTAAGCTTCAGCATCAGTCCTTCCTATGAATATTCAGGATTGATTTCCTTTAGGATTGACTGGTTTGAACTCTTTGCTGTTGAAGGGACTCTCAAGAGTCTTCTCCAACACCACAGTTCAAAAGCATCAATTCTTTGGTGCTCAGCTTTCTTTATGGTCCAACTCTCACATTGATATGTGACCACTGGAAAAACCATAGCTTTGACTAGATGAACCATTGTTGGCAAAGTAATATCTCTACCTTTTAAAATGCTGTCTAGGTTGGTCATGGCTTTTCTTCTAAGGAGCAAGCATCTTTTAATTTCATGGCTGCAGTCACCATATGCAGTGATTTTGGAGCCCAAAACAACAAAGTCTGTCACTGTTTCCATTGTTTCCCCATCTATTTGCCATGAACTGATGGGACCAGAGGTCATGGTCTTAGTTTTCTGAATGTTGAGTTTTAAGCTAACTTTTTCACTCTCCTCTTTCACTTTCAACAAGAGGCTCTTTAGTTCTTCTTTGCTTTCTTCCATAAGGGTGGTGCGTATCTGAGGTTATTGATATTTCTCCCAGCAATCTTGATTCCAGCTTGTGCTTCATCCAGACTGGCATTTTGCATGATGAACTCTGTGTACAAGTTAAATAAGCAGGGTGAGAATATACAGCCTTGACATATTCTTTTTCTGATTTACAACTAATCTGTTGTTCCANGTTATTGATATTTCTCCCAGCAATCTTGATTCCAGCTTGTGCTTCATCCAGACTGGCATTTTGCATGATGAACTCTGTGTACAAGTTAAATAAGCAGGGTGAGAATATACAGCCTTGACATATTCTTTTTCTGATTTACAACTAATCTGTTGTTCCATGTCCAGTTCTAACTGTTGCTTCTTGACCTGCATACAGATTACTCAGGAGGCAGGTAAGGTGGTCTGGTATTCCCATCTGTTGAAGAATTCGCCACAGTTTGTTGTGATCCAAACAGTCAAAGGCTTTGGCATAGTCAATAAAGCAGAAGTAGATGTTTTTTCTGGAACTTTCTTGCTTTCTCAATGATCCAATGGATGTTGTCAATTTGATCTCTGGTTCCTCTTCCTTTTATAAATACTGCTTGAACATCTGGAAGTTCATGGTCCACATATTGTTGAAGCCTGGCTTGGAGAATTTGGAGTGTTACTTTGCTAGTGTGTGAGATGAATGCAATTGTGTGGTAGTTTGAACATTCTTTGGCATTGCCTTTATTTGGGATTGGAATGAAATCTGACCTTTTCTAGTCCTGTGGCCACTGCTGAGTTTTCCAAATTTGCTGGCATATTGAGNGGCTTGGAGAATTTGGAGTGTTACTTTGCTAGTGTGTGAGATGAATGCAATTGTGTGGTAGTTTGAACATTCTTTGGCATTGCCTTTATTTGGGATTGGAATGAAATCTGACCTTTTCTAGTCCTGTGGCCACTGCTGAGTTTTCCAAATTTGCTGGCATATTGAGTGTAGCACTTTCCCAGCATCATCTTTGATGATTTGAAATAGCTCAACTGGAATTCCATCACCTCCACTAGCTTTGTTCATAGCGATGCTTCCTAAGGCCCATTTGACTTCGCATTCCAGGATGTCTGGCTCTCATCCAGTGATCACACCATCGTGGTTATCTGTGTCATGAAGAATAGAATGGAAAAGACTATAGATCTCTTCAAGAAAACTAAAGATACCAAGGGAATGTTTTATGCAAAGATAGGCACAATAAAGGACAGAAATGATATGATCCTAACAGAAGCAGAAGATATTAAGAAGAGGTGGCAAGAATACACAGAAGAACTATACAAAAAAGATCTTCATGACACAACCAATGTACTAAAGATCATGATAAATTTAGATTAAAAATTCTATAATTATCCCAATGAATTATATAAATATCTAAAATGTGTCAAGCAAGCTATGCTGCACTCAGTCGATGATTCTGCCATATTAAAGGTCAGAACTGGCAAAGATAATATGAATCATTCACCTTCTATAAATTTCTTCCTTTTTCCCTCCTCTCCTTTCTTCCTCCCTTCCTCGTTTCATTCAACATTTACTGAGTACTTGATATTTACCAGGCACTGTGCTCGCTGCTATTGACAAGGGACACAATGAAGAATAATTTATAATCCCTCTTCTCAAAGAGCTCATAGTTACTGTTCACATACCTCCTGAGCATCACTATTAACTGATTGTTAGGCAGGGGTATTACAACAGGGAACACTGGTTGGTAAGAAGGCACACATAAATGACACATAACCCAAATTTAAAAGACAACTGAAAAAGCACAAAATGTTCTAATATCTTTGTCTTTCTGTAAAGTCAAACTGTCCCTTATAGTGGAAGTACTGATTTCAGCTCAATATACTAGAGAGTTTTCTCCTGCCCGTTTTCTGAAAACAAAATGGGCTATGACTTGTATAGAATGATTATCATTTGAATAATCAAATATATGTTTATGTCTGTTTGTTTAGACCTAAACAAGCTGGAGACTGGATAACATGATGTTTAATGCCATTTCCAACTGTATAAAATGACTATATTTAAATAAAATAACAGAGCTTATTCAATCCCTGCCCCCTTCAGTTCAAGCACTGCAAATTGTTTTGGGTCAGGACCCACTGAACAAATAGTACCATGATCCTCCACGGTAAGAAGTCTACAGTACTAGGAGGCTCCTTCTTCTTCAATGTGTTCAGTCTCAAAGCTCAAAATATACCAAAGAAATCTATTTGTTGTGGGGGTTCATATTACCCTACATTTGATATATGACAATGACTCTAGGTATCTGAAATAGAGTCAAACTATTTTAAAAATAAATAAGAGTCATACAAAATCACTATAAAATGTATTATTTTAGACCTTGACAAGAAACATTTAAGGAAAACAAACTCCTTGACATAATATTACTACTACTGCATTTGCTTCATTTGAAATGCAGAAAAAAAAAATTCAGTTGAATCAAAACTACATTTTTCTGTTGATGCAAACATACAGTTATGTTTTTTTATTTGCTGTGGGTTACTGTTGTTGTTTATTTCTTTTTGGCAGCTTCTTCCAAATGTGACATCTACTCAAGAGAATTATCTTCTTGCAAACTTTATGCCATTATTTCCAAGGATAATAAAATAAGAAAAAGAAAAAAGAAGATCCTATATTCACTAAAAGTACACAGAAATATAAGCTTTCACCCATAAACACCACAAGATTCCATACTCACACATACATGGA
>SJYV01051955.1:18383-50270 GCA_006410875.1 Neotragus pygmaeus | reverse complement strand
CATACTCACACATACATGGAGAGAAAAATAGTTAAAATATTTTTAAAACAGGCATTTAACATCTAGTTTTAAAATCTGGATATTGTCCCCAATTTCTGATCCTCATTATATTATTATTTCCATAAGAGATTTCTCCCTTACTGATATCATCCTCTTTTACCATTTCAACCATCATCCCCCTCCATCTGTCTTTTTTATCAATCATCTCCACCTGACTTGTGCAATCTCCATCTTGATGTCTCAGTAACATATACAAATAAATTGAAAGGTACAACTTCTCTCCGTTTTCCTTATTTCTACTACTGTAAAGGAAAATCCTTTCCCTAATCACTCAAGTTGTAAACATTTGATCTCTTGCCCTTCATTTTGGCCTTGCTTATGTAGCCAATAATTTAATGATGCTAACTCTTCACAATGGCTATCATCTTCCTTCTCTTGCTCATGGTTTCTACCCTATTTTAGGATTTACCATCTTTAGTCTGAAGTATGGTAATAATCTCATTCAGTTCAGTTCAGTTCAGTTGCTCAGTCGTGTCCGACTCTTTGTGACCCCATGAATTGCAGCATGCCAGGCCTCCCTGTCCATCACCAATTCCTGGAGTTCACTCAAACTCACGTCCATTGAGTCAGTGATGCCATCTAGTCACCTCATCTTCTGTCACCCCCTTCTCCTCCTGCCCCCAAATCCCTCCCAGCATCAGGTCTTTTCCAATGAGTCAACTCTTCACATGAGGTGGCCAAAATATTGGAGTTTCAGCTTCAGCATCAGTCCTTCCAATGAACACCTAGGACTAATCTCCTTTAGGATGGACTGGTTGGATCTCCTTGCAGTCCAAGGGACTCTCAAGAGTCTTCTCCAANAGGTCTTTTCCAATGAGTCAACTCTTCACATGAGGTGGCCAAAATATTGGAGTTTCAGCTTCAGCATCAGTCCTTCCAATGAACACCTAGGACTAATCTCCTTTAGGATGGACTGGTTGGATCTCCTTGCAGTCCAAGGGACTCTCAAGAGTCTTCTCCAACACCACAGTTCAAAACCATCAATTCTTCAGTGCTCAGCTTTCTTCACAGTCCAGCTCTCACATCCATACATGACAACTGGAAAAACCATAATCTTGACTAGATGGAGCTTAGTTGGCAAAGTAATGTCTCCACTTTTTAATATGTTATCTAGGTTGGTCATAACTTTCTGGGCTCAATTCAGACTCTCCTTTCCCAACCTACTTCACAAAACACCAAACAAATTCTACTGAAAATAATATTTACACATGTCATATTTCCCCCAAAACTTTCAATGGCATTCCCAATTATTTTAAGAACAGTGTAAGAAACCTATAACCTAGAATTCAAGTTCCCACATATTCGGGCTCAGGTGTTATTCTTTTAAATTGATCAAAGGGGCAAATTGTTTAGCATCCCTTACCACACTTAAGAGGAGACTGAAATTGGAGAAAGAAATAAAATATTGTACAATACACAAGAATACAGGATCTTCAGGCTAGTTCTGTGCCTCTCTGCCTATGTCTTTGCTTATATCATTTTTTTTCTACCTGCAAAACCACCACTGATCCCTTCCTT
Source organism: Neotragus pygmaeus (assembly GCA_006410875.1). Classification (NCBI taxonomy): domain Eukaryota; kingdom Metazoa; phylum Chordata; class Mammalia; order Artiodactyla; family Bovidae; genus Neotragus; species Neotragus pygmaeus. Next base: position 48,692 of record SJYV01051955.1, on the reverse strand, counting down.
GATCTGCATATGCCTACTAACCCAAGCTCTCATGTCCATATTAATCAGTCTACTTGATCTTCTCTAGAGCTNCCTCTCTGCCTATGTCTTTGCTTATATCATTTTTTTTCTACCTGCAAAACCACCACTGATCCCTTCCTTGATCTGCATATGCCTACTAACCCAAGCTCTCATGTCCATATTAATCAGTCTACTTGATCTTCTCTAGAGCTATCCTCTGTGTTATTTGCATTTAGCATCGTCTCTTTCTGGGTATCATTTTATTCCCCATTTAGACTGTCAGCTAATGAAGGTCAGAAAAAGGCCTGGCACTTCTTTGGTAGCCCTTGTGAACACTAGCCAGGCACTCAATACATGCTGGTGTTTGAATATGGAGCATTTACCATAACTGTGTCTTTGTCTAGTTTGGGGTAAAATTCTTGACCTGACTCAGTCCTTTATTTTACTGATGCCAGTTTGTGTATCAGTGTGTAGACCTAGCCCCAGTTGGTTTGCTATTCCTGTAAATTATAACCTGCAGGGCCATGTACCTAGCCTTTCTCTGCAGATTGAGTTTCAAACTGTGACTGCTTCTTCTAAGCACATCAGTCAAAATCCAGGTTCAGAGTTATTTAAAGTGGTTTGTATTTTATGGTCCTATGAAGACTTCACATTGCAACTGCTGAGCTTTAAAAACACAGAAACTAGAAAGAGGGTACAAGGAACTGCCATCTGTCCCTATAAACAATTATCGGCCAGCCATCTGCCCTTATACTGGGTAATGATTTTAATGCTGATAATATCTGACTGAAATACTCTCTCTCCCTGGAGCCAAAGAAAGGGAACCCATTAAAAAGTGCTGATCCTTCTAGTTGTTGTTTGTGACTGTTTTCTCCCATAGAAGAGCCTATCATTTCATTTGAATCTCTGTGTTCTTCCCTATGTATTGAAAAGTTATTCTTCATGACCCATCTACAAACACTGCAGCTTATCAAACAAATAGGTGCTTCTTCCTACAAATTACCAGAAAGAATTAATAGAACTGTAGAATATAATTTAAAACCATTCAAAATGAACTGAAGTGTTGAATACAGTATAAAAGAGAGCTAATAGTAAAGGGATTAACGATTAACCTCAGGTTCAAGCCAAGCAGAATACAGAAATGAAAACCAGTTCTATATCTTTCAAAATCAACTCCACAGAAGTTCACAATTCAATGTAATCCTTCTAATGAGTTCACTGCTTTATTTTTCTGTGATCAAAACTGAGGCAAATTAACATGTGAGTGATAATGAATTATTCTTTTAAGGTAGGGGATGGCTATTTGACAATGCATGGATTTCTACACGTGTGACTTAATACATGAAATCAAGGTCCTGTTTGTGGTATTAACTCTAAATCATGGTTCATTCAACTCATTCCTGTTTATACACAATTGTCCTAAGAGATATGTGGTAGTTTGTAGCTTTTATCAATAACGTAAATCTCAAGGTTAGGAATATTACCCAAATGGGCAATGTGGGTTTTCAGTCAGTACCATTTCTTGAGAGACAAGCATTAACTATGTTTCAACCCACAGTGTCCTATACTAACTCATTTGACCTGAAATTATTTGTTATTCAAGTGTAGACTCAATTTTTTAATAAAATACGTTTCAATAAATGTGTCATTTCATACATTTAATGTGAGACAGAGATTTTGCCAACAAGTTTCATGTTTAAACTAATTCTAATAATTTATACTTAAAGAATTCAATTATGTTCAACAATTCTTTGCCTTGCTTTTAATTGTTTNCTGTGGTCGTGTATGGATGTGAGAGTTGGACTGTGATGAAGGCTGAGCACTGAAGAATTGATGCTTTTTAACTGTGGTGTTGGAGAAGACTCTTAAGAGTCCCTTGGACTGCAAGGAGATTCAACCAGTCCATTCTGAAGGAGATCAACCCTGGGATTTCTTTGATGCTAACAGTGAAACTCCAGTACTTTGGCCACCTCATGAGAAGAGTTGACTCATTGGAAAAGACTCTGATGCTGGAAGTGATTGGGGGCAGGAGGAGAAGGGGACAACCGAGGATGAGATGGCTGGATGGCATCACGGACTCGATGGATGTGAGACAGTGAACTCCGAGAGATGGTAATGAACAGGGAGGTCTGGCATGCTGCAGTTCATGGGGTCGCAAAGAGTCAGACACGACTGAGCGAATGAACTGAACGGAACTGAAATATAACCAACTTGAAATAGTTTCCATAATCTTTCAAATGTTTCAAGTTTCATCATATGTGGTGTTACAGTAGCAGAAAGTGCTAATTGTCATGGGCTCAGAATTTATTTAATTTTAAATAAATTAATTTTATATGACAATTTCACAATAAGAAACTTAAGACCTACCATGCACTCTGAGTTGCTCAATTATTCAAAATTTGCTATCTCACTTTTTATTCACCAGCATCCCACTCTCTTGTTCAGAAGTAGAGTAAAGAACACTGAATTGTTATGAATCCATGTTGGGTCCCAGAGTCAAATATACTCTTAACCCAGTGATAGGTCACTCAGTGGTAAAGAATCCAGCTCCAACTCAGGAGACCCCAGTTCAATTCCTGGACTGGGAAGATCCACTGGAGAAGGGATAGGCTACCCACTCCAGTATTCTTGGGCTTCCCTTGTGGCTTAGCTGGTAAAGAATTTGTCTGCAATGCAGAAAACCTGGGTTCAATCCCTGAGTTGAGAAGATCTCCTGGAGAAAGGAAAGGCTACCCACTCCGATATTCTGGCCTGGAGAATTCCATGGACTGTATAGTCAATGGGGTCACAAAGAGTTGGATACCACTGAGCCACTTTCACTTCACCTCACTTCAGGCCTTAGACTGGTTTGTTCCTTAGTATTCCAATCTATAAGATAAAGATTTGTAAAATTATTCTTCATAGAACTCTCAAAATTCAGTAAAACTGACAAATTACATTAGGAGAGTAAGCAGGCGGAAATCTAGATTCCCAAGCTATGTTTCATGTAATCTATATTGCACATTATTATTGTATGTAAGAAAAGATCTACTTGTGAAATAAATGCTTTGAGAACCAGCCATCTAAATGTTCCTTTCCACCTCTATAATTGCCATTGCAAATATTTAATAAACAAATTAGTGTGCAGCCCCATGCAGATACATAAATTAGACACAAAACAGAAAGAAAGCGAGATATTCCTGGTGCTCTCTCTCCAAATAAAACAGTATGAAATGACCAGGCTTGAAACTCACAAAGCATCACCTTGGACCTTCTCTTAGGTGATGTACTAAGTAAGATTGTTGGTAGATGGAGGCATGTATGCAATTACCAGAGGCCACTTCAACACAAACAGAGACTACTCAGCATATCAACAGTCTCCTCACATATCTGGGCAGGTAATCAGGAGAAACTCACTGTTGACAGAAACATAAATTAAGTGAGCCATTTTGCACTGATTTGCATTCCACCAAAGGTGAACTTACAAAGTGCATCTAAGTTTAGAATACTTATAAGAATTGCAATGTTTAATACTCTCTGGTCTAGAATGAAGAAGTTACTGAAAGGCCAGAATAGCTGGTCCATGGCAAGAGATCTGGTAAATATCTATGCGTAGAAGGAGGTCATTTCACCCACATCCTCTGGTAAATATCCAAATAGAGTACATAGTCTTTAGAGATGTCTTACTCGCTGTATCGTCTTACCAAAATAAAGCCTACTGGCCAAAAAAGAAGAGAACTAAAATAGTACAAATGAAAAGCTATTAAATTGGGTTTGATTCTTGGCCTTCACCAAATGACTCTTAGGCAAGTGATTTTCTGTCTCTAGGCCTCAGTTTTCTCTGCAAAATGAAGTATGAATAATCTCCAAATTCCTTCCCATATCCAATATAACTTCAATCTGAGAAAGGAAAATGACTTGAGTGTGTGCTGCTAAGTCTCTCCATCTATCTATCGCCAATCAAATACAGTATATGTTAAGAATCAAAGCATGATTGTAAAATAATCTTCACATGTAACATGGCCAGTTGTGCCCCAGTGGCTACCTGACGGAAAACACCTCACTGTGGGCACGACTCCACAAATCAAACTGTATGCTCTCATTACAACTCAAAGACAATTATACAGCAGTGTTTGATAAGCAACCAACCCTGATCTTTGGTCAATATTTCTAAAATGTGCTAGAGGAAGGAGAAATGTATGCTTAGTAGTTCAGAAGGATCTGTACACAATAAACATATTCAGGGATTTTGTTTAAGATTTTACAAAGCCCTGACCCACCTCTGATTTCTGAGGTCTGAGAAACCTTCAGTAATCTTAAAGGTGCCAATCATTCTGGTTCACAGATAATGTTTTAACCTACTTTGACTTACCTGAAATGTCCACAAAATTGGGAAATAGAAAAACTATATCATTGTTACTTAGATAGCATATTATTCTGCTTTTTGAAAATGCAAAATTTTTTTCTTATCAAATCAAACTAGAAAAGTTACATGTGGTGAAAACGTGTTTTTAAATTCTAAATGTGTTGAAAAAAATAATGGTGTTTAGAAATACTATTAGATTGAGATATGTAGTCTCATAATAAGGAGAACAAAGGCCAGAAATCTGAATCTCTCTACAAAGGTCACCAAGTTATTAAATGTAAAAAAGAGACAAAGAAACTATGTTAAACAACTTTCCACACTGAGCAAACATGTTTTCTATTCATGTACAGCCAACAGGAGGGAAAACCAGTACAGTGTCAGATTTGGGGAGATGGTGGTCACCTATACAGATATTTCCAATGGAATGATGGAGCAAACACACTTTTAAAAAAATCAACTCCATTTATTTAAGGGCATTAGGAATATTAACTTCAGATGAATGCAAGGTTATCTACATGGAAAATTTACACAATCAGCTCCTTGCTAGAATTTCTACTAGGATACAATTGTGCTTCATCACAATTACAAAGATACATGAAGTTGTAGAAAACTATTGGTAAAACTCAAATCATGCTTTGAATTATAAACTTTTGAGCTTCTGGATTGTTTTCACTGAGGAACTTTGGTTGCTTCTGTGCAGTATCAAGTAACATTCCCAGGAATAAGGATTGGGTGGATAGAGGGTGGAGAATAATACTTATCCATGAGACTAGGCCAAAAGGCAATACATCTGTACTGAGCACCTATGATGAGCAGACCCCTATGGTTTTAGATCCCAATTTAACTGGAGTCTTTGAAGGCATATGTGATTCGACACCTTCTATGGTCACAAGAACCTGCCATATCGGAGCTATATATATTGGAGATAAGAGCATATCAGCTCTAAGAGAAATTTGTCTAACTTCAATCTTTCCTGCTCTCTCCCAGAAATGAATAGGAAGAGTGACCCAGAGACGTTTGAACATAGCTGACTTCAACTGGAATGAGGATGGCAAAAGACAGGACATGGAAACCAATCTATCTATGGAGACGTGAAGAGCAAGGTCTGAGAGGATAGAGTAGATGCAGATGCACGGTAGGGGAGGAAGCCTAGTGCCATGGCTAGACCTCATTTAAATGGCAGTTAAAAATGCAAATTGTGTCCTAGCCAAGCAGTGAGCATGGGAAGAGAGAAACAAACATAAGGTGATGGGGTGTCCTGCCTAGAGCAGGGCCAAATACTGTTAGTGGGAATCCAGGAATAGACGGTACAGGTAAGCTAGAGCAGTTGAGCCAGCATACAGTCAGATATAAGGGGAATCACTTTTTGGGCTTCAGCATTCCAGCCACTGTGCTAGGCTTAGGATAAGACTAAACTATCAGATAATATAAACTGTAAGAGCAAAGCATAGAACAGTTCTAGGACAAGGGTCAGGAAACATTTTCTTTAAAGGGCCAGACAATAAATACTTTAGGCTTTACACGCCACATGGTTTCTGTTGCAACTGCTCAATTGTACTTTTTGTGGTCTTAAAGCAGTCATAGACAATGGCACCCCACTCCAGTACTCTTGAAAATCCCATGGGTGGAGGAGCCTGGTAGGCTGCAGTCCATGGGGTCGCGAAGAGTCAGACACAACTGACGCGATGCAGTAGCAGCAGCAGACAACACACAAATGAATGGGCATAGTTGCATTCCCCCAAAAAACTATTCACAAAAGAAGTTGACCACTAGAGGTCTTGGAAATGCTTGGTAAGGTATACAACAGAAACTTAAAAATAAGAGGATAAGGCTCTGATAGAAAACCGGAGAATGATAGGAGTAGCTGAGTTTCAAAAACAAGAACCAGTTATTATTAAGTGTGGCATGAGATCAAGGCTGGCACAGCAAGAAGGGCTATATGATTATCCTGTAATGTTTGCCTGTAGCTGTGGAAACTCCTCTATCCTGTAGTCAGATGAGTTCCAGGGTCTGGGGCAATGCTGAGCCTGCAATTTTGCAAAGTCATGAATCACAGCAATCGAGAAGGAAGAAGCAAACACTTTGAGCCAGACAAGGTCTGCTAGAAAAAGCCTGAGATAGCTCTCTGAATTCTTCAGTTTGCTCTTTGTCCACATTTCCCCTAGCACCAATATAGTCACATTTATAAGTCTGTCCCACAGGAAAGCACAGCAAAACTGCTGGAAAAGTTAAAGACACTAAAATCTGGGAAATATTGATTCCAAATCCTGAGATCTACTTTTTAAATCACTGTGTTACACTGTAAAACGAAGATTGTCTTAATCCCTGAGAACAGTCTTTCTTATAGTATTCTTATAAGGAACCAACGAAAATTAGTGATGAGAACATTCTTTGTAAACTATGAAGAGCTCTCCATACTCTGGTTATGAAGATCCAATTTATGATAAACAAGACTCTGGTTTAGTCATGAACTGCTCTCATCTCTGCATTCTTCTTAAATCACAAATGTCACTAAGCTAAATTGTAATACACAATCAGATAAGGAAGACTTAAAAAGTAAGCCGTCTATCTTAACTAATTCAGTCACTTGAAATACAAGGTGAGTAGAAGGGTCCTACCCAATATTATACAGTTGGTCCAGTTACAGTTAGTTGCTCATTTTCCCAACATATTTGCATGTAATAAGGGTATATATAGCCATAAATGATGTAACACAAGTAAGTAAAATTAATTAACAAAAGGAAATTAAAATGAGGAGAATTTAATCTAGACTCAGGACAGTAAAGAAATGACAATTGATAGCTTTTTTTCACGGAAATATCCCACTCTATATATCCAAATAAAGACTTTCCAGGTAGCGCTGGTGGTAAAGAACCCGCCTCTCAATGCAGGAGACAGAAGAGACGCAGGTTCAGTCCCTGGGTCAGGAAGATTCCCTGGAGTAGGGCATGGCAATCCACTCCAGTATTCTTGCCTGGAGAATCCCATGGACAGAGGAGCCTGGTGGGCTACAGTCCATAGCATCACAAAGAGTCGGACACGAGTGAAGCAACTTAGCATGCATGCATGCATAGATCCAAATTAAAATTTTCCTAAACTGAAATTGGGAGAAGAGTTGCTGATATTTTCTGTCTGATGTCATTTCGTGACAAGGGGACCACCCCTATTTCACCCAGTGTTTGAAATGGTGGCAAATGGGAGATGGTAGTCAGTTATGATATCATGTTAAGACTTTCTCTCCCGCTCTGCCAGCCCCTCACATTGCAGAAATCATGAGAAATATCTGTTTCTATTTCTCCTCCTTGGCACCAATCTCCATGCCCAATGGCTGTCATGGCAGGTGTTGAAACACAGAGGCAGTGATTGCTGCCTTGGGTGGCCAGATTCTCTCCAGGACCTGAGCAATCATAAAGGTGGTCTGGGAAGAGTGAATTAAAGCCATCCGTCAGGCTTGTTGCACCACACTGAGCAACTGCTTCTGCTGACAACAGTGAGAATGGAGCTCTCACAGGGGAAATGGAAATGCAAAAACTGGAGATTTAAAATGAGGAAGCATTTCAAGAAACAGACCTGCCAAGACAAGAACCATTATTCTATCAGATTCCGAAGCTACATTCAAGCTTTACCTAGAGACACAGCCTCATTTGTCAGGAAAAGCACTGCTAGCCTATGAGATTACACGAAGAAAAAAAAGTTGGGAGCTTTTCAAGTTTTAGACAAACATGAAACAATGGAGCATGGCATCTTTGATCAGCATTAAACGGGCCCACTTTAATTACCAAAAACAGCAATCTTGTCCACATACTTGCTGTGCTCTTTAATCTACAATCCCAGGCGCCCAAGCCTGTTCATCTGTCAGACAGTTCCACTTTTATGGAGAGGCAAAAGATGTCACTGGGGCCAAGCTTGTGACCTCTCTATTTTCCAATCCAGTCAATCTCTGCACATTTATTCTTTCATTACAAGGAGAAACAAAAATGATAATCATGGGAAATGAATTAATATAAGGCCATGTGGATGCTTAGCTACAATGCATTGCTTGTAAACTTTGCTTCTGCCCCAACTAATAAAATTAATTTGATATATTTCATATGGGCTTCCTTGATGGATCATTGGTAAAGAACCCGCCTGTCAATGCAAGAGATGCAGGTTTGATCCCTGGGTCAGGAAGATCCCCTAGAGAAGGAAATGGCAACCCATTCCAGTATTCCTGTCTGGGAACTCCTATGGAAAGAGGAGCCTGGTGGGCTACAGTAGATGGGTTCACAAAAGAGTCTGACATGATTTAGCAACTAACAACAACAAAAAAACCTTCACATCTGGTAGGAAAAGAATGGATTATGCCTTTCCTTCTAGATGCTAAATCAGTTGCACTTTCTGTACATGTCTGTCAGACTTCCAGGAAAGCTTCCACTTTAAATGGTTATGACTGTAAACCCCTTTCTACGCAGTGACATACCTATTCCATATGTAGCTCCACTCAAACCCAATTCTGAAGGTCCTTATAGCAATAAGAAGTGATTCATGAAATATGGTATTTGAGAAGCAGAATAAACAGACTACCCTAATCAAAAATATCTCATGTCATGACCCTGATAATGATGTTTTATGATGCTGCTTTGACATTCATTCATCCACAGAAATTCATGGAGTAACTCCTGTGTAAATTGCTTTGTGGTCCCTACTGTGCAAGATACTAGGGATACAATATTGTGGAGGAGGAGGGCAAGTGAATCGGTGTTTCAGTTGTGCACCAAGAAATAAGAAAAGAGTGCTGTGGGAACACAAAGGAAAGAAATATGTAGCGTGAGAAAGCAGCACTGATTTGTCAGAAAGGGTGGGCTAGAGACACAAAATACCAGGCTTTGCTGATTCAGAATTCAATGAGGGCCAATACTGGCAGAAATGTTGCTATCCCCAAATCACTCATTTCAGGCTGCTACATGTCTACATAGGTTTTTATAGCTAGACTGAAGTTTTCTGATAGAACTGTCTCCAGATACAGAAGTGGTTTCTATCTGTACTGCCCAATATGGTAGCCATTAGCCACATGTAAATATGTAAGCATTTGAAATATGACCAGTGCTAAGNTTAGGTTTTACAACATTTTAGGCCTATTTCTATAATGCACATGTAAATAAGAAAGAGTTCCATAGCCAAATAAATTTTAGAAAGCCTTTATGAAAAAAAAGTCGCTCTTGGAAGTTTCAATGTGCAGGACTACAGAATGTCTCAAAACCTTTAACAGATTAATGGAATTCATCTAAACCGGACATTTTAAAACTTGAGTAATCATGAAGCTTTATATTGCACAGTCTGGCTATTAACATTCTATGGCACACTATGCTATAATGGAATATTTTAGGAAACACCATCATTATAAAATGGAGACTCATTTGAAAATATTTCTGAAAAGAACGGACATTTAGGTTTAGAGTTACTATATTAAGCATTGCTGTGTTATATTCAGAGACTTGCAAGGAAACACTTGCAAGACAAAGAAATTAGTGTGTACCTACTCTAGCCCATGCTCTGTGCTAAGTATTAGAGGAGGTATGGAATGGCATGAGTGGCGAGTATGGAGAAAAATGAGATATGGCTAAAGCTGGATGTCAAAATCTGATCCCTCTAGATTTTGGATGTCTACAAATTTCCATGTTAGTTTTCCAAAAGCAATGAGTTAATTGAAAAATATGACATATACTGCAAAGTAAATGTTGAAAAAAAAATCAAAACCTAGAATTTTGCTCAGTACAGTGTTTTATTGGCTTTTGTCGTGGTAGTTGTTTTCTGACACTATTCTTAGTATGATTATATGGTTGAAAGGACATAATTGGGAGGAAGGGATTGAAGAAACTGTAAGTTACTACTGTGAAAACAGAAGGGGATACTGACATGGCATGAAGAAGAGCAGAGATGAAGTAATCATACCCTTGAGAATTACAAAGCCTCAGTGAGTGTGTGAAGTGTCTGATGGCTCCAAAATGTGATTATTTTCTACTAACCACACCACCTGGGATGGCCTAATTGCTATTCTCCAAGTCTCAGAGAAAAAAAAATGTGTACACAAAGACAAGTTGGCAGGGCAGTTTGGAAAGCATGATGCCGCTACTTGAACAGCAGTCAGAGCTGAGCCATGCAATTTGGAAAGGAAGCCTCAGTGTTGAATAAACACAATAAACACACAGCTTATTTATTGCTCCAATGTTTCATAAATATTATTTATTTTGGAAGGGGAGCATAATGGCAGAGTAATAAGGCATAATTAGCACTGTTAGCAAAATAAAATGGAGCCATCCTGAGAAGGGCTGGTGAGAAAGGGTGCTACTACATTCCCTGGTGGCTCAGAGGTTAAAGCGTCTGCCTCCAATGCGGGAGACCTGAGTTCGATCCCTGGGTCAGGAAAATACCCTGGAGAAGGAAATGGTAACCCACTCCAGTATTCTTGCCTGGAGAATCCCATGGATGGAAAAGCCTGGTAGGTTACAATCCACGGGGTCGCAAAGAGTTGGACGTGACTGAGTGACTTCGCTCACTCACTCACATTCCATTGTAGCCTTTAAGTTTAAATTTCAATCAAGGGGAACAAGGGATCAGTCAGGTGAGAGCAACTCACCTATTGGAGTTTGTCCAGCCACCTACTGGACATTGTCCATTTTAAAACATAAGTCAATCTCTTGTTGGTTGCTTCATTTACAAATATTTTCTCCCATTCTGTGGGTTGTACATGGATGGACCTAGAGATTGTCATACTGAGTGAAGTAAGTCAGACAGAGAAAGGCAAATATTGTGGGATACTGCTTTTATGTGGAATCAAAAAAAAAAGTTACAAATGAACTTATTTACAAAACAGAAATAGCCACATATGTAGAAAACAAACTTATGGTTACCAGTGGGAAGGATGGGGAGAGGCATAAATTGGGATACTGGAAATACCCCACACTACTACCCATATACACACTACTATATATAAAATAGATAACTAATAATGGCCTACTACACAGCCCAGTGAACTCTACTCAATACTCTGTCATGGTCTACATGGGAAAAAAAATCTAATTAGAGTGGATATCTATGTATAACTGATTCACTTTGCTGTACACCTAAAACTGACACAACATTGTAAATCACCTTTGAAGGAAACTTCAGCAATGCCATAACTATTGCCCAGGATCACATTTGAAAACTTAGAAGAATATGGCAGTATTCATTTTTTTTCCACAAGAAGCTTAGAATTTGTCACAATCATAAGTTATTAAATTTATGTTAAGTTTAAAAAATTCTTATAATTGCACAGGGATAGGTTAGCTTAAAACTTCACCCAAGAGACTATAGCAATAGTAGTCGACCTTCTCCTAGTTTCCATGGAAATAACATTAAAGAAAATGTATCCGTTTTTAATGAACTTCTGATTCTACAAGGCTATTGAAAACTGTAAAACTATATAATAAATTTAATGACTGAAAGAGGAAACATGATTTTCCAAGCAGCAGTTCACAAAAGAGGGGTTATTTTATCCTCCTTCCTCTAGGACATTTAATACTGTCTAGAGACAATTTTAGTTATCACAGTTAGGAGTAGGTAGTGCTTGCCACTGGCATCTAATGGTTAGAATCAGGGATATTGCCAAACATCTTACAGTATCTTACAGCATAGCCCTCCCCTGATGATGTGCCCTTGCCAAAAAAGTATCAAGCACAAAATATTAAGAGTGATCAGGTTGAGTAACTCTAGTTTAGAAGTTTCTGTATTATTTTAACTTCTTTATAACTAACAGTATATTTGAAATATTGTAATTTTATTGGGATATATTTTTATAAGGAAAATAATAAACAGTGGCAATTTTTCATGATAAAATAGTAACACAATAGAATGAGAGAATATTATAAATAATGGTATGTGAATAAATTTGAATGAAAAATGGAAAAAAGTAGTGGCAAAAAATCACTTAAAAACTGAGATAATAGGTTCATATAATTGCCTTGCCTTTTACTATATATGTGACCTTAATCACATTCCAGAACCTCTCTATGTCTTTGTTTGCTCTTTAAAAATGGATTTTGTGAGAATTAGGAAACTGCATATGAGAGGACTGAGTATAGTACTTGATAAATAGAAAATATTTAGTGCATTCTGTGAATAAATGAAATAAATATTAATTTATTTTTAAAACAAACACCATTTTATTTAAAGGTTATGTCACACAAGCTGAAAAAGAAAGCATGTTAGTCAATTTAATGCTAAATTTTTTTGACACTTTAGAGGAGGCTTGGGAGATATGGAATGGTGATCATAGCAAAGGTCAAGTGCTTTCTATAGTCATCAGTTGTGTGAATTGTGGCATTTCTTATTAACAATGAAGAAAATGCCTCTTTTTGGAATGAGAAGCTTCCTATATACAGGTCACAATTCATATTGAAGGATTCAAACAGATTTTTGCCTTCATGTATAATGTAACAGGTCTTCCCTGGTGGCTCAGATGGTAAAGAATTTTCCTGCAATGTGGGATACCTGGGTTCAATCCCTGGATTGGGAAGATCCCCAGGAGGGCATGGCAACCCACTCCAGTATTCCGGCCTGGAAAATCCTCAAGGACAGAGGAGTCTGGCGGGTTACAGTCCCTGGGGTTGCAAAGAGTCAGACATAACGGAACGACTGAAGAACAAGACGCTATTTGACAGATCACTTCATTTGTGATTTGAAAACTGGTTGTTTAGGAACAAATCACAAGTGGAACATTCTCAGGCAGAGGTACTTTTAGTTACATGGAGAGTGTTTAAGATTCATCATCATAATTCTTTATAATTCATTGCTTTTAGAGTATAGTCAGAATTGATCAACACTGGGAGACAAACTCACTGTGGTAGCATTCTCTAAACAGTAGATCAAATTCTTTTTGCCAGTTTTATTGCATACTTTTTCATTCTTCTGCCTTTGTATTGTGGAACCCTCCATCTTTAGTGCCAAAGTTTTGTCTTTCTATCCACCACTGAACTGCAAATTCATCAATAATACAGTTGCAAAGTGCTTTACCACTATCATGTAAACAATACTTTGGCTAATTGTGGCCTCTGTCTCCTAGCTTGTTTTGGAAAATGTCACTAATACAGCTTAAAAAGCAGTGGGGAAAAAAAAAAAAAGAATGTCAGCCAGGCAATCATTATTTTCATACAATGGAGTGATATTTATCATTTCATTTACTTGAGTCAAATGATTATTTCTGTTTTATTCTCAGTCTAGTTGAAAAATAGATATGCGGCTCCAGCTTGGTTAGAGAGTGGTATGATGACATTAACAAACTGTTCTAGAAAACATCTTCACAGAAAATTCTCTTCTATGCTCAATCTGCTCCTCATTTCTTTGGAGACAATGAAGTGATGACTCCTAAACTTATTGAGATGGAAGGAAAACCAATGTCAATAATTCTTTGGTCACGAAAATAAAATATGCTTTGATAAAAATTTCCTTTACACATGTTAAAAGTCACTGCTCATATATGTCCTCTTTGGCTTAAACTTTCATGACTATAACATAATTAGCTATCTGGAACTACCCCCAACTCTATTCAATTCACTTTGCACCATAGAAATTTATGGCTGCATATAGTCTATGGTGTATCTTGATCATTCTCTGTTGTTGTTTAGCCACTAAGTCATGTTCGACTCTTTTGTGATCCCATGGACTTTAGCCTGCCAGGGTCCTCTGACCACAGGATTTTCCAGGCAAGAATACTAGAGTGGGTTGCCATTTCCTCTCCAGGGGATTTTCCTGACCTAGGAATTGAACCTGTTTCTCCATCTCCTGCATTGGCAGCCAGGTTCTTTACTGTTGAGCCAACAGGGAAGCTGATCATCCTCTATGACTCCATTTGAAGCACAAGGGGGAAGGACTATTACAACACCAGCCTTGAACAAATTCTGTTTTTGAAGATCTCTGAATAGAAGTAGCTATGTGTGCCTCAGGAACTTGAGCAAGTGCTCAAGCTTCACCAATTCAAAATATTCTTTCTGTGTTTGTTTTTATAACCACCTGGTATCATGTTGTTGTTGTTCAGTTGTGTCCAACTCTTTGTGACCCCATGGACTGCAGCACACCAGGATTCCCTGTCCTTCACTGAGTTTGCTCAAACTCATGTCCATTGAGATGGTGATGCCATTATATCATCTCATCCTCTGTCACCCCTTTCTCCTCCTGCCCTCAATCTTTCCCAGCATCAAGGTCTTTTCCAATGAGTAGGCTCTTCACATCAGGTTGCCAAAGTCTTAGAGCTTCAGCTTCAGCAACATTCCTTCCAATGAGTATTCAGGGTGATCTCCTTTAGGATTGACTGATTTGATCTCCTTGCTATTTAAGGGACTCTCATGAGCAAGCATCTTTTAATTTCATGGCTGTAGTTACCGTCTGCAGTGATTTTGGAGCCCAAGAAGATAAAGTTTCTCACTGTTTCCATTGTTTCCCCATCTATTTGCCATGAAGTGATGGGGCCGGATGCCATGATCTTTGTTTTTTGAATGTTAAGTTTTAAGCCAGCTTTTTCACTCTCCTCTTTCACTTTCATCAAGAAGCTCATCAAGAATACCAGCCTGGCATTTTGTGTGATATACTTTGCATGTAAGTTAAGTAAGCAGGGTGACGATATACAGCCTTGATGTACTCCTTTCCCAACTTTGAGCCAGTCTTTGTTCCATGTCTGGTATTGTTTTTTTCTTGACCTGCATACAGGTTCTCAGGAGGCAGGTAAGGTGGTCTGGTATTCCCATCTCTTTAAGAAATTTCCACCTGGTATCATAAACTCTTTATATTTTTTTTAATTGCCATTGCATTTTGATGTAATTATGTAGACTTGGACATATTGGTCTATGGTAGCTTTGTGGTTAATGTCTTGCTGTTTTAAGCGATATAATGAAGATTTTACAGAGATTCTAAAATAAATGATAGAAATAATAACCTTTAGCACTGACTCTATCTCTTCAGGTCATATGCTCTTTCATATTTGAAAGCAAATTGCTTTAGGGAAAGCATTGCATGCAATTATAGCTTGGAGAATGACTGCATTGTATGCTCCCTTTGACATGCCTCTGAAGTACCATGTATTATTATTTTCAAATCAGCGAATAAATGGAAAATTTCTCTGCATCAATGACTTTTAGTTGAGGAAGAACATACCTAAAAATAAAGCTATTCCAATAGGTAAATTTTGGCATGTCTTTAATCAAAAGAATAGTGACAGGAGTGATTAGAGGATTGAAGGAAATAAAGTTATTTTTAGACTTTTAAATATATCATATGACTCAACCTATTTAATATACCTTAGAAATCATATAAAAATCTAAACTTGGGTCTATGGTAGTAGCTTTCCTCTTGTGCAATCTTTTTTTCTATTGCAATATTGAATTAACTAAGAAACTGAAAGTATTACATAGCCAAATGTTACATATTCAATAGATAATTGAATACATCTGATTTAAACTCAGCTCAAGAATCATTTCCTCTTGTTATTTAACATGTAGCACTGGAATGTGAACAGTACTGGAGAGACAGCTTTGCTTTTTCCTGTAAGTTGCAGAGGAATTCATATAACAGATGGGAAGTGATTATTTTAAAAATCAAAGGATTTTTCAATGTAGCAATATATAAATTAACTTTATAAATCCTCCATTATGAGCAATTATTATTTTGGTATAATCAGATAGCAATTCTTAAGATATACAACAAATTTTATTAAACCTTCTTGTTGACTGAAAATTGCAGTAGAATATATCTTCATCTATTTAAAAACAGTTAATTCTAGAGATAATATAAAATCAGTGCTTTTGGGTTTCAGAAAGAGTACAAAACTATGGAGAAAGGTCACTCTATGCTCAGAAGCAGTATGTTATTTGACCAATGGACTGGCAGCATCTAGCTAAGCATTGCAAAACCCATAGTACTACTTGCATTCTTACACTAGAGAGACAAAGCCATAATTAGGAAGAAATGCCAGAACCACTACACACACACACACACACACACACACACACACGTACACACTAAAGATGAAACAAGGGATCAAGATGCTATCATCATAAGAATATCTAAGAAGACTCATGAAAATAACAAACTCAAACCAAACATTCTAAAATTTTCTTTTTAATGCATATATCATACTGTCATACTTGGAGTAACTTTTTTTAGACTAGACATTCTCTGAGGGCAAGAGTCATTGTTTTGCTTGAAGAGAATGATATAATTCAAAGTAGAGATAATACACCTTTAAATGAATTTAAACTCAAAAGTGTGTTAGAGCTAGTTCAAATCATCTCATGAGAATTTAATGATAAATTTTCAGAAAACTTGTAAACATATTCCCATTATTTAAAATTAAATTATATAGATCTGACATCAGCAAAATGGCAGAGTAGACAGCTCCAAGCTCTTACCTTCCATAAGAACACCAAAAAATAAGCACTGTAAGAATCAACTTTGTCATAATTCTGGAAAAGAGTCAAGGTTTACAGTAATTAAACATTGAATCAAGAAAAAAAAAAAAACTTAAAATTGGTGGGAAATCTTTGTGGCATTTTACTTGCTCTTCCCTGATCCCTCCCTGGCTTGATAGCAGTCTTGAAGATGACAGCCTTCAGTTCCACTGTGGCACCCTCTGTCAAGTTACAGAAGGAGCAGATCAGGTATTACTCATAAATTATTGTGTATGTTGACTTTGAACTGTCTGCAGGCTATGTGAAATATTAGTACTAAGTACTTGTCTCTGTTTCACCAAACTCAGAACTAACAGGCCAGAAAATTGGCAGTCATTTCTTGAAAGCTTTTCAAGGTGACCAGAAAATGCTCAGGAAGCCTGGGGCAAAAGATTAAAGTCAAGACACATAATAGACCAACTAAAGTTTGGAAGGAAAATCTAAGGAGAATTTCTTTGAAAAATTAGGTCATTCAAAAACACCTATGTCTATAGGGGAATTTGGAAAACCACAGGACTTCCCTTGCAGTTCAGTGGTTAAGACTGTGCTTCCATTGCAAGGGCCATGGGTTCAACCCCCAGTTGGGGAACTAAGATCACACATGCCTTGTGACCAAAAATAAAAATTTAAAAAATAAAAGAAAAGAAAGCCACAATCAAGAACAGGGTAAGACACATGCATACATTAAGATCTTAGAAGACCCTAGACTTTTACTTCAAGCTAATCCCTAGGCTTAGTACAAGCCTAAAAAACTGTTAGATAACTCTAAAGTGAGAATCTGGAAAGAATGAGGGAGGTGCTTTCCCCCATGTTTTCAGCTCTTAAAATTAAGGAAATTTGTATAAATACTAGCTGAGCACAACATCAATGAACAGACACTTCAATAATCAAAAATAAAAAGAAATGCATGCTTCTCAATAATAATCTTGAAAAGTCATTAATCAAATGGACTATTAGAGTCTTCAAGAAATAAATAACACAGTAAACCTGAGGGATGGGAAATAATTTAATTTTCAGAATTACCATATCATAATATTCAAATGTCCAGTTTTCAACAAGAAAAATAACAAGGCAAACAAAGAGTCAAGAGCACATAGCCAAGTCAATGGAACAAAATAAACTGACTGACACCATCCCTGAGCAAGCCTACACACTGGCATTAGTAAACAAAGATTTTATAAAATTTATTTTAAATATGCCCAAACAACCAAATGAAGAGGACAAAATACTAAATGAAATCAGGAAAATGATGCAAAAACAAAATGAAAGTGAAATTTGCTCAGTCACGTCTGACTTTTTGCGATGGCATCGACTATACAGTCCATGGAATTCTCCAGGCCAGAATACTGGAGTGGGTCTGCATATCTGAAGTTACTGATATTTCTCCCTGCAATCTTGATTCCAGCTTTTGCTTCATCTAGCCTGGCATTTCACATGATGTACTCTGAATAAAAGTTAAATAAGCAGGTTGACAATATACAGCCTTGGCATACTCCTTTTCCTATTTGGAACCAGTCTGTTGTTTCATATCCAATTCTAACTGTTGCTTCTTGACCTGCATACAGATTTCTCAGGAGACAGGTCAAGTGTTCTGGTATTCCTATTTCTTTCAGAATTTTCCACAGTTTATTGTGATCCACACAGTCAAAGGATTGGCGTAGTCAATAAAGCAGAAGTAGATATTTTTCTGGAACTTTCTTGGTTTTTCAATGATTCAATGGATATTGGCAATTTGATCTCTGGTTCCTCTGCCTTTTCTAAATCCAGCTGGACGTTCATGGTTCATGTACTGTTGACACCTGGCTTGGAGAATTTTGAGGATTACTTTGCTGGCTTGTGAGAAGAGTACAATTGTGTGGTAGTTTGAACACTCTTTGGCATTGACTTTCTTTGGGATTGGATTGAAAACTGACCTTTTCCAGTCCTGTGGCCACTGCTGAGTTTTCCAAATTTGCTGGCTTACTGAGTGCAGCACTTTCACAGCATCATCTTTCAGGATTTGAAATAGCTCAACTGGAATTCCATCACCTCCACTAGGTTTGTTTGTAGTGATGCTTCCTAAGGCCCATTTGACTTCACATTCCAGGATGTCTGGCTCTATGTGAATGTGAGTGATCACACCATCATGATAATCTGGGTTGTGAAGATCTTTTTTGTATTCTTGCCACCTCTTCTAAATATCTTCTGCTTCTGTTAGGTCCATACCATGTCTGCCCTTTATTCTGCCCACCTTTGCATTAAATTCTTCTTTGGTATCTCTAATTTTCTTGAAGAGATCACTAGTTTTTCCCATTCTATTATTTCCCTCTATTTCTTTGCACTGATCACTAAGGAAGGCTTTCTTATCTCTCCTTGCTATTCTTTGGAACTCTGCATTCAAATGGGTATATCATCTGACTCTTTGCAACCCCATGGACTGCAGCCTACCAGGCTCCTCTGTCCATGGGATTTTCCAGGCAGTAGTACTGGAGTGATTGCCATTTCCTTCTCCAGGGGATCTTCCCAACCCAGGGATCGAACCAGTGTCTCCCACATTGTAGACAGACGCTTTACCATCTGAATCACGAGGGAAATCCTTTAAAAACCTTAGTCGTTAGCAAACCACAATGATAGGATGCTTGTCATACACCATTATGGCTATGATTTTTTTTAATGAAAATAAAAACTGGAAATAACGAGTGTTGACAAGGATACATAGAACTTGGAATGCTCATGTATTGTTGCTTGGAATACAAAATGTTTCAATCACTGTGGAAGAGAATTTGCCAGTTCCTCACAAATTTGAACATATACTTACAATAAGACCTAGCAATTCTACTGCTAGGTATGCACCTAAAAGAACTAAAAGCAAGGATTCAGACACCTGTAGACCAATGTTCATTGTAGTATTGTATACAATAACCAAAGATGAAAACAATCAATATGTTCATCAACAAATGAATGGATAAACATTCAATGCTATATACATATGCTGGAGTATTATCTGGCCTAAAAAGGAATGAAATTTTGGTCTATGTTGTAGCACATATAAACTCAAAATATTACACTATGTTAAATAAAACAGACACGAAAGAAAAAATATTGTATGATTCCACCTATTTTAAACATCTAGAACAGGAAAGACAGAAATTATGAAAGGTTATCAGGAGCTGGAGGAGGAGGAATGTGGAACTACTGCTTAATGGGTATAAAAAGTTTCTTTTTGAATTAATAAAAAAGTTTTAGAAACTTTAAGATAGTGGTGATAGCTATGATAATACTGCAAATGTAATTAATATCACTGAAATGCACACTTAAAGTGATTAAAATGGTAAATTCCATGTCATTAATATATATATTTTCATAATATATACTTTTAATAAAATTCACAAATAATAAAAAACATTAAATTATACGAACTTACAATTTAATTTATGTGAAAAATAAAGGTAAAACCTGGATTTACCTTCAATATATAAAGACCTTGGAAGCTGTCATCTCATTCTTACAAAAATAATCAGAAAATCTTAAAATCTTGGACTTACTAGTCAACTGACTTGGTAGAAGAAAACCTCTATCCAGATATTTGGAGAGTCAGGCAAACCCAGAAATTCACAAATGGGATATGATTACTTGACATAGAAGCTTCTGAAGCCAAAACTGTTGGGAACACTCAAATGGTGTTTTTTACAAAATGTTGTAAATTGACTGTTAACAGTAACAGGAATGAGAAACTCCCAAGGGCCACAGTTCAAGGAGGAGTCCCACTCTTTAACTGATTTTACTTCTAGTAGTCTACTAGGTTCTCATGGTGAAATTCTAGAAACATCTCCTGGTTGTTCTGGCATGGAAAGGGGAAAATTAATCATTGTGAAATATATCCAAGGCCCTC
This sequence comes from Neotragus pygmaeus, assembly GCA_006410875.1. NCBI lineage: Eukaryota > Metazoa > Chordata > Mammalia > Artiodactyla > Bovidae > Neotragus > Neotragus pygmaeus. The sequence goes on along the minus strand of SJYV01051955.1, from coordinate 28,018 downwards.
TCTGTAACAAATGCCTATTCTCATTTCCCAGAACCATATTCCAGGTGGGGAAATCAAATTCCTCCCACTGTAGCCCTCTGTAATTTATCTGTGTTATCCAAAAGGGAGAAAGTGATACTGGTAGAGAAATACTTGTGAAAATTTGAGTCCAGAGACAGGGACCTACAAATCAGGAAGGTTTACAAAATACTTCCCTTCCCTCAGCTTACACTACCACCAAAGTCCAGTATAATAACAGAGGATTGCAGATGGAAGATTGAAAATACAATGTCTTTTCAGACATCTGTAAGAATACTGTACTTGGGGAATTCCAAAGTAAATAAGGGAGACCAAAACAAGAGCACTAGAAGAATTTGAAGCATTAGGCACATACAACTAAAAAATATTAAACATAAAATATTATATCACATCTCAAATATTATATTGCACACCAAGTTAGACTACTTTATATAAAGGTCAACACATACTTTGTGCACTTTTAAATTGAGCAAATGTGAATTAATATAAATTTGGATCATAAATCTATTTTTTCAATTCTTCCAATAACCTTTTGAATTGGTATCAAATCATTTTCATAGGACAGTAAGCACCAAGCTCAACATGAGAGGAGTGTGTTCCTAGATTTAGTAAAATTTATTGTTATTTGGTGAGGGGGAGGATAAAGACTGGATGAGTTATGAAGCAAGGTATAAAATAGGTGATATTAGCTAGTTCAAGAAAAAAAAAAACTAACAATGCTTTGTATTACTCTCTTAAATCCCATGCAAACATGATCTATTCTCTGAATTTTCACACTGGACTACTATCCAACTCATTGTACAATAAGAAATCTATTTCAGCTAGTGAACTATATCCTTAAATAGACAATTTTCTAGAAACCTCTTACTTCATTGATTTTAAATATTATATTATCCATCACTTAGGATATATTAGCAAAATAACCATTGGTCACACACTCTACATAGTCTCTTATAACCATTCATTCAATCAAAAATATAGAAATATTTACGGAAAAAATAATAATGAATAAAGCAGGTAGGGTTGTGACCTTTATGAAGACTGTATTGTAGTGGGGGAAAAGCAGAAATTATAGTTGTATTAGGATAAACCAAATACTAAAGATCAGTAAAGGGAATATTTGTCATGAGTTGCCTGCACCAAAATGAAATGAGAATTACTGGTTGGTAACACTGATATTTGAATGAAGACACAGGGAACCGTAAATTAAATGCAAATTATTAACGTTTTAATTTTTTTAGTTTTGATGATTAATGAAGAGCTGCAATAAAAAAAACAGGGGAGATATTTTCTTTCTCATATGTCATTGTTTAGATCTTATAATCTAGGCTTTTGACTTGTTTATAACTGTTATGTTCTTGCCTTGTATCACAGATCAGGTAATTAGTATTATCATATCCTCCAGAACAGCATGTCAAAAGAGCACCCTAATTTTAAGCCTTTTTAGAGATCAGAAGTTTCTTACCCCAGGAGTGCCAATCCTTCCACAGTTCCTTGAGGGGAACAGACTGCCTTTCTTGTTCCCCAGTATGACTGTAGGTAGTACTTAACACTTCACTAACCATCTGCTTAACAAAATTTCAATCAATTTCTTATTGACAAAGACCCAACACTTACTTGGTTGGACTAATTATTTCTTGATATCTCAGGCAGGCTCTCAGTCTACCATACCTTAGCAGGTATTTCTAGTCTGTAGTGTCCAGCCCTTACTTAAATAGCTTTATTACTCTAATCTAAGTCATAGGACTAACACTGAGGCATACTGGTCCCAAGGATCACAGAGAAGTCACTATCAGGCAAATATTCACCAAAAGTCTAAAAAGGGGTGAATACTGAGACTTCTGCTTCTAGTAGTGTGGTAGATGAGATAACTTGGAGGACAATTTTACTATAAAACAAATTTATTTTAGAAAGAAGATAGCAAAATATCACAGGATTTACAAGATGTAGGTAGGTCTCCAAACACCTAATAATTTACCCTGCTTTGATAAAGGTAAAAGTCACAAGAATAAATCTGAGCTGGGGGCAATCAGTTAGCACTAAAGGGGAAATGGGATTATTGTGATGGAAATTGCCAAAGGAAGCACTGCTAATGTGACACTAAATCCTGATGTATCAAAAGGTAGAGAAGGTAAAACTAGGACATCAAGATTAATTTACGAATCTCAAGGAAGAATAAAATAAGCTTTTCTATACCACACCTGGCTGAAGTAGACACAAATTCTAACATGAAAATGTTCAAAATTTAAAAACTGAAGGATTGTCAACAGACTGAAACTAAGTAGATAAAACTTCAAAATCAAACATCAACAAGACCATGAGGAGGTAAACTGCCATAATACTCAATGAGCAGAAACTATTAGTAAACTTAGATACAGAACATGTAACAAATATTTAAAGAATATTGGAAACACAAAGATAAGCGAGCAATAAGACATTATCAGAAATAACCAGACCAGACATATCTGACAAAGAAACAAATGGGACTCAAAGAAATTTAGTTGAAACTACATAAATATACAATTAAATATTATTATATTTAAACAAATATATATTTAGATATTTATAAGTATATTTAGGCATATATATTAAAATATATTATCAGAAATATAATCATGTATATAATTAAAACAGTCCATTATAATTATGTACTTACAGAATTTGTTATATGAGTATAGAATTTATTATATAATACCNGAACTGTTAAATGTATTTAGCAAAATGTTTCTCAGCTGCATTTTGTTTCTCAGCTGCATTGTGTGATTATAAAAACCATGTGTGTATCTACAGAAACAAGATTGGAACACAAAGAAAAGAAGGAAAGATGCTTGGCACTACTGTGAAATAAAACTCCCTTAAACAAGAATCTATTGGATTCATATCATCTGAAAGAAAAGATAGAACAACTTAACTAATTTGTGCTTTCTGTTACATAGGCATTTAAATGTTTCTCATATCCTGAAGTGGCATCTGTATCCAACACATAACACTGTTGGGTATTTGGATACATTTCAGCACAGGGCAAGAGGTGGGGAAATGTTTTTTCTTGGATCTAAACAATATTAGTCACAAGACAGCTTGCTTAGCATTGCAGGTCTGAGTGGCATATGCTAAGGGACAGAAGTAGCTAGATGTTCTTTAATAAGTTTAATTTTGTGTGTGTTTATAAATGCGATCAGCCAAAACATGGATATCAGGACAGGTTACTCTCATGTCCTGTTATAAATGTGTTGCTGAATATATGAATGTGGCACCTAAAAAAGAAATACAAGTTGGTCTTCATGGGAAAAGCCCACTGAGGGTCTATCTCTGAAGTAAGAACTTATAGAGGGATACAGAGATATAAATTGAATGACTATTAAAAAATCATGCCAAGTCTCTGCCATCATCCCATTCTATCCAATTCTTCCACACAGAGACATGGTGAAAAGTGAGACAAGATATTGATTTTAATATCTGTCTATAACCGTCTATGGAGTAACCATCTATGGAATCCTGATCAGTCTCTAGCCTCATCCTTATCCTGCCCTGCTCCTCCATACAGACTTATGAGATGGGAAGGCCATTTCCCTGCCACCAACCAGGCTTTAACTCTTTGCTTTGGAAAAAGCACTACCTCTGAAACCAGAAAACCTGGACTCGAGTCTCAGTTCATCCTACTATAAGCTATGTGACTTCAGACAAGTCACTCACCTTCTCTGAGCTCATTTCCTCAACTGTACACTTGGAATTAAAATCTCTCTACATACATTTAAAAAATGCAAAAACAAAAATGAGATATCATGTATAAATTCCACAGCCTGGAACTTGGGGAGACCGAGCCAAGCATTCTAACTTTTTACACAGGCATTTTAAATGAAGCTTGCCTTTCAAAATGTCCAAACTCGTCTCCAGAAACAAAACTTCCAATTAGGTGAGAAGCCTGTCAGGAAACACGTATGCTTACACAATAGCAGAGAAATCCAATTTCAACTTACCTGCAATAATCATTCTGTAGTACATGAACAGGCAACTAAAATTTAACATCTACAATAACACTCAACAGAATAAGACATTAAGTTTAAAAACAAGGAGCAGAATATTGAGCCCAGAATATACTTCAAAAAAAGAGAAGAGACAGTTTAAAATAATCTAATTAGTATTCTCAGAGAAATATGAGAACATCTTACATTGTTGGTAGGAATGTAAAATGGTACAGTTTCTGGAATACACTCTGGAATACAGCTTGAGTTTCTTAAGTAAATAATCATGCAACCACCATACACTAGCAATTGCACTCCTGGGTGTTTATATAAGAGAAACACAAATTTATATTCATANACATCTTACATTGTTGGTAGGAATGTAAAATGGTACAGTTTCTGGAATACACTCTGGAATACAGCTTGAGTTTCTTAAGTAAATAATCATGCAACCACCATACACTAGCAATTGCACTCCTGGGTGTTTATATAAGAGAAACACAAATTTATATTCATACAAACAGCTGTACATGAATGTATATACTAGCTTTAATAGTAATAGCCCCAAACTGAAAACAATGCAGATATCCTACAATGGACAACTGGTTAAACAAACTGTGGCACATCTATACCATGAAATACTAGTTAGCATTAAAAAGCAATCAGCTAATTACGCATGCAACAGCCTGTATGAATCTCCAGAGAATTATGCTGAGTAAAAAGAGCCAAATACACATTATATAAATGTTGTATTTATAAGATTTATATGAAATTTTTGAAAATTAATTCTACCAAATAATAGAAAAGAAATGGACAGTCACCTGGGATTAAGAAAAGGGTGAGGTGGGAGGAAAATTGATATGACTATAAAAGGGGAACATGAGGGATCCTTCTGGTGATGGAAATGTTCTATATCTTAACTGTATCTATTGTAATATCACTGTTGTGATATTACAGATTTGCAAGGTATTATCATTGGGAGAAATTGGGTAAGGAGCATATAAGATCTGTTATTTCTTAAAACTGCATGTGAATTTAACTTTCTCAAAATGAAAAACAATTTAAAATGAAATTGAATGTTGTAAAAAAGCATCAGAAAAAAAGACATTATTATAAGAAAGGAAATCAATAGAATTGCTGGGGGAAATGTTGGAGAAATACATGCGTTTCCATAGAAAGAAGGAAAATGTTAAAGCAACAGTAGTGACATAGGGATTCAATCCCATAGAGAGAGTATTTTACTATTAGAAATGCCAAAATCTGAGAGGAAATGATATTAAATGATATTAGACATTAGAGGATATGATAGTAAATTTTAGAGGAAATGATATTAAAGAATTATATTAAGAATTAGTATAAGTAAATTTCCAAAAGCTGAAACTCATGAATCTTTGGAATAAAAGGAAAATGTTTGGTCTTCCTAGTTGAAGCTTTAATGTCTATCAATCAACTTTCTCATTTTCTTTGTATAACTTAAGTTTATTCCAAAATAAAATTAAAGCTCTTATCTGTTTTAATATGCATCTTTATATTTCTGTTTGCAATATATCATTTGAATGCTGCTGATGTATTTTCATTTCTAGTCTAATATTAATTATCAGATCAAATTATTTGAAAGCATCTTCAATTTTATATAAGTATCCAATACTTATATCTCTTTCCTTTTCTTAATGCACTGGTTAGGTATTCTAGTAAAATAATGATAGTACCAATAGTGTTATAACCCATTTGGGATGAATTATTAATATTCTACCAGTAAGTATGGTTTTTAGTCTAGGTTTCCTACATTTATCTAATGATATTTTCTTCTTTCTTAATTTGCTCTGAATTTTTAATATGCATAAGGATGATAGTTCAAATAATTGCTGTTAGTTATTGAATTTATTTCACTTTATAATATTTTTGTAATCTAAATAACAATACACTTTTATTAAAATGGATTTACTTTTCATATACAAAACATTACCCAGGGCTGTACAAAAAATTGATTGTGAATTTTAAATAGCATGATAAATTTAGATTGTACTTAGAAAGTGGTACAAACAGCATTTTAAATTTAAAGATATATAAAATAAAAAAGCTGGTACAGAAGTATTAACAGATTTCAAACATTTTCATTAAACTGGAAGTTCTAGTCATAGGAAGGCACCTACAAATATTTGATACCAGATAATATTTTCTACAAATTTGGAAAACTCAGCAGTGGTCACAGGACTGGAAAAGGTCAGTTTTCATTCCAATCCCAAAGAAAGGCAATGCCAAAGAATACTCAAACTACCGCACAATTGCACTCATCTCACAAGTTAGTAAAGTAATGCTCAAAATTCTCCAAGCCAGGCTTCAGCAATACGTGAACAGTGAATGCCCTGAAGTTCAAGCTGGTTTTAGAAAAGGCAGAGGAACCAGAGATCAAATTGCCAACATCTGCTGGATTATGGAAAAAGCAAGAGAGTTCCAGAAACACATCTACTTTTGCTTTATTGACTATGCCAAAGCCTTTGACTGTGTGGATCACAATAAACTGTGGACAATTCTGAAAGAGATGGGAATAGCAGACCACCTGACCTGCCTCTTGAGAAATCTGTATGCAGGTCAGGAAGCAACAGTTAGAACTGGACATGGAACAACAGACTGGTTCCAAATAGGAAAAGGAGTACGTCAAGGCTGTATATTGTCACCCTGCTTATTTAACTTNTGGGAATAGCAGACCACCTAACCTGCCTCTTGAGAAATCTGTATGCAGGTCAGGAAGCAACAGTTAGAACTGGACATGGAACAACAGACTGGTTCCAAGTATACTCATGACATAAAAATAAGAAGACCCAATAATAAAACAGTGCCCACAGCAGAAAGTGATATTCCCCATCTTATCCCAGTCTTGCTATAACCACCTTTTAGAAGAAACTGTCATCTTTGTTTGGACAGAAGAGTGTCAAAGAACTCTAGAAGGGGACTGTGAGGGCCCCTTACCCTTCCTGAGCTTCTCTGGATGTTGATATGCCCCATCTCAAATATTTTGTCTAAAAAATATTTGTTTAAAAATAATAAACTTGCCTTTTAGTATTATAGAGGAGTGGAATTTGACACCTTAAAATGTGTCTCTTAGTCATATTAATTATTTTAAGCTGATTATTTTCTGAGAAATAGGACATAGGGGAAGGACTTGGAAAACAGTAGGCCCTTTTGTAACTAACAGTTACCTTTGTAAGAGAAATCCCCACTTTTAAGTGCGTCTCCCTCTCTTACTCTCAAAGGTCACCTTTATAAGATCACCACAATACTGATTCAAAACACTGGGAAGGCTGTTCCCAGTGGAGCCTTTCGGGAGCTTCAGCCTTGATGCTTTTGCCTGCAGTTACTTCCATCTGCCATCCACTGCCTCAGGTCTTCTTCCAAAATGCAGTTCAGATTATGTCACTCCCTTCCTCAAAAGCTTCCCTGGTGGCTCAGATAGTAAAGAATCTGCCTGCAATGCAGGAGACCCTAGTTTGATCCCTGGACTGGGAAGATGGCATGGAGAAGAGAATGGCCACCCACTCCAGTATTCTTGCCTGGAGGATTCCACAGACAGAAGAGCCTGCTGGGTTACAGTCTATAGGGTCAAAAAGCGTCAGACACGACTGAATGACTAACACTTTTCCCCAAAAGCTATCAGCAACTTCCCATCGCAGAAAGTTTGAAATTCTCTCTTATGCCCTTCCAGGCCCTCCACCAACTTCCCTGGCCTTTACTCCCACTGCAAGCTCCCTCTCGATATGCTTCACCCTATGTCCCAGCCACTCCAGTATGTTCTGTCTTTCCTTTTTTTTTGCTTTTGCTGCTTCTTTCACCTGGATTACCTTTTTTGCTTTTGTTTTGCTATTTTCTTCATCTGGACTACCCTTTCTTTCTCATTTCCCCCTCTCTAAAAGTTACTCAGGGCCTTCCTTGGTGGTTCAGATGATAAAGAATCTGCCTACCATGCAGGAGATCTGAGTTTGATTCTGAATCAGGAAGATCCCCTGGAGAAGGGAATGGCAACCCACTCCAGTATTCTTGCCTCGAGACTTCCACGGACAGAGGAGCCTGGCAGGCTACAGTCCATGGGGTCGCAAAGACTTAGACATGACTGAGCAACTAACGCTGGGCTTCCCTGGTGGCGCTAGTGGTAAGAACCTTCCTGCCAATACAAGAGACATAAGAGATGCAGATTTNCAGTATTCTTGCCTCGAGACTTCCACGGACAGAGGAGCCTGGCAGGCTACAGTCCATGGGGTCGCAAAGACTTAGACATGACTGAGCAACTAACGCTGGGCTTCCCTGGTGGCGCTAGTGGTAAGAACCTTCCTGCCAATACAAGAGACATAAGAGATGCAGATTTGATTCCTGGGTCGGGAAGATCCCCTGGAGAAGAAAATGGCAACCCACTCCAGTATTCCTGCCTGGAGAATCCCATGGACAGAGGAGCCTGGTGGGCAACAGTCCATGGGGTTGCTGAGTTGCACACAACTGAAGCTACTTAACACACAAAACTTACTCATCCTTTAAGACACCCCTCAGACACTTCTCCCCTCCCAGAACCTCCTATCTGAAGATCTCCCCTCCCTATAATATAGCCAAGTGCTGGAGATGACTGGATACACATTTTTCCTCTCCAGGACAGAAAGCTTCTGAAATACAGGGACTGTGGCATTTATCGTTGTAGTCGATCTCCTTCCCCCTTTCCTGCGTCCAAGTGCTTGGCATAGATTAGGGGTTAAATAAATCATGGAATTGAAGGGTTTTCTACAAGCTCTTATAGGAACCGCTGACACTGACAGATGGGGAGTGGGGCTTGGTGACTGCTGGAAATCCTCCCCAGCCCGGCAAACAGCGGGAGAAAACTCAGGAAAGACTCTAAGAATTGTGGGAACGTGTATTCCAGTGGTTGGAAACCCACTCCGGCTGATGCCTCATTATTTTCCCTTCTGTGAGGGCCAAGCAGCCTCTCCCCTTCCTAGCCCCCTCCCACTTCTCTCCAGCTCCCATCTCTGCTGCTCTCCAGGGGAGATTTATGTCTGTAATGGTGGAATGATTAGCTTCCAATCCTGGTATGCATTAACCTCGAATTGATGGTGTCAGCTAATGAGAGAGAGGGAGCAGGAGGGCTCAGGCATTATGGCGCCTCTAACAGCAATCCTTTCTCTAGAGCCTGGCTTGAGCTGAGCCACAGCTAATTGACTCCCAGGCCCTTGCACGTTTTTTCACTCCCAACTAGGAAAGATCATTATAGTTTTTTTCATACTCTATGTCATACTCTATGACATCAGTAATCTCCATTTTAGTCTCCCAAATAAAGTTAACAATATATTTCTTCCCACAAAGATTTCTTTACCTGTGGACTTATTTTTGCCCTGGCAAACGGGAGGCACAAGGTATAACCATCAGTTATTGACCGTGACTCTGGATAAGTTGCCTAGCTTAGTCTGTTTTCTTATTTCTAAAATGGAGATAGTTATAATATCTGCCTCATAGGGTTGTTGAATGGATCCACCGGTTTGACATATGTAGATACTCAAGCATAGGGCTGTGCTTAACTACTGTTAAGTAGTCATGATTATTGCTTGGTCCACATGAGCACTGACAGCCTGTGTCCTCTCTGGGTGTCAGCATCCTTTTCTCTAAAATCGGGGCTGA
>SJYV01051954.1:19011-38508 GCA_006410875.1 Neotragus pygmaeus | reverse complement strand
TAGCCCCGCCCCCCTCCGCTCGCCCCGCCTAGCCACGCCTCCGGGGTCTCCTCCTGACAGGCTCAGACCGGGAATCCTCGCCCCGCCCAGCACCGATGACGGAGCTTTCCACACGCTCAGGCCTCCCTTGTCTGACACGAGGTGGCCTAGCTTGTGCACTCAAGGCAGCGGGAAAGTAATTCTCCAAGGCTGTGGAATATTTTTAGGGAAACAAGAATTCCTGGGAAAGAGCCCCCTCCCTGCACTCTCTGGGGTCCTTGAGTTAGCTGCAAAGGTAAACTGAAACGTTTGGTCTCAGGTTTGGCTGACTAGGTAGCGACACTGCCTGAGACTCCAGTTTTCCTATGTATGTTAAGAGTTTTGTTATTGTTTAATCGCTAAGTCATGTCCGACTCTTTGCGACCCCATGGACTGTAGCCCACAGGCTCCTCTGTCTTTGAGATTTCCCAGGCAAGAGTACTGGAATGGGTTGCCATTCCCTTCTCCAGGAAATCTTCCCCATCCAAGGGTCAAACCTGCGTCTCCTGCATTTGTAGGCAAGTTCTTTACCACTGAGCCTTCAGGAAAGCCCCGTAAGAGTCGTGGGTTATCAGTTAAACTTGCCTGTAAACATAGGTGATTAGTACCATAGGGAGTTCAGGAAGGGCATGAGGTTCAGTTCAGTTCAGTCGCTCAGTCGTGTCTGACTCTTTGCGACCCCAGGAGCGGCAGTACATCAGGCCTCCCTGTCCATCACCAATTCCCGGAGTTCACCCAAACTCACGTCCATTGAGTCGGTGATGCCATCCAACCATCTCATCGTCTGTCGTCCCCTTTCCTCCTGCCCTCAATCTTTCCCAGCATTAGGATCTTTTCAAATGAGTCAGCTCTCCACATCAGGTGGCCAAAGTATTGGAGTTTCAGCTCCAACATCAGTCCTTTCAAAGAACACCCAGGACAATCTCCTTTAGGATGGACTGGTTGGATCTCCTTGTAATCCAAGGGACTCTCAAGGGTCTTCTCCAACACCACAGTTCAAAAGCATCAATTCTTCGGTGCTCAGCTTTCTTTATAGTCCAAATTTCACATCCATACATGACTACTGGAAAAACCATAGCCTTGACTAGACGGGCCATTGTTGGCAAAGTAATGCCTCTACTTTTTAATATACTATCTAGGTTGCTCATAACTTTCCTTCCAAGGAGTAAGCATCTTTTAATTTCATGGCTGCTGTCACCATCTGCAGTGATTTTGGAGCCCAGAAAAATAAAGTCAGCCCCTGTTTCCACTGTTTCCCCATTTATTTCCCATGAAGTGATGGAACTGGATGCCATGATTTTAGTTTTCTGAATGTTGAGCTTTAAGCCAGCTTTAAGCCAACTCTCTTCTTTCACTTTCATCAACAGGCTCTTTAGTTCAACAGCCAAATAAAAACAAGGGTTCTCAGCCCACTAACTCAGGTAGGTGGCACGACCCTTCCCAGAGTCCAGTACTCTGGTGCCACCATTTTAACAAAGAAGCTCAGCCCAACCTTGTGCAGAGGTGGGATTTAGACCACAGAGGCCTTTCCCTCAACCAGACAGGCAGAATATCAACTTAAAATGTAGGTGCCCATCAAAGTGGTCTTCCCAGGTGGCACAGTGGTAAAGAATCCACCTGCCAATGCAAGAGAAACAAGAGACTTGAGTTTGATCCCTGGGTCAGGAAGATATCCTGGAGCAGAAAATGGCAACCCTCTCCAGTATTCTTGTCGGAAAAATTCCATGGACAGAAGAGCCTGGTGAGATACAGTCCATAGGGTGGCACAGTCAGACATAACTGAAGTGACTTAGGACGCACGCCTCCTATGTTAGACCTTCAGCTTTATACAAAGTAAAAAAATAAAGCCAACTGGGTTCCATTTTTGTGTCTGCTCTTAGAATATCACTGAGGGCATCTTTTACTCTATCTTCTGTAAAGTAACACTTTTGCAATCTTGTGAAGTTGAAGGAAGGAACTTCCAAGGAAAACCTGCTTCCTCTGGTATCTTTTCCCTTTTCTTATAATCATGTTCACTTCTGCTGAGAAACTCAGAATTTAATTTACAGCTCAACTACCACAATACTTTTAATTATTTACTGTTTAAATTATTTACTGTATAATGTTTATTCAATATTAATTTCAATGTTTTATAAAATTTATTAAAATTTATAAATTTTATATTTATAAAATAATTTTAAATGTTCAATATTAATTTTAATGTTTAATCAATAGGTAATTAAATATCTCTTTACTGTTCTTTTACACTAGTTGCTAATTGTTTTGATATCTTTATGTTGGTTCATCAATAGATTGTAAACTCAAGTAAAGGAGTTACAGAACACTTGACACAGTACTATTTGAAATAATACAATTTCAGAAAATACTTATGATTGATCAGGACAACTGCAGAAGGCTAATCATAGATTGTGTTATATTAGAAATCAGAGTAGGGACCTCCCTGGTGGCACAGTGGATAAGAATCCGCCTGCTAATGCAGGGGACACAGGTTCGATCCCTAGTCTGGGAAGAATCCATATGCACTGGAGCAACTAAACCTGGGTGCCACAACCACTGAGCCTGTGCTTTAGGGCCCATGAACCACAACTACTGAAGCCTGCCCACCCTTTAGCACATCTGCCTCAACTACTGAACCCATGTGCTGCAACTACTGAGCTTGCATGCTGCAACTACTGAAGCCCATGCACCTAGAGATAGTGTTCCACAAAAAGAGAAGCCACTGCAATGAGAAGCCCAAGCACATCAACGAGGAATAGCCTCCACCCACTGCAACTAGCGAAAACCCATGCAAAGTAATGGAGACCCAGCACAGCCTAAATAATTAAATTTAAAAAGAAATCCGAGTATAATGGATGGCTTAATGGCTTTGATGAGCACAGAACCAGTTGAGAAAATACCATTTGGGAACACTTGCTTCTTCCCTAAATGTTGTGACTCTGGTCCTTATTGAAAAGAGTCATGGGGATATCCCCATTTGCAAAGAAAATTTGATTCTTAAAAATTAATGCAAATAACAAATATCACCATGACCGTGACAACCTGTCAGGGGTAACAACTAATACGTTGTTGTTCATATTTAGTCACTAAGTTGTGTACCATTCTTTTGTGACCCCATGGACTATAGCCCTCCAGGCCTTCCTGTCCAGGGGCTTTCCCTGAACAAGAATACTGGAGTGGGTTGACATTTCTTTCTCCAGGAGATCTTCCTGACCCAGGGATCAAACCTGTGTCTCCCACATCAGCAGGCAAGTTCTTTACCACTTAACCACCAGGGAATCCCCAGACAATTAATATAGTATTGCCAAATATCAGGTCAGACAGACATGACTTTGTATCCTATCTCCACATTGCTTTGCTTTGAGACACTCAGGCATTATTTAAATAATCCATACTTCCATTTCTTCATTTGCAATATAGCTAGTATGATAGCTATTTCACCTCACAAATTCTTTAATTCAATTTCTCCATCTATAGAATGGGAAGGATTATGTCCATTTTATAGGATTAATAACATGAGTATGTGTGGAAGTTAATACAAGGAAATCTCAACTAAAATCAGTCTGAAAGGCCTATGGAGGGAGCTCTCACACCCTACCATTCATTGTCAATTACCCCAACAGGAAACTAATCAGTTACTTACCCCAGGAAGTGATTTGCACTCACAAATAGGAAGTACAACTACTTTACTGCCCCAGGGAAGGAAGAATAAATTCCTTCTTGCCCAACAAGTCAAGCCAATGGAAAACACCACAGCTCAGCCAGTGAGGAGCCAGCATCACCTCAACTTTTACTGTCCTGCAATGAAATTTTATTTTTTCTTTGCTGATAATGTCTTTTCCTTGTCCTGCCATCTTTACTATAAAAACCTTCTTTGCTGTGTAACCTCTCCGAGTAGCTCTTTGTTTGCCAGATGAGATGTTGTCCGATTCATGAATCATTTTATAAAGCCAATTAGATCTTCAAATTTACTCAGTTAAATTTTGTTGTTGTTGTTGTTGTTTTAAATAGATCATGTCCATTTAATAGGATTGATGGGATAAGTATGTAAAGCTCTTGACAAGAAAATGGGATCATAATAGATAAAGTTAACCGGCATCCCACTCCAGTACTCTTGCCTGGAAACTCCCATGGATGGAGGACCCTGGTAGGCTGCAGTCCATGGGGTCGCTGAGTCAGACACGACTGAGCGACTTCACTTTCACTTTTCACTTCCATGCATTGTAGAAGGAAATGGCAACCCACTCCAGTGTTCTTGCCTGGAGAATCCCATGGATGACGGAGCCCAATGGGCTGCCCTCTGTGGGGTCGCACAGAGTCGGACACGACTGAAGCGACTTAGCAGCAGCAGCAGCAACCATTTATCAGCCTCTTTTTCCAGTCCATTCCAGATTTTAGATATGTTATTTAATGGCCAGAAAGCTTCCAAGTTGGTATTATTAATCCATTTTGAAGATGAGGACACTGAGATTAAGTTACTTACCACACTTTATGCCTAATAAGTCAGGAAGCTGAAATTGGAACCCTGATATATATAACCTCAGTCCCCATGTTCTTAATCACTGTTTTGTACAGCCTCTTAATAATGTTAAGGTGTCCAGTAAAATTTAATTTCTTTTGGTTCCTTCTACTTTTCAGAAAAAGATGTGATCTGGGAACGATGAATATCAGTTAGAAGAGAAAACTAAGGCTAGTGTTGCTATATTCTGTTAATACTACAACTACTGTCATTGTGTGCTTAGTCACCCAGTTGTGTCTGACTGTGACATTATGGATTCCAGGTTCCTCTGGACAAGGGATTTTCCAGGCAAGAATACTGGAGTGAGTTGCCATTTCTTCCTCTAGGAATTACTATCATTGGTTTACAGCATTTGTGAACTTGCCACTAGGTAGCTCTCATCTAACAGTCTTTTTTTATTCCTCCACATCCTGACATTTTTCTAATGCTTACTTCTTTGTTCAGTTGCTAAGTCGTGTCCAACTCTTTGCAACGTTATGGACTACAGCACACCAGTCTTCTCTGTCATTCAGTATTTCCTGGAGTTTGCTCAAACTCATGTCTACTGAGTCGGTGATGCCATCCAAATATCTCAAACTCTGTCACTCCCTTCTCCTCCTGCCCTCAACTTTTCCCAAAATCAAGGTCTAAGCATCAGTTCTTCAGCACTCAGCCTTCTTTATGATCCACCTCTCATCCATACATGACTCCCAGAAAAACCATAGCTTTGACTGTATGGACCTTTGTTGGCAAAGTGATTCTCTGCTTTTTAATATTCAGTCTAGGATTGTCATATATTTTCTTCAAAGAAGCAAGTGTCTTTTAATTTCATGGCTGCAGTCACCATCCACAATAATTCTGGAACCCGAGAAAATAAAATCTGTTACCATTTCCACTTTTTCCCCATCTATCTGCCATGAAGGGATAGAATCAGAGTCTATGGTTAGTTTTTTGAATGTTGAGTTTTAAGCAAGCTTTTTCACTCTCCTCTTTCACTTTCATCAAGAGGCTCTTTAGTTCCTCTTCACTTTCTGTCATTAGAATAGTATCATCGCCATATCTGACGTTACTGATATTCCTCCCAGCAATCTTGATTCTAGCTTGTGATTCATCCAGCCCAGAATTTTGCTTGCTGTACTCTGCATAGAAGTTAAAAAGCAGGGTGACAATATAGGCCCTTGATGTACTCCTTTCCTAATTTTGAACCTGTCCGTTGTTTCATGTCCACTTCTAACTGTTGCTTCTTGACCTGCATACAGGTTTCTCAGAAGACAAGTAAAGCATCTGGTATTCCCATCTCTTTAAGAATTTTCCACAGTTTGTTTTGATCCACACAGTCAAAGGCTTTAGCATAGTCAATGAAGCAGATGTTTTTCTGGAATTCCCTTGCTTTTTCTATGATCCAACAAATGCTGGCAACTTGATGTTTGGTTCCTCCGCCTTTTCTAAATTTAACTTGTACATCTGGAAGTTTTCAATTCACATACTGTTGAAGCCTAGCTTGAAGGATTTTGAGCATTACTTTGCTAGCATGTGAAATGAGTGCAATTGTGCGGTAGTTTGAACATCCTTTGGCATTGCCCTTCTTTGGGACTGAAATGAAAACTGACCTTTTCCAGTCCCATGGCCACTGCTAAATTAATTCAGGAAAGAAAGAGAGTGAAGCTGCTCAGTCGTGTCCAACTTTTTGCAACCCCAAGGACTGTAGCCTGCCAGGCTCCTCCGTCCATGGGATTTTCTAGGCAAAAGTATTGGAGTGGGTTGCCATTTCCTTCTCCAGGGGATCTTCCTGACCCAGGGATCGAAACCAGGTCTTCCACATTGCAGGCAGATGCTTTACTGTCTGAGCCAAAGCATATAATAAATATCCATGAATGTTGGATAGTTGTTGGTATAAATTAATGATTACATAAATAAATGGGAGAGAAGAGACATATCTCCCAAGCAAAAGAATTTCAAATAAGCTGTGTAGACACTTTGCCCTCAAGGAGGGAGTGCATTACTTAATGTTGGCTGCATGCAGTAACTTTTTCCAAAGAGTACAGTGTAGAAAGGGTAAGAGAAAGACTAATTTTACAGTGGAAAAACCTGACAGACCCCACCACAGCCAAACAATCAAGGTTAAAATCAATAGCAGTAAGCCATATTGACAGAATTAATATGTACCCTTGATATGGTGTAATGAGAATGGCATCTTCCCTCCATGGTCTTCCTCCCAAAACCCATAACCACATACCAATTGTGATTAAAAATGTCAGACAAATCCCAACTGAGATTCTCCAAAATACCTAACCAATACCTAAAACGGTCGAAACAATCAAAAATAAGTCTGAGAAACGGTCGCAGCCAAGAGGAACATAAGGAGACATGGTGACTAAATGGAATATGGGATCCTGACTGGATCCTGCAACAGAAAATGAACATTAGGTAAAAATTAAGGGAATCTAGATAAAGTATAGCATTTACTTGACAATAACATGTCAATACAGGTTCATTGGTTGTAACAAATGTACCATACTAAAGTAGGATATTAATAACAGGAGAAACTCGGAGTAGGGTATATAGGAACTATGTGTTCTGTTATCGATTTTTCCATAAGTCTAAAACTGTTGTAACATTTTTTAAATTACTGAGACAAAATACAAGATAGATGCCACAGTCCACCTGGACCCTAATTCAAAACCAATAAGTCTGTGCTGCTCTGAACTGAGCTGGAAGTCTACGCTGGTCACTTGGTCTTGGACACTTCTGGAATACCTCCATGCCTCTCACCCAGCCTTCTCCTTTAAGCTACCTGTTTGTGTTTCTCTGCCCCTTAGATCCTTTGAAGTTCCCTTCCTGCATCACGTTCTCCCAGACAGACCCAGGGAAAGTTTAAATGATGCCGTCCCCACTAGACAATAAATCTCTGCTTGGCTGTTAGCATGTCTAGGATGAGAACTGGCATAAAACTCTAAGATTTGAAGGCCAATCCCATTACTTTTTACCTCTCTTAGCCCTCAAAGTTATAGTGTCTCTCTTACCTCTCAATCAGGTCAAAAGAGCTTCTGCTCTGTCAGAGTGTAACTGGAAAACTGTGGTTTAGCCCATTCTCTTCAGGTCTTGGGGTTCTTGTGCTTTGTTCCTTAGACTCTTTCCCAGCAGGTAAGAATTTGATTCTATCCTCTACATCTGTAAGGGAGTCTGCATGTGTGTGCTCAGCCACTTCAGTTGTGTCCGACTCTTTGCTCCCCTGTCCATGGAATTCTCCAGACAAGAATACTGGAGTGGGTAGCCATTCCCTTCTCCAGGAGATCTTCCAGACCCAGGAATGGAACCAGGGTCTCCCACTTGCAGGCAGATTCTTCCCCACCAGGGAAGCCCAAAGGAGTCTAAAGAGGCTCTATTAGTCAACTTGGATTGCTATAGCAAATACCACAAACTGGGCTAGAAGTCCAATATCAAAGGGTCCAGAGATTTGGTCTCTTGTGAGTCCTCTTTCCTTGGTTTGCAGATGGTCACCTTATAGCTAGGTCCACCTCTCCTCTGTATGTGTGCTTCCTTGATGTCTCTGCCTCTTCTTCTCTTAAGTCCTATAGAATTAGTTAGTGCCCCACCTTTTTGATGTTACTCATCTTCATTTCCTCTCTAAGGGCCACATATCCAAATACAGTTTCATTAGAGGTTAGGTCTTCAACATCCGAATTTGAGGAGACACGACTGAGTCTATAGCAGAGACTCCTCTTCTTCAGTTCCCTGTAACCAGCTCTACTGATCTCATCCACCTACTCCAGCTCCACAGCATCATCCGTATTTTAAGATGAATGTATCTGAGATTTGACAGATGTAGAAAGGAGCTTTCTTGGAGCTTCCTTTATCTGACTCAGCAGGAGCTTCTGAGAAATGAGGCTGTCATAAATCCCATCTTGGAAGCGGGTCTGCTCTCAGGAGAGAAATCAAAATAAACTTAACTGGCTGTAAATCCCTTCTTTAGGAAGTTTCACAGCCATGAAGAAGAAGGAAAGACCACTCCACTCACACTGCTGAAATAAACATTACCACAGATGTTCTCATCTTCAGTTTGGTTTTCTTAAAACCCATTTGTCTTGCCTAATGAAACCTTTTTGTTCATCTCATTCAAGTCCACTCCCATTCTCCTTCTAAGTTAGGTCTAATGCCTCTAACTTTAACCATTTAGGAAGTTAACTACTTCTTTGGTTAGTTCCTGTATACATACGCATAGAAAAAATATCCTTTTTTCTCCTATTGATCTCTTTTGCCAGTTTAATTTGTGGACCCCATCCACTGAAGTAAGACTATAAAGGGAAGTTTCTCATCTTAAACATCTGGGTGACATTTTTACATTTATTTATTTATTTATGGCTCCCCTGTGTCTTCATTGCTGTACATGGACGTTTCATTGTGGTGGCTTCTCTTGTGGAGCGTGGCTCCATGGTGAGCAGGCTACAATAGCTGCAGCATGGAGGAACAGTAGTTGTGGTGCATGGTCTAAGTTGCTCCAAGCATGTGAAATCTTCCCTGACCAGGAATTGAACCCATATCCCTTGTGTTGGCAGGCAGATTCTTAACCACAGGGAAGTCCCAGTCTGGGTGATCTTGAGGTCAGTCTTCATTGTTTATATTTTCTCATGTGCAACATTTCTCAGAGCATGGTTTGTAGGCTCCTGAGGTTCCCAAGATGCTTTCTGGGGAGTTGAAAAGTTAAAACTATTTTACTAATCATACTAATGTGTTATTTGCCTGTTTCAATATGCCGACATTTGCAATGACTATACAAAAGCATTTGTCAGTAAAACTCCTGACATTTTAGAATCAATCAAGCTGTACTAGTGGCTAGTTATTTAAGAATTTCCTGGATGAAGCTAAATTAAACTATTACTTTCTTCAAATCTCAACTTTTAAATACAGATCTTTTAAATATTCTCTGACAAGATGTGAATCATGCATAAACCACTTTTGCTGCACAAAAAAGCAGATCTAAAAAGTACTTGGTGATTTGTTGAGCTGTGAGCAGAACTAGGTGATTCTTTCATGAAATACCATTTTTAACTTAAAGAACAATGAGTAGCCACACTGGTAATTCAGAATTCAGTATTTGGTAGACATTTTTTAAAAAGTGAATGAGAGTTTTTCACTTCAAGGAAATTGACAATGTTTATTATCTGCAATATAATTTGAAATTTCAGTGAAAATTGGAATTTTAAAAAATTTATAACTATCATCATGAGCATAAGAGTTTCTTAGTATTTAAAGACTTGCCTAATGAGATCAGTAAAGATATTAATGACTGTGATTTTTAATATTGCACAATGAAATGAGTCAACATTTAAAAGTTTTGCGTGACTTAATGAACCAGTGTTTTATAAACGACCAAAGCTGCTATTGTAAACTCATTCATGGATTAAGGTACAATATAAAACAATGGATTTTAATATAATAGAATATGAAATTTACCAGTTTCAGATTCCACATGGCAACAAATCTTTAAGAAACTACTATTTCTCAAATTTTTGTACAGTATTAAAGAAGAATATCCACAATTATCTGTGAAGGCTATTAAAATACTTCTACCTCTCCAACTATATGAGGCCAGATTATCTTCTTAATGTAAACCAATCTAAAACATTGCAATAGGTTGCATGGATAAGCAAACATGAGGATCTTGCTATTTTTCCATCGTCAGACATTGAAGATTTGAAAAAAATGTAAATAATGCCACTCATTAATTGCTTTTATTTTGCCAAATATAGTTATTTTTATGAAAACATGTTATTTATGTTGACCTGTACTGTATTTATTTTTGCTATTTTAAAATAGCTGGGCTTCCCAGGTGGCCCAGTGGTAAAGAATCCACCTGCCAATGCAGGAGATGCAGGAAATGTGGGTTCAATCACTAGGTCAAGAAGATCCCCTGAAGGAGGAAATGGCAACCCACTCCAGTATTTTTGCCTGAAAAATTCCTATGGACAGGGGAGCCTGGTGGGCTACAGTCCATGGGGTGACAAAGCATCGGAATCAACTGAGTACACACACACATTTTAAGAAATTAATAAATTTTGTAAAATGTCAACTTTAATTTTTAATAAGGTAATATCAATAGATATAAATGCATGATAAAACCCTGTTGGGGTCCTCAATAGTTATTAAAAGTACAAAGAGTTCCTCAGATCAAAAAGTTTTAGAAGCACTGCTTTTAGTATGAGTCATGTTTCTCTGTTTCTTCATATATCTAATAATTCTGGGTTATATTCTGCACATTGTGGTGATACAGAGATTCTGGATTCTGTTGTTGCTCTGAATAGCATTGATTAGTTTGTTTTGGCAGGCAATTAACTTGTCTGAACACAGACTCTGTCTCTCTCGCAGTGGCAGTAGCTCAGCTCTTCTGTTACTTCTTTTAGCTTTAGCTGTGTTGCTTGCAGTCTGCCAAGCTCATGCATCATTCAAAGGCCAGTCAGAGATGGGCAGTCTTTACACAGATAATTTGGTGCATCTGGTCTGTAATTCTCTTTTTCTGAGATTTCTCCCCTTAACTTTTAGTTTGTGCGGTTGCCCTTACATTTCTCCTCTGATTCCTCATTGGGGCACATTGTACTGGGGCAACGAGTACAAATGTGCAGGTTTCTGAGTTTTAGCCACCACACAGGCAAAAATCCATAAAAGAGGGAGAATAACTAAGTAATGTACCATTCTTCCAAGTGTCAACTCCACTCCAGTTTTTTTCCTGTTCTCATTTCTTCCTTCAGTTAGTTGTCTGTGGGTTTTTGTTGTTGTTTGTTTTTGTTTAGAGCTTCAGTTGTTATCTGCAAGAGATTTGGTCCAATGTGAACTACTGTGCCATCATCAGAAGTAGAATTCCAATCAAGAGGCAAAAGTAACTCAATTGTACTTCTGAGAGGGAAAAAAAAAAATGCTTCCTCATATCACAACACCAAAGATCTTTTAGCAAGTCTCTTCAAAAATAGAGTTAAGAGGGAAGGGAGACTTTTCCTGTTCCTTCTGTATACACTCACCCTTAGGGTGAGAGTATGGAAACCCCTGTGACTGATGTCAGTTCCCTGAGAGTCAGTCTACCGGAACCAAGCAAATGCCCTGGAATCTTCTGGTCTTTGGAGTCAGAAGGCACCTTCAGCTCCAAAAAGAAAGCTGACTTTGTTTCATAGTAAATATGAGAGTAAGAACATGTATGTTTAGCAAGCACACGACTTAGGTGATGTTACTGGTGCATGGGTTTAATTAGGGAAAATGTAATCCCGAGCCACATATCAAATTTTGATAGTTGGGGCTTTACTTTTTCAAGTCTGTAGCGCAGGATTGAATTCTCAATTACTTTGAATATTGTCTGTGGCTTTTTTGTATACTCCCAGGATCAGCACCCAAATTACTGCCACACTGTAAAATCCAGGAAAATAGCTCCTCATACATTTTATTGCTTATTGTATCCCAAGATCCACTACAATGTCTAATACAAATTAGATTCTTGATAATATTTGTTCTTCAGTTCAGTTCAGTCGCTCAGTCGTGTCCGACTCTTTGCGACCCCATGAATTGCAGCACGCCAGGCCTCCCTGTCCATCACCATCTCTCGGAGTTCACTCAGACTCACGTCCATTGAGTCAGCGATGCCATCCAGCCATCTCATCCTCTGTCATCCCCTTCTGCTCCTGCCCCCAATCCCTCCCAGCATCAGAGTCTTTTCCAATGAGTCAACTCTTCGCATGACGTGGCCAAAGTATTGGAGTTTCAGATTTAGCATCATTCCTTCCAAAGAAATCCCACGGCTGATCTCCTTCAGAATGGACAGGTTGGATCTCCTTGCAGTCTAAGGGACTCTCCAGAGTCTTCTCCAACGCCACAGTTCAAAAACATCAATTCTTCAGCGCTCAGCCTTCTTCACAGTCCAGCTCTCACATCCATACATGACCACAGGAAAAACCATAGCCTTGACTAGNCTGATCTCCTTCAGAATGGACTGGTTGGATCTCCTTGCAGTCCAAGGGACTCTCAAGAGTCTTCTCCAACACCACAGTTCAAAAGCATCAATTCTTCGGCGCTCAGCCTTCTTCACAGTCCAACTCTCACATCCATACATGACCACAGGAAAAACCATAGCCTTGACTAGACAGACCTTAGTCGGCAAAGTAATGTCTCTGCTTTTGAATATACTATCTAGATTGGTCATAACTTTCCTTCCAAGGAGTAAGCGTCTTTTAATTTCATGGCTGCAGTCACCATCTGCAGTGATTTTGGAGCCCCCCAAAATAAAGTCTGACACTGTTTCCACTGTTTCCCCATCTATTTCCCATGAAGTGATGGGACCATATGCCATGATCTTCGTTTTCTGAATATTGCGCTTTAAGCCAACCTTTTCACTCTCCTCTTTCACTTTCATCACCTCTGTACAAATCAGGGCCCTGCATTTCCTGTGCTGTCAAGTAGCTACCGAATAGAATCTGTTTTTACCTCTTTCAGTCATGTCCAGCTGTATTGATCTTTGACAGAGCCTTTCCATATATAAAGAGATGATTGAAAGCATGGCTGGGAGCCATAGATATGGCAAATATCACAGGGGGTTAGTTGTTCTTTTTAAAAATTACTTTCCTCTTGCCAGGAGGGATTAAGGAATCCTCAGGTGAGTCACTCAATCATGTCTGATACTTTGCGACCCCATGGACTGTAGCATGCCAGGAATCCTACTGCAAGACATTATTCAATAAGAATAATAAAATAAGGCTAAAAAGGAAAACATTTAAAGTCCTGAGAGAAAGAGAGTAGTTGGTTAGGGCACAGGCTAAGCTGATATCACAAAGAGACTCCAAAAGATAATGTTTAAACTAGACAGAAGTTTATTTGTCTCTTAAGTAACAATCAGGAGATACCTTCAAGAGCTGGAAGGTCTTGAGTGGAAGGTCTCCACTGTCATTATCAGGTGGCTTCTGTCACTCTGTCCAGCTTGGCTGCTCTGGTCTCAGCAACCCCTCCAGAGGGAAGCAGAGAGTCAGGGTAGGGGAGTAGCAGAGTGTCTGTCTTTTAAGGGCAAGACTTGGAAGTGCTGTACATCCTTCCAGGTACATCCCATTGTCCATAACTAGGCTATTTGGCCACACTTACCTGAGAGGAAAATTGAAAAAGTCCTCTCTACTTAGGTAGCCACATGCCCAACTTAAATTCTTCTTTTGAAATAAGGAGAACAGGTGGGGTTGAGGTGGACTAGGGGTGGGAAACTAACAGTCTATCACAGAGAGAACATGGATATCCGAAATTAAGAAATCTGTGAGCATTTGCAACCCTCTATCGTGGGGAGCACGTTCTGCCATGCATGACAGAAGCTGGCAGTGCCCAAGTAAATGCCACCGAAAGCAGCTTGTGACCAGAAGCAACTGGGGAGGTTGTGAATGAAGACACCAGTGCCCTCCTCCATGGTTGCAATAACTTGGAGGCATATTCCATAACGTTCTCAGACTTCCATGGAGGGGAATAAGCTGTAGTTGCCTGCATAGTAACCTGCTCCCCTTCCCTGTCTGATTTCCCCAGTCCTCTGTCAGTGCTTCCTGGGATCACCTCCAAAATAAACTGCTTGCACTGGAATCTCTGTCTCAGAGTTTACTTCTGGGAGCACCCAACTATGACCAGCTCTGGACTTCCTGGAAATCCAGAGGGAAACTAAATAATATAGCTGCTATATTTAGAAAGTAGGAAACAAATCAGTTCCTCAGTTGAGACAGTCTTTCTTCCTCCCCTACCCCTGCTCTCCTTTCCAAAATAAAGCACTATTTGCCATCTTATTTCCCGCTGTCTGGCTTTTGCGGCGTTCATGTTGGTACCGCCTTCGGGCCTGTACCAGGGGTGGGGTTCACTTTATTTGACACTTTATTTCCTTTTGAGATGGCAAAGTGGCTCACAGATAGTTGAGACTAAGTAGATGTTTGAATTATGAAAATATGAACATTGTCCAACATACATAAAATGGAGACTCAGAGGACATGACTGGCCACATGTTCCATGCACAGTGACCAGGGAAGCCAGAAGTGGCTCCCAAATCTCCTGACCACTCCTCTGGTTTTCTACCGCAAACACAGTGTCTCCTCCTGGGTTTCATTTCATCATCTGCGTGGAGCCTGAGGCTTTTAGCAGGAGAAGCATGTTTGTCGGTATTAAAAACATACCTGTCTTGAGTGAGCCAGGGCCTCTTCCCTTAGGCCCATTAGATCTGAAGGATTGTTTGTTGCTCCTTAATTTTTCATATCGTGCAAGACAAGACCTAAATGTAGCCAAGGAGAAGACTATAGATTCTAAGCATTTGGGCTATTCAGAGTCATAGAATGCATTAATTGATTATGGCAAACCCCAAACACAGAATCAAGTCTGTGTTTCCATACATTCCTCCTGGGAATAGTAGCACCTTGAAGCCCTGGAGCGTGGGCAGAGTGAGACTCAATTTAGCCTATAGCGGCTCTGCAGAGTGAAGACCAAAAACTTCACAAACAATCCAACAGCAAGTCAGCCAGAGAATGAGAGGTCTAAGGACCACAGCCTGAAGTCAAAACATCGGAAGTGTCACTCCTCTTGGTCTGGGGAGGAGGAATTCATCCAAAGGCAGATACAACTTCAAAAATATCGGTTGTAATGGTTAATCTGTCTTGGGGCCTAAAGTCTGTCAGCCTCTGAGCTGCCTCTAGATCAGGTATCTTTCTGTGATGGGAAAAAAACAAAAACAGTAAGAGCCACACATTCACTGGTCCTTTAAATTTCTTTGCAAAATTCTCTCATTTACCTCTCTCCACCTTAAATATCTATAAATCAATTTTAAATTGTTGTTTTATTACATAAATAACATGTTCAATAAAACGATTTCAGAAAATATAAATAGAAAACTGAAGCTGCTTGAAAAGTCACCATTGTTAACATTTTAGTATATCCTTCCAGACATATACACACAACTTGATTTAATGGGTGCATATTATTTCATTCTGAGGATAGACAAAAATTTTCTTAGGTTGGCCAAAAAATTCGTTTGGATTTTCCAAAATCTGAACGAAATTTTTGGCCATCCTAATACACCCAGTTCTAACACTGGGTCTTCCTTGCATTTTTCTATCATAAAGAGAGCTGGGGGACTTCCCTGGTGGTCCACTGGTTAAGAGTTTGCACTGCAGGAGACATGGGTTTGATCCTTGGTCAGGGAACTATGATTCCATGTGCTGCTGAGCAGCTAAGCCCAAGAGCTGCAACAACTGACCCAGGATGCACCGGAGCCCACAGACCCCAACTAGAGACTCCGTGTGCCTCGGCAAAAGAGCCCACATGATGCAACAAAGATCCTGCATGCTGCGACTAAAGACCAGACAAGCCAAGCAAACATTTAAAAAATAAATGAATAAAGTAAAAAGAGCTGTGATAAATATTTTAACCAAGTCTTTGTTATTTCATCAGTATGTAGCTCCAAAAGAGAACGTTCATTTGAAAAATAGAATAGCAATAACAATACTATTGCCACACCTAAGAAACTGAACACTAATTCCATAATATCATCAAATAGTAAATGTTCAGACTTCTCCAATTGGCTCATAAATGTTTGATGTTTTTAGTAACCATTTGGGTAACTACATCTTGATTATGTGCCTAAGTAGCTCTTTAGGATAAATGCTTAGATATGAAAAATTACTGGGTCAAAGGTATGTTATACCTAGATCGAGAAAGATATTCTCACTCATTAGCCTTAAACAGTCCAAAAAAAACATTTTGTAAGAATGTGTCTGGGGATGGAATAAGGAAGGAATCTTTTTATTTGAAGCTTTCATTTGCTGATGACAGAGGCAAGTTAATGCTCTGAAAGGTTTCTAGGGATTTACTATAATAAACCCCAGGCTGATTTCCCTCCTGCCTCCTTTCATCAGCATCAGTGGGGTCAGGAGTTCGTCCCATTAGATTAATTAGCTTCTCCAGAGGAGCATGTGCCCCTTCTCAAGAGCCAGGTGGTCTTTCAGAAAGAGCTGGCAGTTCTCACTCAGAATCTATCTGTAGAACCTATTATCTTCCTAACAGGAAGATCTGTATTTCACTCCATTGACATTTCTGTACCACCCTGCCCTCTCAATGCTAAGTTATTTGCTGTTTTATATTTATCTAAATTTATATTTAGGACTTGCCTGGTGGCTCAGACGGTAAAGAATCTGCTTGCAATGTGGGAGACCTGGGTTCGATCCCTGGTTGGGAAGATCCCTTGGAGGAGGGTATGGCAACCCACCTGGAGAATCCCCAAGAACAGAGGGCCCAGGTGGGCTACAGTCCATGGGGTCGTGAAGAGTCGGACACAACTTAGCGACTAAGCACAGCACAAATTTGTGTTTATAATTTACATAGAAGCTGAGGTGTAGTGGAAACAGCTAGAGAGATCTGGATTCAGATTTATTGTGTTACCTTGGGGCTTGCCTGGTGGCTCAGAGGGTAAAGAATCTGCCTGCAACACAGGAGACCTGGGTCTGATCCCTAGATCGGGAAGACCCCTTGGAGAAGGAAATGGCAACCCGCTCCAGTATTCTTGCCTGGAGAATTCCATGGACAGAGGACTCTGGTGGGCTACAGCCTATGGGGTTGCGAAGAGTCAGACACCACTGAGCAATTAACACACTTGGGCAAATTACTTTCTTTTTCTAAAATTCAGTTATTTGGAAGCATAATGATAGTTTCCTCAGGCTGCCATAAGGATGAAGTAACTTGGCTACTTCAATAGATATTTGTTTAATGAGTGAGTATTTGCTTACTAGATTCTTAGGGGTTTTTGTTGTTGTTGTTTATTTGCTTTTAGCTTGAAGAAATCTTAGTGCCGCTGCTGCTAAGTCACTTCAGTCATGTCCAGCTCTGTGCATCTCCATGGACAGCAGCCCACCAGGCTCCTCTGTCCATGGGAATCTCTAGGCAAGAATACTAGAGTGGGTTGCCATTTCCTTCTCCAATCTTAGTGCACATCCTCTTTATTTTAGGAACAAGAAAACTAAGTTCAGAGAAAATGTGACATTTGGTCTTTCAGTCATTCGTTTAACAAACATTTATTAAGCACTGAGTCTGTGTCAGGCACCAAACATATGATAATTAGCAACAGATGGCTGCTGCTTTCAAGGGTAAAGAAGGATAGACAAGTTTTAAAAAGCACTAGACTGAGCTAATAAACGGTATTATAGAATTGTCTAGCACTATGTTGCTCAATATGGTAGCCACTAGCTCTGTGTGGCTATTTAAATTGAAGTTAACTTGTAATTCAATTAAATCAAAGTGAATTTCAGTTTCTGAATCACATCAATCATTTTTCAAGTGCCCAATGGCCACATACGGCCAGCGACTACTGTATTGGACAGTGCAAATACAGAACACTTCCAGCACTGCAGAAAGTTCTGTGGGATAGGGCTGCTTTGGACTTCCTCCCCAGAATAATATTCATGTGCATGTATACTTCAAATTCATACAATTCAAGGGTGTTTGCACCTTGGTCTGATAGCCTCTTACCAAACAGGTAAGAGATGGGCTTTGGTAAGTAAAACTCTAAGATAAGAGTTTTATAATAAGCTAGAGCCCAAACTTATGAACATTTCAGCTTAGAACAGTTCCTGGCTGAGTTGGCTGCAGCAGAATAATGAGTCACTTGTTCACCTCAACAGGGATGGGCTCCATTTCCTGTGCCTCGTGGGGAGCCCTGTGGTTGTCTGGGCTTATGTGGCCACAGGCTGATGTGTGCACACTTCAAACACTGGGAGAGGAAGAGAGGTTCTCACAGCTTCCCTGAGATTTCAGTGAAACTAGATCACTTGTCTCACGATTTACCTGCAGTCTCTTTAACTGAAGGTATTATAAGGCTTTCGCTTCCAGTAGGCCGTGTACACTCTGTGATCACTTATTGCATGCTTTCTATGTCTCAAGGATTGGGCTATAGACAGGAAGATGTTTAAGACAAGAAGTTCACAAGCTAGTAGAGGAGACAAACATAGAACCAGCTAGTCATAACCAAAGCAACACCAATGAAATAAGTACTGGAACAGGCAAGTGTGTTAGTCACTCCGTTGTGTCTGACTCTTTGCGACCCCATGGACTAGAGCCCACCAGGCTCCTCTGTCCATGGGATTCTCCGGGCAAGAATACTGGGGTGCGTTGCCATTCCCTTTTCCAGGCGACTGGAACAGGCAAGGTACTGTGAAACTGGAGAAAGGGAGAGATTAAATTCAATTCAGGGGACTAGGGAAGGCTTGATAAAGGCATTTGAGAGCAGCCCTACAGATACTCCCTGGAGAAGAGAATGGCAACCTACTCCAGTATTCCTGCCTGAAGAATCCCATGGACAGAGGATCGTGGTGGACTACAGTCCACGGGGTCACAAAGAGTCGGGCATGACCGTGTGATTACCACTTTCTATAGATATGCTTAAAGAGAGTAGCATGGAATATGCTGTCACTGGGAATTACTCCACATTCAAATTCTAGGAGTTTGAAAGTCTTCTGTACAGGTTGTGACTTATCCCACTCTTTCTTTCATATTGCACTTGCTCTGTCTCCCCGGAGACTTCTGTCTTCTTCTCACGGTCCTTCACGTACATCCAGGTGGGGCTTCACAGCTAAGAGTTTTCAGCCCATTTTTGTCAACACTACCTTGTCCTCTGTATTTATATGTCTTGCCTGTTCCCAAACTTGCCTTGTTGTAATCAAGGTCATTTATTCAGCATAAGGTCTCTCACCAACTCTCTACTCTCTCAACATTTCTTTGTGTCTTCCCCAATTCTCTCTCCCGTCCCCAGCCTCTTTGAAGGGGTGATTCTTTTCCACATGTAACTCATCCCATCCTTTCCCTCTTCTTCCAGAATCTAGTTCTATGTCATATTGCCTCTTATGTCTTCAGGTTTCACTGCTTATAATTGGCTCTCAAATTGCCAACATCCGCTGGATCATGGAAATGGTCATATATGGTTGTGAGAGTTGGACTGTGAAGAAGGCTGAGCG
>SJYV01051954.1:8073-18992 GCA_006410875.1 Neotragus pygmaeus | reverse complement strand
CTTTGCCATGGGCGGAGTTCCTCACGCTGGCCCCCAACACATCTCCTCCAGTCTCTTTGTCTCATTTTCTTGTCTTGTCCAGCTCTTTCCTGCCTCCAGGCCTTTGGCTGTGCTGTGCCTGTCTCTTATACACATCTAGATGTGTATAAGAGACAGGTTCTGCCCTGGGTCTATTTGCTGCACTTGATTTTGCCTTCAGAGTCTGTCTCCACTGAAACGTGGTCTTTTGGAAGTCCATTTATTGTCACCTGGTCAGCTGAGACTGGGAGAAGAGCTTTCGGTCTTCCGTCTGTGCCTGGGCTCCATCCCGCCGTGCAGCGGCACAGTCTGGGTTTGGGGGTGCGCATGGCGGGGAAGCTCTGGCTCCGGGGGAGCCCAGCCGTGTCTGCCAGAAACACTTCTGCTCAGGACTCACCCGTTGCCTGTGTTTCGAGTTACATGTGATAAAGATTTTAAAAAGTCGCTGACAGATTCGGTGTACTCTGAAATTTCCTCCTCTCCACCGATTTTGATGAAATTCATTTCTTCAGGAGATTGAGTTTTCTGGAACAAACCACCTTTGTCCCCTCGAGAGTGGCGTTGCTTATTCTGGCATCTTTCCATTTTCTCAAAGCTGTTTGCCGAGGCTGTGCCGGGGCTTCCACACGGCCTTTCCACCCTGCTCGCGGTGAGTGGGCCCCTGAGTAGACTAGGGGTGGGATCCTCTCAGAGGCTGGGTCTCACTCTTAGCTCTGAGAGGCAAGGTTCTTCCTGCTCTGGGCATCAGCTCTTCGCAGGCTGAGATGGGGAGCCGCCTGCACAGGCTGGGAAAGGGGGCCCCAGGCTACAGGCTTCTTTGCAGGGCAGGCGCCCCGTGGGGATGGGTGGGGGTCCCGGGGCGCTGAGCGGGCTGGCCGGGCCTCGCACCTCCTCCCTGCCAGGCACCGGGGTGGAGACCTTACGCTGCTGCCCCGCCAGCCCCGTGCGCGCGCTGCTCTCTCCCGGGACATGGAGAACAGCAGCCCAGAGCGGTGTGCCTGGCGCTGCCCGCGCGCTCCATGCCCAGCGGGGGCCTGGGCTGCTCAGGGCTCTGAAGCTCTGGGCTCTGACTTTGCTCTTGCTTGCAGCCTGTGTGTGCTAATCTTTAGTGTTCGCTTCAGAAACCATGACTGGTCGGTAGACGGTCCCCCTCTTTGGTTTTGCTTTTCTAGGCACTTGGTGGCCACAGAATTTCTAGCCAGTAAATATTTACCGGGACATAAAGTGTTTATTTGGGGGTGTTGTTAAAGTGGCTGGCAGCATGGTGCTATCAGATGGGTCTCGGCAGCATCGCAGGAAACAAAGCTTAATATTCCGTGAATTGTGAATGCTCTTCACTTGTGGTGGGTGAGGCTGAGATCCTGGCCCCCCCTCATTAAGCACTAAGTTTTCTATAATATTGTCCCCATTATGAATAAATTAGGTATTAAGTCAGTCTCGTTTTGAGGAGCCGAAAATGGATGTGCAGCGTCTGTGGCCCTGCACCACTTTGCTATGACTCCTAATAGGTATTAAAACTTTATAAGCACAATTGTGGCATCTTTATTGAGTTAATTTTCCTGAAATTAAATTTCATCATGAATTGACTCATTTGTACCATGAACTCATTGTTGAACTGACAGTACCCTGGTCATAAACCTTTTCATATCTTAAAAATTGGGGGTATTTCTATTTTACAGGCCCAAGTAACCATGAAATTGTATTGCATCTTTTGGCAATGGAAATACATAGTAATAATCGGATGGCAGTCGGGCGATTACCCTCCCCTAAACCAGGGTGTTTATTACCTGGGCCCTTACCGGTTTCCGCAAGTCCTTAATCCCTCACGGGACAGCTGAGCATCCTCCTGGGATGCGTGTCAACCACCCACACGTGGCCCAGCCGGCTGGGAGACGAGCCTGCTCCCAGAGTGTGTCCTGTGCCCACACAGGCGGGGTGCCGGCTGCCGTGGGGACTGCGGTGGCCCATCCAGCTCCCAGAGAGCCTGGGCCGTGGGAGGGAGCCGGTGGAATGGAGGCGTCCCGTCCTCCGTGTGGATTCTCAGGACCTCGGATGAGGCAGAAGGTCTGGGCGCGTGTGCTGTGCAGCCTCAGGGCTGCGGCCGTCCAGTCAGCAGGACTCTTTCTGCTTTGCTTGGGTCCTCCAGCCGCTCCCCTCCCCTCGCTGTGGGCCCCCCAGCCCCCTGTGGAGGAAGCCTTCCTCCCTGGCCAGCGGGCCGCACCGGGCCGCCAGCTCTGAGAGAGCACGTGGGGTTTCCAGGCCACATGGCTGCGCCCTGCTGCCACGCGGCCCTCGAGGCTGAGCTCTGGGGCCGGCCCCAGGGTAGCGGGGGCCAGGCCTGGGCCGCAGTGGGCCGGGCGCCAGCAGGGGGACAGCTGAGCTGCGCGTTCGGGGAGCGCTGGACTCCAGGGACCCCGCCTGCCCTGGGGAGCTGTGTGAGCCTCCCTCTGCCCTGCTCCCGCCTCTCCTCCCAGCCCGCGCTCCAGCCTCGGCGGGCCTCCCTTAGCGACCTTCACGCCTCTTCTCTGGAGGGGCCTCCCCGGTGCCTCAGTGGTAAAGAACCCACCTGCCAAAGCAGGAGGTGCAGGTTTGATCCCTGGGTCGGGAAGATCCCTCAGGGGAGGAAATGGCGACCCACTCCAGTGTTCTTCCTGGAGAATCCCATGGACGGAGGAGCCTGGCGGGCTCGGGGGACAGAATCCGCCTTTCTGTCGGAGCTGCTTGACTGCCTCCCAGCTCACAGGGGTGGGTGCGCCTCCTGTGCGACTGGGCCCCGACCTGCTGACACTCTGGGGTGTGCGCTGGGCTGTGGCCCCACCGTGATGACAGTGACGAGCGGCTTCTCCCAGCGTCTGTGGAGCGACACCGCCCTCCCTGTGAGCGGAACAGCCCTCCCCCGGGGGGACCTGCCGGGGAGAGGACAGCCGGGAGGGGCAGTGCCTGCGGATTTCCTGAAAGACAGAGACAAAAGTGCGTTTTCTGGCTGCGTTCCTTTTCTCCTAAGTGGCATTAGAGTGTCAGCCAGCTCAAGATTGCTTTAGTTGTTTGGGGTCTTTTGTGGTTCCGTACAAATTCTAGGTTTGGTTTTCTACTTGTGTGAAAAATGCCTTTGGAAGTTTGACAGGGAAGGCCTCGAATCTAGACTACTCTGGGTGAGAGGGACGTTTCCGCCACACTCGCCTTTCAGTCCCCGAGTGAGAAGTGTCTCTCCGTTCCTTTGTGTCTTCTTCAGCTGCACGTATCAGTGTCTTCTAGTTTTCAGTGCACAGATTTTTCCCTTCCTTGATTAAATTTATGCCCAAGTATTTGGGATTGTCTTCTTAATTTCTGTTTCTGATAGTTCATTGTCAATGTACAGAAATGCAAATGAGTTTTCTATATTGATTTTTTTTTTAATCCTGCAAGTTTCCTCAACTTGTCCAAGAAGAAGAAATGACGCTCAGTCGTATCCGGCTCTTTGCCACCCCACGGACTGTAGCCTACCAGGCTCCTCTATCCATGGGATTTCCTAGGCAAGAGTACTGGGTGGGTTGCCATTCCCTTCTCCAGGGGATCTTCCTGACCCAGGGATTGAACCTGGGTCTCCTGCATTGCAGGTGGATTCTTTACCGTCTGAGCCACCAGGGAACCCCAGCTTGTCTAAAGGAAATGAGGTTATCTCAGAGATGTCTGCCCCCTCGTTTTAAGGCGGCGAAGACACGGAGCCCCGACCACCGTGCCCCAATTTACAGACGACTCTTTCAGGGTCTAGCATTGCTCATGCCTTCATTTTTACATCCTCTGGAAGACATTCGGTAAGTCAAAGTTAGGCCACAGAGTTGCTTTCTGGACCTTGGCCCGACATGTCCCGAGGGTAGGGAGTATTCTCCAGATTTCCAGTCCAATTTCCTGTGACCTTCAGTTACTGACTGCAAGGAGGAGGCAGCGGTCTGCCTGGGGCCCCGGGGAGTTGAGTCTTGCTGGCGAGGATTTGCTCCTCCCAGGACTCTGGGGGCCCAGGGCTTGCCATCTCAGGACGACGTCCTGGGCCAGCTGTTGGCTTCTCGCCGCGTGAGCATCAGGGTTCCCAGATGTTCACCTGGCTCCTCGGAGACCTCCTTGTACTTAACTGCTGAGCTCGGAGAGGCCCGCTGATCGGAGTACAGGCCTGACCTGGGTTCACGGAGCATCTGGGCACCCTTGCTGGTGCCATTTGCTTTGCTGTAAATAAATCTGCGGATGTGATTAAATTCCCAAAAGGCCTCCTTCCTTCGCTGCTTGTTTTCTGAAATTCTGTATTCTTTTATTTCACCATGAGAGCGTGTGCAGAAGCATTAGAGAAGAGAAAACTCTCCCCCTCGCGACTCTCCCACTCGACGTACAGAGCGGCTGTGGAAGCACACTGGTGTTTCTCTAGTCTTTATTCTCAGCAGTTTTATAAACATGATAAGCTCGCATATTGCATACGGTTGTGCTCTCTGCGTTTGTTATATTGTCCTGTCATAATGTTTTTTTATTTTTTTCTGTATTAGTTCCCAGTCTTTTCAGCCATTGCCTTAACCGGTTGCATAATATCCTGGTAATATCTTGCTCGGTGCGTATATTATCGTCTGCTTAAAGGTGGTAGGGTGGACTTGCAGTGTAATTGCGGCTGTGGTGTGAGTTTTGTCTGTGCTAAGAATCCCTTCAGAGATTCACAGGGTGAACAGTCCTGACGCCTTCGAGGGTCTTGACGCAAACCGCTCTGTGGCAGCGTGAGGCTGTCTTAACCCTTGTCACCGGGCCTTTTAATGAACGTGATTCTTCTGAGTTCGAATAGGCAGTCGATGGTAGCTCCTTAATCCTGTTTGTATTTCTCTAGTCCCTGTTACAGTTCTCAGGTTTGGGTGCATTTTAGTGGCTGCCGTGCAGCGTTCATGATAAGCTTTCTGTCAGTCCGTGGCTCCCCGCGCGGGTGTTTGTAAACTCTGGGGACTTGGTCACCTGCACCCACAGCTGCCACCANTAGCCTACCAGGCTCCTCTATCCATGGGATTTCCTAGGCAAGAGTACTGGGTGGGTTGCCATTCCCTTCTCCAGGGGATCTTCCTGACCCAGGGATTGAACCTGGGTCTCCTGCATTGCAGGTGGATTCTTTACCGTCTGAGCCACCAGGGAACCCCAGCTTGTCTAAAGGAAATGAGGTTATCTCAGAGATGTCTGCCCCCTCGTTTTAAGGCGGCGAAGACACGGAGCCCCGACCACCGTGCCCCAATTTACAGACGACTCTTTCAGGGTCTAGCATTGCTCATGCCTTCATTTTTACATCCTCTGGAAGACATTCGGTAAGTCAAAGTTAGGCCACAGAGTTGCTTTCTGGACCTTGGCCCGACATGTCCCGAGGGTAGGGAGTATTCTCCAGATTTCCAGTCCAATTTCCTGTGACCTTCAGTTACTGACTGCAAGGAGGAGGCAGCGGTCTGCCTGGGGCCCCGGGGAGTTGAGTCTTGCTGGCGAGGATTCGCTCCTCCCAGGACTCTGGGGGCCCAGGGCTTGCCATCTCAGGACGACGTCCTGGGCCAGCTGTTGGCTTCTCGCCGCGTGAGCATCAGGGTTCCCAGATGTTCACCTGGCTCCTCGGAGACCTCCTTGTACTTAACTGCTGAGCTCGGAGAGGCCCGCTGATCGGAGTACAGGCCTGACCTGGGTTCACGGAGCATCTGGGCACCCTTGCTGGTGCCATTTGCTTTGCTGTAAATAAATCTGCGGATGTGATTAAATTCCCAAAAGGCCTCCTTCCTTCGCTGCTTGTTTTCTGAAATTCTGTATTCTTTTATTTCACCATGAGAGCGTGTGCAGAAGCATTAGAGAAGAGAAAACTCTCCCCCTCGCGACTCTCCCACTCGACGTACAGAGCGGCTGTGGAAGCACACTGGTGTTTCTCTAGTCTTTATTCTCAGCAGTTTTATAAACATGATAAGCTCGCATATTGCATACGGTTGTGCTCTCTGCGTTTGTTATATTGTCCTGTCATAATGTTTTTTTATTTTTTTCTGTATTAGTTCCCAGTCTTTTCAGCCATTGCCTTAACCGGTTGCATAATATCCTGGTAATATCTTGCTCGGTGCGTATATTATCGTCTGCTTAAAGGTGGTAGGGTGGACTTGCAGTGTAATTGCGGCTGTGGTGTGAGTTTTGTCTGTGCTAAGAATCCCTTCAGAGATTCACAGGGTGAACAGTCCTGACGCCTTCGAGGGTCTTGACGCAAACCGCTCTGTGGCAGCGTGAGGCTGTCTTAACCCTTGTCACCGGGCCTTTTAATGAACGTGATTCTTCTGAGTTCGAATAGGCAGTCGATGGTAGCTCCTTAATCCTGTTTGTATTTCTCTAGTCCCTGTTACAGTTCTCAGGTTTGGGTGCATTTTAGTGGCTGCCGTGCAGCGTTCATGATAAGCTTTCTGTCAGTCCGTGGCTCCCCGCGCGGGTGTTTGTAAACTCTGGGGACTTGGTCACCTGCACCCACAGCTGCCACCAGCGCCTGTCGCCCGCCCCAGGCTGGGCCCGCAGAGCAGGCTGTTGGGAGCTGCCAGGCAGGGCGGCGAGCGAGCCCCGCGGACAGGCAGGCCTCCCCACCTGGTGGGCCGTTCTCCCCTTGTTTTGGAAGAGGAGACGGGTTCCGAGGGGCTGAGGTGCGTTCCAGGGGTCTCTCCCACTGTCCGTGGCCGCTGCATCTGTGGTGCCGAGGACCCAGCTCCAAAGGCCTGGCTTATGCCCTGCGCGTCTGCCCCCAGGTGTGGCCTCTGCTCTCTGCCGCGGCGGCTGAGGCTCCGCTGGGCAGAGGCGCCGGCCCAGCACATCATGATTCTGGCCGCGAGGCTTCCACTCCTCCGCAGGCCCTGGAGTCGGGCGCTCCTGCCTCCCTCGCCCGTGTGATGCCAGGGCAGGGCAGAGAGCAGTGGGGACGGGGTTGGGGCCGGCCCAGACCTTCCCAGGCAGGTTCTCCCTACCTCCCTGCCCCCACGCCACTTGCTGTGAGCATCTGAGAAATCTTGACTTTGTGTCTGCTTCTCAAGGAGCTCATCCAGGCTGCGGGCACAGAGGTCCATTCTAGCCTTCCACTTGAGCGCCGAGTTTGGAGTATTTTCACCCAGCTTGAGCACAGCTGTGTCCATCACCTGGCGATGCTCACACACCTCAGGGGCTGGACAGGAACGTAGGCTCTTCTAAGGACTATAAAGAATTGTAGTTTCCTTGAAAGGGTTTAAAAAATATAAATATCTGTTTTGGCTGTGCCGTGCGGGCCTTCTCTAGGTACGGTTGTTGCTCTTCAGTCCCTCAGTCTTTCTGTGACCCCATGGACCGCAGTGCACCAGCCTTCCCTGTCCTTCACCCTCTCCCCAAGTTGGCTTAAACTCATGTCCATTGATTCGGTGGTACCATCCAACCGTCTCATCCTCTGTCGCCCCCTTCTCCTCCTGCCTTCAGTTTTTCCCAGCATCAGGCTCTTTTCCATTGAGTCAGTTGCTCACATCAGGGGGCCAAACTATTGGAGCTTCAGCTTCAGTCCTTCCAAGGCTATTCAGGGTCGATCTCCCTTAGGGTGGACTGGTTGGATCTCCTTGCAGTCGAGGACTCTCGAGGGTCTTCTCCAGCACCTAGTTGCGGTTCGTGGGCTTCTCCTTACAGCGGCTTCTCTTGCTGGGGACCACGGGCTCTAGAGTGCACGGGCCTCAGGAGGGGCCGCACGTGGGCTCCGGGCGGGGATCACAGCCTCAGGCGGGGGCCGCACGTGGGCTCCGGGCGTGGAGCAGGGGCTCAGTGGTTGTGGTGCGTGGGCTTAGTTGCCCTGCGCCGTGTGGGATCTTCCCGCACCAGGGATCGAGCCTGAGTCTCCTGTGTCTCCTGCATCGGCAGGCAAACCCTTCACCTCTGAGCCACCAGGGAAGCCCCCTGAAAGGCGGTCTCAGGCTGGCTGTCCGGAGGCCGCCTCTCCCCTGAGGAGCGAGTTCCAGGGGCGCGCAGGTGCGGTTTCTGCCTGAGCCTCAGCAGCAACCCCCGTGGTCTCGGGTCTGAAGGTGCCCGCCCAGCGGCGCCAGCGTGTTTTCCTGGCTTTATGCAGTAGTGGGGGCTGGGGAGGGGTGGTCTGGTGACTGCTCTACAGGCTGAGCTTGAAGAGGACCGCCTGCGCCCACCCGTGTGTGGGCCGTGGGCCCCGAGGGGAGTGTCACTCTTCTGTGTCTGGCTCCTGCTCGGCCGCTGGGCCTTGTGTGCTCCTGGACGGAGGCCTGGGCATGGGACGTACTGGGCTGCCTGGCCTCCAGCGAGAGTGCAGAGATGGCAGGCATCACTCCGAGCGGGACTCTGGGATGCTGGACGCAGACCCTCTCCTGGATGGGACTGTGGCAGTTTCTGCCTGCTGGTCAGGCATGCTCTGCGCTCTCGTGGGCGCCGTGTATCACTCAGACCAGGACGCCAGCGGCTAGCACCCCCCACCCCCCTGTCCTGAGCAAGGGCGGTGGGCCCACCCCCCAGCCAGGCCGCCGCCCTGCTCGGAGCTTCTGACTCTGTTTTGGGGAAAAGTTGTGGGATTACCTGGCACAGAGATGCTGTCAGAAAGGGGCGAGCGATCTAGTTATAGATCCGCTCAGCAGCCCACGCTTTCTGGCTGCTTCTCTGTTGTCAGGTGTGAGTCGGGCCTCCGGCTTCCACTGGCCCAGAACCCCTCGGATTTCGCATTCAGTTTGTGGGCGATGACAGAGCCAGGCTATCATTGGCATCTCATTGTCGGGGCCCTGTCTCTGCCCACTCGAAGTACACCTGTGACCCCCGGAACGACAGCAGCGTCGTGTACGGGGCCTGTCGGGACATCTGGAGCACGAGCCCCTGGAAGGCGCCGGCCTGCGTCCAGGCGGGTCCCGTCCAGACGATGCACTTTAGGGCACGGGGGTGCATGGCCCGACCTACTCCCACCGCTGTCCGGGGAGGTGGGCCCTCCACCACCCCAGCTCCCTGGCTCTGCTGTCTGCCGGGGGTGGCCCCGCTTTCCGTGGTCCCATGTTCCTGGAGCTGTGGCCCGTCCAGTGCCCTGGGCGCACCCTCTGCCCTCACGGAGGCTCTTCCCCGAGAAGTGAGGACACCTGAGCGCTCGGGACAGCCCTCCCTGGGGTTGACGTGTCGGCTCCCGGAGCTTCACACACATGGAGCCCTCGCAGAACGTGCTCTTGGTCTGGCTGCTCCCATGCTTGTAATTACCTCGAGATTGAGGCCTTATAATTCTGCATTGTGAGTGAGTCGGTGCCTGATTATTGCCGAGCCCTCTTTTGCTGTAACGGAGTCTTCCCTTTGAGTCCCCAGGTGGTTCCTGCCCGTCTCAAGGTCGGGAGGTATGACCAGGCTCTCTACCCTCTTCCCTGGCCGCCGGGCGGAACCTGCGAAGCTCTCTGGGAGGGGATGCTCAGAGCCCGGCCCTGGGCGGCCCCTGCATCACCTTGCTGGAGCCACATTTCCTCCAGCCCCCCGACCCTGGGCCTTAGACTCCCCAGCTGGCCTGGCCTCCGTGTCCCAGCAGATGCTGAGGCTTCTGCGCCCGCTCCGGGACGGCGGGGAGGCTGGGACTCGGTCCTGGAGGTCGCGAGGAGACGCT
Organism: Neotragus pygmaeus; assembly: GCA_006410875.1. Classification (NCBI taxonomy): domain Eukaryota; kingdom Metazoa; phylum Chordata; class Mammalia; order Artiodactyla; family Bovidae; genus Neotragus; species Neotragus pygmaeus. The sequence continues at coordinate 9,373 of SJYV01051954.1, read as the reverse complement.
GGCGCCTGCTGTCGGCAGGACCCTGGGCTCCTGCCCCAGGCTGGGAGCAGAGCATCGGGTTTGCCTAAAAGCCCCGTCTGTCCACAGGCCAGCGCTTCCCCGCTGCACGCCGGGAGAGCGTGGCCGAGCTCCTGAGAAAGTGAGATCCCGCTGGGTCCGCGTGTAAAGGAGGTGTGCCCAGAGCCCCGTGTCTCTGCCTGCCTCCTCCCTGACCCAGGGGCCCGCCAGGGCCTGGGACCTGAGACCCAAGGGCCGGGTCAGTCCTGCCCACCTCGCTCCGGGGGCCCGGTCACCCTCCTCAGCTGGAGCTGAGCAAACCCGAGTTTCTTCCTTTTGGTTTTTAAACTTGCTCTAGTTCCCGGGATCAGTGTGGGCCAGGCCCACACACACCTGTTTGGAGCGCCCTGCCCTTGCCAGGACTGTGCCTAGTAGCTGCCATAAGGAGTGTGTGTGTGTGTGTGTGTAAAACCTCTGATTCACGCATGATGAGCAGGTGTGTGTGTGTGTGTGTAACCTCTGATTCACGCACAGTGAGTGGGTATGTGTGTGTGTGTGTGTGTGTGTGTAAAACTTCTGATTCACACAGGGAGTGTGTGTGTTTGTGTGTGTGTAACCTGATTCATGCACAGTGAGCGGGTGTGTGTGTGTAAAACCTCTGATTCACACAGGGAGTGTGTGTGTGTGTGTGTGTAACCTGATTCATGCACAGTGAGCGGGTGTGTGTGTGTGTGTGTGTAAAACCTCTGATTCACACACAGGGAGTGGGTGTGTGTGTATGTGTGTGTGTGTGTAACCTCTGATTCACACATAGGGAGCAGGTGTGTGTGTGTCCGTAACCTGTGATTCACACACAGTGAGCAGGTGTGTGTGTGTGTCCATAACCTCTGATTCACGCACAGTGAGCGGGTGTGTGTGTGTGTCCATAACCTCTGATTCATGCACAGTGAGCGGGTGTGTGTGTGTGTGTGTCCATAACCTCTGATTCACGCACAATGAGTGTGTGTTTGTGTGTGTCCGTAACCTCTGATTCACGCACAGTGAGTGTGTGTGTGTGTAACCTCTGATTCATGCACGGTGAGTGTGTGTGTGTGTGTGTGTGTGTGTATGTAACCTCTGGTTCACGCACAGTGAGCGGGTGTGTGTGTATGTGTGTAACCTCTGATTCACGCATAGGGAGCGGGTGTGTGTGTGTGTGTGTCCATAACCTCTGGTTCACACACAGAGAGTGGGTGTGTGTGTGTGTGTGTGTGTCCGTAGCCTCTGATTCACGCACAGTGAGTGGGTGTGTGTGTGTGTGTGT
>SJYV01051951.1:137815-158713 GCA_006410875.1 Neotragus pygmaeus | reverse complement strand
AGGGAGGCCTGGCGTGCTGTGATTCATGGGGTCGCAAAGAGTCGGACATGACTGAGCGACTGAACTGAGGTATCTGAAAGTAAGAGTAGACCTTAAAAGTTCTCATCACGAGAAAAAAATGTTTCACTCTATGCAGTGATGCCTGTTAACTAGACTTATTGGTGGTGATCATTTTGTAATATACAAATACTGGATCATTATAGTGTGTACCTGAAATGAACATAGTGTTATATGGTCACTTATTTCTCAATTTAAGCTACTATAACAAGTTTCGTTAGGAGCTGTAAAAAAGTAAAAACATGAATACAGATTTCACCTGTGGACAATTCCCTCCCTCCTCATGTGGTCATGGGGACAAAGGCAGGCCTTTTTCAGTGTCTGTGCTGAACAGAGAGGCCCCATTGCTCCTTCACCGCTCCCTCACCATCCATCCACACATCTCAGGTTCACCAGTTGATAAACTGCTTTTTATCCCCAGCTTGGTCCAAGTGCCACGGTGTGCCATCAGAAGAGGCTGGCGGAAGATGAGGCTGTCAACCATCACCTCAGCCCCCTTCCCACTAAGTCCAAGAATCTCCACCCAAACACCCCAGCAAAGTTTGACCGCTTGTTGCAGGTCCTGGACTCTGTAGGACCGAGAAAGAGCAGGCTTCCTCGGTCATCCTCACATTCCGAGAAGGCAGGATTTGCTATATATTTGCGGCAGCCCTTACTTCCAAAGGATTTCCCATGTGGCTCAGGGGTAAAGAATCCTCCTGCCAAGGCAGGAGATGTAGGAGACTCAGGTTCGATCCCTGGGTTGGGAAGATGCCCTGGAGAAGGAAATGGCCCCCCATTCCAGTATTCTTGCCTGGAAAATTCCATGGACAGAGAAGCCTGCAGCCCATGGGGGCCACAAAGAGTCAGACCCGACAGAGCAGGCACACACGCATGAGGATTCAACCTCGAAAAGGCCATCGGAGGGCCACCAGCAGGACAGGAGCAAGCAGGGCGGTCAGGAGGTGGCTGGCAGCTAAGTGGTGCAGTACGGTGAAGCCCAGCCAGCAGGCAGCCTGTCCGCCCGGGCAGGGAGCCAGGGCCCAGGGCTCCGGGGGAAGTCCCCTAGCTGCCTCTGCAGCACCGGTGACAGCCTCCCTTCTGTTGCCAGGGAAGNGGTGGCTGGCAGCTAAGTGGTGCAGTACGGTGAAGCCCAGCCAGCAGGCAGCCTGTCCGCCCGGGCAGGGAGCCAGGGCCCAGGGCTCCGGGGGAAGTCCCCTAGCTGCCTCTGCAGCACCGGTGACAGCCTCCCTTCTGTTGCCAGGGAAGCGATGCACCAGAATTCTAGTTCACGGGGCTGCGACACCCTCTGCCTGCTGTCTAGAGGTATAGGAGGCAGCCTGGAAGTCCTGCCTCCTGTGCTTCAAGCCCCGGTGTATTGTGTGGGAGATTTGTCAGCTTAATCCCCTAAGTGTTTTCCTCCTGCAAGTCACACGGCCTGCCCGCTGGGCCCCAGTGCTGAACTTGCCAGAGAACTGCCCAGAAGCAGCAGCAGGAAGTAGCATCAAGGCAAGTCCTCAGCTGGGGTGCGGTGAGCCCTCCACCCCAGAGTCTCCCCCACCCCAACACGTGACTCTTTATGAAAGAGACCCCCAGAGGGCACATCCAGGGACATCCACCTCCCCCTGATACCTACATGCCTTTCAACTTCCAGCCGTGTCCACGGTCTCTACCTTCATGGCCTTTAAGCCTCCCTTAGTTGGGGTACCAGGAACCACTGCCCTAAGTTCGGGACAGCTTTCCAGGTCCAGCCGTGGGGACATCTCCAGCCGTCCCCTGTGACTGGCTATTCTGCAGCGCAGTGGCAGGGGGGACCAGACACAGGTCTTCTCTCAAAGGCAGGGCTAAAGTCTCTCTTGAGGCCAAGAGCAAGACTTGGCATCAGTCTCGCCGGGGCGGCAAAGTACACAAGAGCATTCCATTCTCAGTACTGTAAGCTGCCTGAATGTCCGCAACCTGCCGGAACTGCACTCTAGAAGGGACGCTCCCAGGGCTAGAGGAGTCTTTGGCACGAAACCCCAAATTGTGCCCCTTGAACTACTACCTAATAGTAAAGAAGTACACTCTTTGCAGCTCTTACAATGTTTCTGGCGCTCTGCTGAGCACTTTGTGGCTGTAGTTCGATCCTGGGGGCAGTTCTGGAGCAGAGACAGACCAGCGTCCCTGCTGTACAGCTGAGGTTCAAGGTTCAGAGGGCTAAGGTGATTGCCAAGTCACTCAGCTGGGTTTGCACACAGGTCTGTGGGATGCCCTGGACCGACGCTCCTGCCAGCCTCTTGGGCCTGGCTCTGTCCTCTGAAGCCCCAGTGAAAAGCACCACCCCGCTTTCTCTAGGTCTCTCCACATCCCAGTCTTTTCTCCTGGACCAAGCATCCCTGGGCTTCTCATTGCCAGTCACCAACCTTGGCCTCAGTCCCCGTGAGGACATCTGGTCACTGGTTTGCCTGGGCTCCCTTCCAAGGGCAATAGGCAGAAATGGATGCAGTGTTCCAGCACTGGTAACCACTTCTTCACTCCTGGGTCCCAAATGCCCTGGGATGCAACCTGTGCTATGCACACTCAGTTGTGTCTGACTCTTTGTGACCCCCTGGATTGTAGCCTGCCAGGCTCCTCTGTCTATGGGATTCTCCCAAGAAGAATACTGAAGTGGGGTACCATTTCCTCCTCCAGGGGATCCTTCTGTCTCAGGGACTGAACCCACTTCTGTCTCCTGCTTTGTTTGGCAGGAGGGTTCTTTACACTAGCGNGACCGAGGATGAGATGGCTGGATGGCATCACTGACTCGTTGGACGTGCGTCTGAGTGAACTCCGGGGGTTGATGATGGACAGGGAGGCCTGGCATGCTGCAATTCATGGGGTCACAAAGAGTCGGATACGACTGAGTGACTTAACTGAATTGAACCTATTTATTTAAACCCATCTCTTCAAATAGGGGTTAGATGTCCCCATTAAAAATTTTTTTTAATAATTTAAAATAAAATGCCTTTGTTCTCTATTTGCTAAAGCAGTCTCATTGGCATTTGCTCATATTATTCATTTACAAAGGAAAAATTAAATTAAATGAGCAGTTATTCTCATGTGAAAAAGAATTAGAGAAAATACTTAGTAGCATGATACTGTCTAAACACCTTAAACTTTACATATTAATAAGAAATATGTAGCTGTATTGTTAAAATGTCTTTATCACTTTATAGGGCATTTACTCATCAATAACTATATTTGTAAGTGACCTAACTATGNATACTTAGTAGCATGATACTGTCTAAACACCTTAAACTTTACATATTAATAAGAAATATGTAGCTGTATTGTTAAAATGTCTTTATCACTTTATAGGGCATTTACTCATCAATAACTATATTTGTAAGTGACCTAACTATGTCAGTTCAGTTCAGTTCAGTCACTCAGTCTTGTCCGACTCTTTGTGACCCCATGAATCGCAGCATGCCAGGCCTCCCTGTCCATCACAAACTCCTGGAGTTCACTCAGACTTGTGTCCATCGAGTCAGTGTTGCCATCCAGCCATCTCATCCTCGGTCAGCCCCTTCTCCTCCTGCCCCCAATCCCTCAGCATCAGAGTCTTTTCCAGTGAGTCAGCTCTTTGCATGAGGTGGCCAAAGTACTGGAATTTCAGTTCTACCTTTAAGAATATTCTATCATGCTGTTTTCTAAAACTGTTTATTTATTGATTAGAGTTTCACATGGATGAGAATATTTAATCTCATTTAATTAGCCACTAAATTAGCTATACACAAGCCATGCATCCCTGTTCAACAGTTCCACCATCCATCCTTTCTTTATTTGCTTGTCATTCCTAAATTTCTAAATTTACCATCAATTTCCTATTAAGACAATTCTCAAAGACTTACTCTAGTCTATTATATTCTCACCTTCATCTTTCCTTCTCCACTCCTTGTTTGAAGGTCTTTGAACCTAATCTTCTGTGTTTAGAATGCTCCCTTCTCTCAACCTGTTTTACCCAGCTAATTCCAATTCATACTTTGGAACATTTTTAAAATATGTTGCCTAAGAGAAAATCTCCCTGACATCCACTTAACTACAAGCTGAGAACTCTTATACATTCTCAGATTAACTTTCCTTCAAAACAGTTGTCAACATTTGAATAAATAATTTATTTTCATGGTTAATATTTTCATTCCTCTCTGGACTATTACTTTGTCTATCTTAGTGACAGATGAAAGTCTAATGCTAGTACATAGTAGATAAAGGTTGTTCAATATAGAAGGAACCAGTTAGGATAGGGAGTGAGTAAGACTATAGAGGAGGAATTTGGCAGTTCAGGATAAGAGAATGGTTGAAAGCATTATTAATATTAGAAAACATAAAATACATAATGTGAGCATTATAAGACTGTGCAGAATCAGAAATGGTGTCATTATTTTAGTTTTTTATAAGTTGTATGTATGGTAACATTATGACTGTCACACTGTCAATTTTCAGTGCAAATCACATCATTGTAATCTTGTAATTAGATCTGTAATCCTGGACTAGACCTTAGAGATTCAGTATAACTTTATAACTCGATATATGAGGATCCTCGGTCCAGAGAAAATAAATAATTCTCAATTTCTAAATCGATTTGTCAATAAAGTAAACAAGCATGGATGATACATTGCTTACAAAATAAGCTGAAAATTGTATTTACAATATATAATGCTGTAATCAAATGTTAATATTTTCATAAAATGATATATGGTAATAGTGCTATTAAATATTAGAGTTTGTATTTCCAAGACAGATCTGCTTTTCAGTGGGTCTGCTTAAATTAATTTCAATATGTTTTTGGTTCTTGAGGATAATTAATGTTTTAATATTTACTGTTACTGATTAACAATGACGTTAATGTAAATAATGACCATCACTGACTTGATATACTCATATACATTTGTATTGATTTTTGTTGCTATTTTTCAGTTTAAATAAGTTTGAAAAATTTCACTTGTTTCTATTTCATGATGCAAACTGAGGGGAATATAGAAATAATAAATATGTAGTACCTTCACATTTTTGAAGAAAAGCATGTACAAAAAAGTAAATTACTTGCTATTTGGATTTTTATATGCTGAAATATATTATTTAAATGTGGACTCTCAAGACTATAATGTTTACTACTTTACTTTTCAGAGGCAGTGACCTTTATTTTTCATATTTGTTGAAATAATAGTAGGACTTGTTTGATATTTATAGAAGGTAAAATTCTTTGTTTTTTATTCAGTAATAAAGTCTTCTTTTATTGCATATTCTGTTTCACAATAATAATCATTATAACTTTGAAATCCTCCTGGCATTTTGTAAGTAACAGAACTAATAAAACCATGTCAACATTTTTTTATTTACTATAAAATTCCAGCACTTGAAAGTTGTTGATGAGGAACTATAAAGCTCAAAGTGTTTGTAATAGGCAAAATAAAATCTAACTCTTCAGCAGTATTTCAAACATGACTTAGGACAATAATGACAAAGTTACTAACTACCTCAATAGTAGTTATCCATAAGGAAAATATATATGTAACAATGACTAAAGATATATATAGCCATTTTGGGTATAATATTCCAGGAATGTACATTTTCTTCAGTGATGCTGCGGAAGAGATATGTTTATAATTTGTAAGTAAAAAAGGTTACCAGATTTATTTGTAAATGATTTTGAATTGACAATTATCTTAATATACTTTCTTTAGTATAAGTCAATCATTTTCAAATTTACTGTAGCTGGATTCAACATATTTTAAAAGCTCTCCTGGTGATTCTGATAGGAATAAAGCTGAGAGCCAATGATTTAAATGGACATAATTTGTTTACATTATCTATCATGCTGCTCATACATAGTTGCTGTTCAGTTGCTAAGTTGCGTCCAACTCTTTGCAATCTCAGGGACTGCAGCATATCAGGCTTCCCTGCTCTCTATTATCTTCTGGAATTTGCTCAAACTCATGTCCATTGAGTTGGTGATGCCATCCATCCATCTCATCTTCTGTCACCCCCTTCTTCTCCTTCCCTCAATCTTTCCCAGCACAAGGATCTTTTCTAATGAGCTGGCTCTTTGCATCATGTGGCCAAAGTATTGGAGCTTCAGCTTCAGCATCAGTCCTTCCAATGAATATTCAGGGTTGATTTCCTTTATAAGCTGACAGTAACTATTCATGACTTGAGATCCACAGGAGGCTTTAGTGGTAAAAAAAAAAAAAACTACCTGCCAATGCAAGAGACATAGAAACAAGGGTTCCATCCCTGAGTCAGGAAGATCCCCTGGAGAAGGGCATGGCAACCCACTCCAGTATTCTTGCCTGAAGAATCCCATGGGCAGAGGAGACTGGTTGGCTACAGTCCACAGGGTCAAAAAGAGTTGGACACAACTGAAGCGACTTAGCACGCACATGCCGTCACACACAACTATTCATTATTAATGGCAATGATTGTAACGATTGTAGTTTAAGTTTGGTCACATCCTGGGTCATAATGCTTGGTGTGAGGATGTGTTCAGATTGGTCCTGTTTACAGTTGTGGTTTCAAGGTGCAAATTTGGCTCCCAAATCCTTCTAGTCCTTCTGAATGTAACCATTGGAACAATAAGCAATAGTTAAAATGTAGTGAAATATTTTTTTTTATTAACAACTGTACAAACACTCCATTTTGCCTCAGTATAGGATCTCTTGGATTCTCCAGGCAAGAATATGGGAGTGGGTTGCCATTTCATTCTCCAGGGGATCTTCCCGACCCAGGGATCGACCCCAGGTCTCCCACATTACAGGCAGATGTTTTAACCTCTGCACCACCAGGGAAACCCTCATATAAGTTTTGCCAGGCTCATAATATAGGGTACTTGTCCTTTAACTTGAGATGACTTGAGTCTAGAGAGCAGATCCCAATCTTCTTAATTAGATATATGGATAGGATGCATGAATGACTATCCTGGGAGAAAAATCCTGAGCCTAGGAGTCAGGATAATTTATGAATACAAAGGGAGGAGTGATGCTCCTTTCTGTGAAGAACAATATTATTTGTCCACTATTAAACCTGACTCAAATGTGTGTTCGGCTTTGACTAACTTCTCAAAATTTCCTCCTGTCAAGTGAGAATGACTTGTCAGCTCTGTAGAAGATACCAATGAATATTCAAGGCTAACACTTGGTTAAGCAGAACCTAATCATAGAGAAAGAAGAAATTATCTCGCATTTTAATTCTGCTGCTGCTAAGTCACTTCAGTCGTGTACGACCCCATAGATGGGAGCCCACCAGGCTCCCCCGTCCCTGGGATTCTCCAGGCAAGAAGAATGGAGTGGGGTGCCATTTCCTTCTCCAATGTATGAAAATGAAGTCGTTCAGTCGTGTCCGACTCTTCGCGATCCCATGGACTGCAGCCTACCAGGCTCCTCTCTCCATGGGATTTTCCAGGCAAGAGTACTGGAGTGGGGTGTCATTGCCTTCTCCACATTTTAATTCTATTAATGCTTAATTGTTGTAGATTTTGGTTGCTTTGGAGACAATGTCAGAAAAAAAATTATACATATACAGTTTCAAATCCTAACATTCCCACTTACTAAAATTCACCTTGAATAGAATTTTGATCTATCTATTAATCTCCCTTTCCATCCACAAATTGGCTCCAATATTAGTCATGATCCAGGAATTTGTTAAGAATCAAATAAGATAAATAGACTTCAAAAAGTGAGTCATGCATTATTTATATACATTAATAATAAAATGTTCTATAGTCAAATATGTTTGAGACAAACATCATTTCTTCAGTATTTAATATATGTTTTAATAGGAGTTGTAAAATTCAGAGGAGGATGTGGCAGGATTCTTCCCCCAAAATTATTTATACATGGAACTTATTTTCCAAAGAACATCTCAGATAATTAAAATTTTGTTGAAAAACTTTTGGAAAATATGGAGCTAGAATCATAAGTAGTGACTAAGAAAGCACTTAATGTAATGAAATTTTTGTATTACATTATTTGTAACAATGAACATTTTGTGTTAACTATACTTTTTTCATTATTTAATTGAAACCATTGAAATTCCCACATTTGTGTGGAATATATAAATTATGTGCATTGAATATTTCAGAAGAGAGCGGTAGGCAACACAGTTCTTCCAGGAAAGAGCTGTGGGGTATGAGACACAGGGATAAAAGTTTTATTCATCTGAAGGTCTCTTAATCTTTACAAGAAAGTGGGAAAAAGGGGGCATGATTTTTATCCATCAAGGGTTTAGAAACAAGAGTTTTAAGAAAGGGCTCATATTGATGTATGGCAGAAACCAACACAATTTTGTAAAACAATTATCTTTCAATTAAAAATAAATAAATTTAAAAAATAACTGTTACAACACAAAAAAGAAAAGACTGGGTTAAAATTAAGGTAGAATTGAGCACAAAGGAAGGGAGGGAGGGAGAGAAAGATGAAGCAAGGAAGGAATGAAGAAAGGAAGGGAAGGAGGTAGGAAAAATGGTTTGTTGCCTCATCTCTGGGATATAGTAGAATGATAATAGGTTATGATTTAAGCAATTGAGGAAAATCAATAAATCATTCCAGAGTCAATAAATCTTTTTGAAAATTCCCAGAAAAATTTTTCTCTTGAATTGAATGAATCTAGACTCTATTATTCTCTTTATATACAGTATTTATTACTGGAAAATTCTTAAACATGCAATAAAGTAATGCCTAGATATAGAGAGAATTGGAGAATGCTGTGACTAAAAGGACAGAGATTGCAAGAAGACCTCTTCCTACTGTGCCTGAGCAGTAGCAGTTTTAGGTATAAAAATAATAACACTGATAATAGAAAAAGAACCCTCCATCAAAATGTCCAAGATATGTTTCATGGTTGTCTTATATTCCACCTTCACTCAGAAATAGTTAACATCTTTGTTTCCTTTAGTTCAGTTCGGTTCAGTTCTATCCCTCATCGTGTCTGACTCAGTGACCCCATGAATCACAGCACGCCAGGCCTCCCTGTCTATCACCAACTCTTGGAGTTTACTCAAATTCATGTCCATCGAGTCAGTGATGCCATCCAGCCATCTCATCCTCTGTCGTCTCCTTCTCCTCTTGCCCCCAATCCCTCCCAGCATCAGGGTCTTTTCCAGTGAGTCAACTCTTCGCATCAGGTGGCCAAAAGATTGGAGTTTCAGCTTCAACCTCAGTCCTTCCAATGAACACCAAGGACTGATCTCCTTTAGAATGGACTGGTTGGATCTCCTTGCAGTCCAAGGGACTCTCAAGAGTCTTCTACAACACCACAGTTCAAAAGCATCAATTCTTCGGCGCTCAGATTTCTTCACAATCCAACTCTCACATCTATACATGACCACTGGAAAAACAGTTACTGCTTATTATTTCTCATAAGCTAGGTACCAAAAAGTAGAATGATTCACTAGAACTTACTAATTTCTTAGTTCATCTGTTCTTCCACTTTTATACTAAAATGATAACTTTTTATCACCAAAATATAGTTTGGAATATTAGAGAACTAAAAAAAAAAAAAATCACATGAATTAAACTCTTATTTTAACCAAAATCTAGGTCAAAGGAAAATATACAATTGAGATTTGGCTTTAAAAACTGTGTCTTATTGTTATACAGCCCCATCTGCACTCTATTCTACTATGTGCTGCTGAGTGATTTCACAATCCATTTCCCACTCCACTCTGTGTAACTTCAATGAGCATAATTTCAGATCTGTTACAAGTAGAGTGTTTGGATGAATAAAAAGGTATTCTAAAGAGGTGGGGAGAGGGAGGAAACCCTATGATCCACTTCAAGGAAAGTATGCCAAATACTATTTCAAATGCTAGTATTTCTCATCCAGAAACCAATGTAAACTAAAATATGGATAACTTTATTCATGTTCCATTTAATAAAGTTTCTTAATTCCACAAGGCAAGACACCCTAGATTTATATTTAGTTTTTCAGTAAGAGAAACTGCAGTATTGTGCAAGAGCAGGAAAAATATGATTTTATATTATTCTCTTAAAAGTCTATGAGTTGTATTGCTGCTAATTGTCTGTTCATCCTCAGGGGTCAGGAACTAGAGCTTCTTGATGTGAGAAGCTGTGCATATACCAAGATTAACATAGGAAATGCTAAAAAAGAATCTCATTGTCCTAGAAAGGAAATTTAAAAGAAATACATGGCTTGTACGTTGGTGAATTTTAAAAATATTCTTTAGAAACCCAATTGTATGAATATTTTCTGTATTAACTCAATATAACCTATATCTGTATATAAAGATTGTTGTCAAAGGAAATGGAAATTGATACTGTCTGTGAAATTTCTCAGTGAAAGGAATGGGATTTCCAACAGTGAATTCTTGGATTGTATTCCTAGGGTCTCTCACCTCAGAATGCTGCTGTTCTACCCACTGCTCCTTGAGAAAAGTGAGGCTTTGTGGAAGGAGGACGTCAAACGGTGCTCTGTGTCTGGACTCAGTCCTGTGGGACAGCCCCATTTCTTTTTCTTCAATCTCACTTCAATTTGCTTGCTTCTTTGAGAATGATCTCTCACTAATGGGATTCTTCTTTAGCTGCAATAAATTTAAAACAGTTTTTGTTAGTCCTGTGTTAAGAGACTTCAATTGCATGTCCTGACTCAGAACTAAAGAGTTAGTAGGAGAGAAATCTTTGCTCTGCATTTTCTAACTCTGATAACCTCTTTCCTTCTGAAACACAATTAGCTCTTCCAGTTTAATAATCTTGGCTCCTCTTGGTATCTGCCTGCCTAAATATTTTCAATTACAGATTTATTTGTAATGACACCCACTGGTGATGTTCTTTGATACTTTTTCCCATAGGCAGTTCTACCATATACGCTATGGACAGGACTAAAGGGTACACGTTTGCTGACCCATTCCATGAAACTCTTCCTTAAATTTGCTTTTATAATTGCAGGTCCTATTGCATGAAGTAGCTTCCACAAGGCACTGCACATAGTGCTTATGATAGTTTTTCACTCATTGCTTCTTCATTTCAAGTCTACTTAGCATTGCAAAGAAGGATCTCAAGTTGTTGAACACTTTTCTCTGTTAGCTGTCAAGGTATAAAGCTTTGTCAGTAGTGGTGACAGAGATAAATACAGGAATCAGAGCTTTTTGTTCATGCTTCTAATGTTTTCCTGGCAGGCTCCTGCAGTATATTAGGCTTTGGCATGTGGATAGTTTCCTAGTACCTGGCATTGTAGCACAAATAGTTTCTTTAGCAAGTGGATTCTGTGTGGGAGAGTGGTTTCTGCAGTACCCTACTCCTGCTGCCAGGCAGCTTCTGCAGTACCCAGTTCCCACAGACAAGCAGTATGCAGCATCCGGTGACCAGGATTTCATTTCAGCAGTTCCACAGGAGAATGCCTTTGATGTTACATGTGTCTAGGTCTTAGGCTTTCCTGATAGCCCAGTTGGTAAAGAATTCACCTGCAATTCAGTAGACCCTGGTTCAATTCCTGGCTTGAGAAGATCCACTGGAGAAAGGATAGGCTACCCACTCCACTATTACTGGGCTTCCCTTGTGGCTCAGCTGGTAAAAAGTCCACCTGCAATGCAGGAGACCTGGGTTTGATTCCTGGGTTAAGACGATCGTCTGGAGAAGGGAAAGGCTACCCACTCCAGTATTCTGGCCTGGAGATTTCCATGTACTGTATAGTCCATGGGGTCACAAGGAGAAGGACACGACTGAGTGACTTTCACTGTTCACCCACTGCTTCTAGGTGCCACAGAAACTTAGAAGGCAAATTGCAAGAAATTTCCACTGATGCAGTAATTCTGGCTGCTTCTATTCCATCCAGTGAGGAACAGCCATTCATTCTTCAACATGGCCTGGATGTCAGTCCTGGAGAAAGGAAGGTCTCTTCTTTAGGTGTCCTATCTTATCTGAATGGTTACTGTCTACCTTTTCTATCTGCTATTACATTCTTTAGAGTTCTCAGTTACTTATTCCTAGTCATGATGGTTAATTTTGTGTGTCAAATTAGCTAGACTATGCTGACCAGTTGCTTAGTCAAACACTGCTCTAGACATAGCTGTAGAAGTATTTTTGGATACAATTGCATTTATAATTAGTTGCCTTTAAGCAAAACAGATTGCTTTTCATAAGGAGGTGGGCCTCACCAAATCAGTTGACAGCTTTAAGGCAAGAAGACTGATGTTTCCTAAATAAGAAGAAATTCTGAATGTTCAGTCTTTGGACTCAAAACTGCAACATAAACTATGACCTGAATATTCAGCCTGCTGGATTGCCCTATAGATATTGAATTTGGCAGACTCCACAATCTGATGATCCAATTCTTAAAACAAATTGTTCATTGTCTTTATCTCTATGGCCTATTGATTCTGTTTTCTGGAGAATCATGACTAATACACTAGGCAATCCCTCATTAATCAAATCCCTTCTTAGTGTTAATTATCTCAAATTAAAGCTTCTCTACAATGGTCATTGTGCTTTGTTTTTGTGTCTCCTGATTGGACACAGCTAATCCAATGCTCTTTCAAAATCTGACTGCATATATGACTGCAAAATGAAAGAAGTTTATGGTAATAGAGTTGAATGACATCATCCAGTGTGTGGTGGTATATCAGAAGTTTCCTTTTTGTCTATCCCTGATTATGCCATTCTAGCTCTCTGGTCATCTTGTTTAGAGATAAGGTGGATATGTATAGACAACAGGAAACCAAAATCATTATCTAAAACAATCATGGTTACACATATACTTTAAACATAGAATTTGAGTGAAATGGCTATTGGTTTTGGCGAATATAATTTTCCTGATTTTTACTGTGAATATATTTGAAACAAAACAGAAAAGATAAAGAATAGCAATCATTCTCTAATTAGAGATAACATATACTCTAATATTGTAAATAAACAGAATTATCAGAAGTGATAGAGTAAGAAAAACAGCTCATAATTAGAAACAAATATAGAAGAGCTTGTGATCGGAAACAAAAATGAATAGAAAATGTCTTTTTTTTTTCAATTTTTAANCTTTACAATATTGTAGTGGCTTTTGCCTTACATTGATGTGAATCAGCCATGGGTGTGAATATGTTCCTCATCCTGAACCCCCCTCCCACCTCCCTCCCCATCCCATCCCTCAGGGTCATCCCAGTGCACCAGCCCTGAGCACTCTGTCTCATGCGTTGAACCTGGACTTTTTTTTTTCTATTCAAATTCTTTACAATGAGAATCTTTCCTATTTAGAACAATAAACGCAGTTTTTTTAAATTGGAAATAAAGAGGAAAGAGTGGAACAGAGTTATATGTGAGTTAAATCCTCATCTTTTGTATGGTTAGTAGGATCTGTGTAAAGTCATTAAATACCACTTAGAAATACAAAATTACCACTAGAGTACCTCTTAATAGATGATGCATATTAATGACAGGGAGTGGGTTAATGGATTATTATTTTTATTATTTATAATTATTGCTGTAGCATTTGACTTTTTTTTTGCATGTGCCTTGTTAATTTCTTTGCAAGTACATTTTTCTATTAAGAAAGTAAACATATACTTTCAGCCTATCACAGTAAGTATATGTGGAAAATAAGTTCACTTGGTGATATTGTACAAAAGGGAGTTAAATGCCAGTGTCCCACCAAATACTTTGTCTAGATCTGGGTAAAAGCAATATTGCATGATTTTTTTAGTTAAGCAGGCTTGGTGTTGAACATTATTTTGTCTATCCCCATTTATCCCATACATGAGATAATTTCAGCTGTGAGGTAGCAAAACACCATGATTTTATAAGACTGTATTATTACCCTTACTCTACTAGATTAAATATATATATATATATATAAAACATATGTATATAATATGCATATATAATTATAAAATATAATTATCTAGTAGAGTATATATATATATACACTTTCCTAAGAAACCTGTATGCTGCTGGTCAAGAAGCAACAGTTCAGACATGGAACAAGTGACTGGTTCCAAATTGGGAAAGGAGTTCCACAAGGCTGTATATCGTCATCCTGCTTATTTAACTTACATGCAGAATACATAATTTGAAATGTTGGGCTGGATGTATAATAAGCTGGAATGAAGACTGCCAGAAGAAACATCAACAACTTCAGGTGTGCAGATACCACTCAAATGGCAGGAAGTGAAGAGAAGCTAGATCCTTGTGATGACAGTGAAAGAGGAGAGCAAAACAGCTGGCTTTAAACTCAACATTCATAAAACTAAGAACATGGCATCTGGCTCCGTTACTTCATGGCAAATAGAAGAGAAAAAGTAGAAACTATGACAGGTATTACTTTCTTTGCCTCCAAAATCACTGTGGATAGTGACTATAGCCATAAATTAGAATACACCTGCTCCTTGGAAGGAAAGATATGACAAACCTAGACAGCATGTCAAAAAGCAAAGGCATCACTTTGCTGACAAAAGTCTGTATGGTCAAAGCTAGGGTTTTTCCAGTAGTCATGTATGGATATGAGAGTTGGACCAAAAAGAAGGCTGAGTGCCAAAGAATCCATGCTTTCAAATTATGGTGTTGACCATGAATATTCATTGGAAAAATTGATGTTGAAACTCCAATATTTTGGCCACCTGATGCAAAAAGCCAACTCACTGGAAAAGACCATTATGCTGGGAAAGATTGAAGGCAGATGGAGGAGGAGATGACAGAGGATGAGATGGTTGGATGGCATCACTGACTCAATGGACATGAATTTGAGAAAACTGGGAGATAGTGGAGGAGAGAGGAGCCTGGCATGCTGCAGTCCATGGCGTTCCAAGGAGTCAAATATGACTGAGCAACTGAACAAAAACACATATATTAATATATACATATACACATGAGTTTATATGCTTTTTATTATTGTAGAGTATCCAGTAAGATGTGTGTGTGTGTGTGTATATATATATATATATAAATGTATATATTCATATGTACACTCATGAAAATTTTAGGATAGTATATGAAGTAATGCCACTATTAAAATTAGCATCTATTTTGTTAGTATTTATATATGCTTAGTGAGTTTACTTACTGAATCTTTAATAACGTCCAATTCCTACAGTGTGTATCACTACTTGCATTTTTGCTGATAGATCATTCTATTACTAGTTTTATGTGAGTTGGTTTAGATGATCTTCAAAGAGAAGTACAAAGTGTAGGGTGATCTGCACAGACCCCAAGTTGTAGAGAGAAAAAGTCCTTCAGTGAAAGTGAGGCAGCCAAACCGCAATTTTCAGGAGTGGCAGAAAGACAAGCAAGGCCATCTCTACCTATGATTGTGTCATAGGGACAGGCACAAGAGGTGCAATTGCCCAAGAGTTGTTATTGAAACATTTAATTCAAAATAAAAGAATCTGCCTGCAGTGCAGGAGACCTGGATTCAATCCCTGGTTCTGGAAGATCCCCTGAAGAAAGGAACAGCAACCCACTCCAGTATTCTTGCCTGGAAAATCCCATGGACAGAGGAGCCTGGTGGGCTACAGTCCATGGGTTCACAAAATGTCATACACGACTGGGCGATTAACACTTTCACTTTCTTTGAAGTATGACATAAAAAATCCACATCCTCTTGGTTTCAGAATGATAAGCATTCTTTATCTCCTTGTTGTTTCATAACCTCAGGAAAGAACAACTACTAAGATCTTCCTCCTAGAATAATAGAGTGAAATACANTTCACAAAATGTCATACACGACTGGGCGATTAACACTTTCACTTTCTTTGAAGTATGACATAAAAAATCCACATCCTCTTGGTTTCAGAATGATAAGCATTCTTTATCTCCTTGTTGTTTCATAACCTCAGGAAAGAACAACTACTAAGATCTTCCTCCTAGAATAATAGAGTGAAATACAGCTTTTAATGTATGGTGGTGATATTAAGAGTTTCTTTTTAAGATGAAAGATGAGGTCACTAAGAATTTCATCAGTGGGTCTGATTGCCCTTTGCCCTTATCTAGTTCATGAGGACAAAGTGATCAGTGTTGCAGTCTTCTGCCAATTACTATGGATTTTTCCTGATGAATTCCATGAACTAAAGAAAGTCTTTCTGTCTTTCTTTCCTTTCTTCCTTTTTTCTTTTTTACTTTAAGGCATACACCATGATATAATACCTATTATTTAATTCATGTTTCACCCTGCCTGCTTCTGCCTTAATCTAAAATCTCCTTTGTCCCACACAGCATCCGCATAATTATTATAGTTACCATGTGAATAAAATGTCTGCTAAACCTGACTACAGCTGATTGCTTTCCAGGGGAGAGAATCTGACTCAGGCATGGAAATGAGAGTCCTTTTTCTGTGATATTCATAAGTGAATCTAAAAAGAAATGTCCATCTCTCTCCACGAGTGTATTGACTGTAAAATTTCTATATAGGAGTCATTGGCAGCAATATCTTCCATATAGTTTGAAGAAAAATTTAATGAGTAGAAACTGAAGCAATCTCACAGAGAGAATCAGTAAAGACTGAAGGAAAGACATGGAGATTTTAAGTCCTCACAGTCATTGTTCCTGACTTTTAACTAATTTCCATTTCTCTTTATAATACATTTTCTTATTTCTTTAAGCTATTTCAGGTCTGGCATCTGTTTTTTTATGACCAAAGGAAAATTTTTATCATTAAATAAGATATGTGAAAATTATTTCTTCAAGAATAAGCTCTTAGAAGATAATTAAGAAATTTCCAGTTAAATGCTTAAAATCACATCTCCCCATTATAGTAAAGAAATCCTTAGTCACATAAGGAATGCCTTGATTAATAATGAAAACCACAGTAGCTATTAAGATATACCTGGCTCAAGATTCCCAGAAAATGGCTCTAATCTACAAATTTTTGAGGTTTACTGGGGGTTATTCTTAGGAATACTACTTAAAAGTGGGAGATGAAACCATGTTGGGATGAGGGACAACTTGAACTACATTGCAATTGTGATATAGACCACTATCTATTCCATGGGGAGTTAACAAGTCACGTGGTCTTCAAATGGTCTCTATTTGATCTAAAGAATAGTTACAGTTTACCCCCATGTCAACCTTATTGAAAGCAGGCAGTTATTTTTGGTTGAGGGTAATTCCTCAAGCAACATCCAGCTACAATGTAGACATATAGTCTATTAGATAGAACAGACTTACAGTCTATTAGACTAATAGACTAATTTTGTCTATTAGCAGACAAAATGAACAAGCTAATGGAGAAATCAGTACCTAGGTCCTGAAGCAGGGAGTTTGGAGCAGTATCCACTGCATTAAATACAGTAGCATTTCTTTTTTTCTTTTTTAATTTAATCTCTGTTTAACTAATGATTTAAGATAATTGCTTATGTTAATTAGCAGTACATTGTCCTGTATGATCCTCACCCATGTTGTAAAATGTGAAGGGAGGATGGATTGACAATCAGGTAAGTAAAAAAAATAAATCATTCTCCTATTGGGTCTTTTACTTCTTCATCTGGTAATCAGGGATGGAAAGTGTAGAAAGAGTGTCTGTAGATTGGCACATATTTGGCATATCCAGTGTCTAATTAATTGATATCATCTGAACCTAGGATAATTTGATTTCCTAAAAAATGTAGAGACTTTACTTTTAAGCAAGAGATTCCATAATATATAGACCTTTCTTGCTGCTTATTTAACAATAATGGCATTTCTTATAGGGTATATTTGAAAGAGGGATGGGGCCAGAATGGAAGTTAAACATTACACATACATCCTATGACATCCAGTTTACTCATTTCATCAGTCAACACAGCATTGCGACACATTAAAAAAAATGTTTTATTTCATTAAAATGTGATTTCTTTTCCGAGTTTTTCAGCATCTTGTATTCATTTATCATGAAAAATAGAATAGGAAGATGATGATTTTTCTTGTTTCACATCAAATGAACAAGTTCTAAAATGGAAAATTATTACAGTTTCCATGATAAAAATTTATTTGAATATTAGCTGGGTATTCTCACTGAATAGTCTTCACTGATATTCTCACTGAATATCATTACTTTTAAACTCCACACTATTCAAAAACCAAATGGTATAGAAACATTTCATCAAAACATAAGGTCACTGTGTAAGAAATTTTCTTACCAGTCTTTTGGCAATGGTGAAAGCAAAATGATGGAAAATTAACATTTGCAAAGTATTAGAATACAGTGAGAGAGCTGCAGTTCAAAATTTGTGGATTTTTAAGCTTTCCAAAATTAATCATAAAAGTCTGAACTATCTTTAATATCTTTGTAAAACTAAAATGAATTGGAATTTTTTAAAATTTTTATAAACTAGCAGTGCATTTTCTTTTTAAATCATAAATTAACTTATTTTACTAATTTTACCTGGTGACAAAATGTCATATTAAGCAATATTGTTGCTGTTATTATTTTTGGTTAAAAAGCAAAAAAAGCCTTTGTTAGTTAAAAATCACTTGTTTGATAGAAATGGTATTTCAAAGCATAAGACCTAGGGGCAAAATAATAAAAGCCACTTTGTTTAACAAGTTTGGGAGTTGTGGATATAAAAATGGATTTTAGAATCTAAAAACTAGTTATAATTCTAAGCTACACAATACTGTAATTTGGGAGGTCAATTAAAACATTTGATCCTCCATAAGATTAGATAATAAGATAAGTCAACTTGAAAACCTTTTTAAACTCTACTGTTCTGTCATTTTAAAATTTCTCTGTCATTCTGTTGTCCTTTTATACTCAAGCTAGTCCCTCTGTCCCAGGTAACGGAGTGAGGAGAAGATCATTTAGAATATTTCTGCTCTTTCACAGACTTCAGCAGAACAGTTGTCTTTACAAGGTTCAACAATGTCCAATTCTTATCCATTCAAATTCATTTATTCATATAATAAACATATTTTTGCTGCTAAGCTGCTAAGTCGCTTCAGTCGTGTCCTACTCTGTGTGACCTCATAGACGGCAGCCCACCAGGCACCCCTGTCCCTGGGATCCTCCAGGCAAGATTTCTGGAGCGGGTTGCCATTTCTTTTTCCAATGCATGAAAGTGAAAACTGTAAGTGAAGTCGCTCAGTGATGTAGGACTCCTAGCGACCCCATGGACTGCAGCCCACAAGGCTCCTCTGTCCATAGGATTTTCCAAGCAAGAGTACTGGAGTGGAGTGCCATTGCCTTCTCCAAAACATATCTTTAGTATCTTGTAATTATCACTGTATCTCTTAACTCCAGGGGCAAGCCAAACTTTCTTCCCAAAATGCTTATGGTCAAGTAGGGGAGTCAAACATGAATACGTAAATTATAGTACCCAGTACTGTATTTGTAATTGGCAAGAATGGAAATTTGGGTGGCATTCATAAATAACCCAGGAGACATGCTGATGAACAATGGAGAAGATATTGGGGGAATACTGGATGAAAAGGTGTGTGCTTCAGCTTCCAGGAGCATGATTCTTGCTTAAAGTCATAATTCTTGTATAAGGCATTTTCTTGAAAGGTGCATATGAGACCCCAGCATAGTGCCAACTTAATCTCCAGTTCTTATAGATTACTCAAAATAAAGATTTGAAAGTTTGTTTTTGCCCTTTGTATTTCAAAAATATTTGTGGCAGAACCCAGTCACAAATAAGAAAGAAAAAGAATATGCTTTAAAATGATGATACTTTTTAGTTGTTTCTTTCAAAAAGTAATCTCAGATAATTTCTTCTTTATGAAAATTAATGAAATACTTTGAGAAAAATATAGAGTATGGTGCTAAGGGGCCATCCAGTCTGCTTTCATTAGCTGTCTTTTTTTTTTAATCACTTATAATGATTTGTTGTATAAACTATTATCCACTTTTTCCTCTAGCTCCTCAAAACAAAAGCTCCAGTGTTTTGTATATTCACTTTGACAAAGGGTCCTGAAATGTTCTGAAATCCAGTTAATGTTCTAATTTTACCCATATAACCCAATCACATAACATCAGGTTGTTCTGGATTTCATCTTAACAGTATTTTAAATTCTTCAAAATAGAGATTACCATAAATACAAAATAAAAACAGATGCAGTAAATAAAGCATCATTTACCTTTTAAGGACCACTTAGATGCTCAGGATGTAGATTAAACCTAAGATTTGTTAAGCAAAAGTCCTCAAAAATCATAATTTTCATAAAGACTATTTTTTTAAGTATCAGTACAACAAAGTCATACCTGGTGCATATTTCTAAGTATTTCAGCTTTTTTTCTTTTTTTTTTTTTAATTCAAGCACTGTGCTTGGGTTTCAAAAGAAACAAGAAAATTGTTATTCTTTCTCCGGAGACCGTATTTTTTTTTTTTACATAAAGTTCTGGTTTTATATGAAACTTTGAATATTTGGCACCCAATCTACAGTGCATGTTTAAACTTTGTGAATGTATCTTTGGAATATAGAAATGTATTCTCACTTCTTATTCTCCCTGAAGTCATCCGATTCCATGACTTTGCTCACCATCTGTAAATACATGATTTCCAAAATTTTATCTCTAATACAGAAAGATATTAAATTCAGTGTAATATAGCTAACTATTTCACAGTTCTAATTGTATGTCTAAGAGATACACAAAAATTGCATTTTTCAAATTATGGACTCCAGACAACTAATCCCAGATGTACACAAAGAAACACAGCTGCGTACAAACATGCACACATGCAACAAATCCTTCAGTTCAGTTCAGTCGCTCAGTTGTGTCCGACTCTTTGTGACCCTGTGAATTGCAGCACGCCAGGCCTCCCTGTCCATCACCAACTCTCGAAGTTCACTCAAACTCACGTCCATTGAGTCGGTGATGCCATCCAGCCATCTCATACTCGGTCGTCCCCTTCTCCTCCTGCCCCCAATCGCTCCCAGCATCAGAGTCTTTTCCAATAAGTCAACTCTTTGCATGAGGTGGCCAAAGTATTGGAGTTTC
>SJYV01051951.1:99701-135268 GCA_006410875.1 Neotragus pygmaeus | reverse complement strand
TCTTTTAATTTCATGGCTGCAGTCACCATCTGCAGTGATTCTGGAGCCCCCCAAATTAAAGTCTGACACTGTTTCCACTGTTTCCCCATCTATTTCCCATGAAGTGATGGGACCGAATGCCATGATCTTCGTTTTCTGAATGTTGAACTTTAAGCCAACTTCTTCACTCTCCTCTTTCACTTTCATCAAGAGGCTTTTTAGTTCTTCTTCACTTTCTGCCATAAGGGTGGTGTCATCTGCATATCTGAGGTTATTGATATTTCTCCTGGCAATCTTGATTCCAGTTTGTGTTTCTTCAACTGTACAATGTCAGTAAGTTTGATGGCCATTAAAAAATTATGATTTAAAATAAACACATGACTGTTGTAGAAAGACTACAAAATTTAGAAAAGTATAAAAACAATGATTTTACCTCTTATCCAACAGTTTAATACTCAGCATTTTCAGGGATTTCTTTAGTACATTTAAAGAGCTCTCTTTTGGTTCTTTATGCCTGAATTATGGTACTTTCTTATTTTTTTGGAAGCAACATGTTTTCAACTCTTTTGTATGTAGTAAAAATATATATTAATTATATAAGTATATTATTTAAATATGTGTTTAAATTAATTTTTCTTTTTAATATTTTCTATGTCTTTCACTTGTTGTGTCTTCTTATGGAGTCCAATAACCTCTGTCTATAATTTCTATAATTTCATATTAAAAAATGATAATGGAGTGATTGGCTGTAATCTCCATTCAATAGTAGGATTCACTTTAGGACAGTATATGAGACATAAATTATGATTCAAAAGAAGGATACCTCTAGCTGTAAGTTGCCTTTGGCCAAATTAGAAAAAGACAACTCCTTCTGTGGACAGATGTAGCCCTGGCACATGGCTTAGGCAGCAGCGTGTGAGCAGTGCTTTCTTGTCCAGGCATCTTCTGCAGGGCACAGCCTGCACAGTGTATGCTCTCTGGCCCTAAGACTGTAGGAGCCTAACTTTATAGACTGACACGCTGCCAGCATTCACTTTAGCTGTTCTCTTCTCCTAAGAAATTTAATTAAATATCTTCACTGAAGAAATCTATGGATTATTTTCTATGTTAAGGACTTGACTTCAAGTTTATTCCCTATTTAAGAGTAAATGGAGGTCAGAAAGTAAAATAATTCATAAAGCCAACACATCACTTTGTACTTAGATTTTCAGCTTATTACTTTATATCTGCCATGGATGATACCTATGGCTTCAGGGTCTGGAGGTTCATGACACTCTGGCTGGGTGATCTGCTTCATTCTATTTTAGAATGCCTCTCTGAGAAGTTGTTTTCTTCACTCTCCTTAATCTTCTAATCTCCTTACCCATTGTCATCTTCCATCATTGGAAAGAATAGCTTACCAATATTATTTTTATGTATATTTTATTACTCTATCACTTTAATGAGGTTTTATGTGAAGAGAAATTGTATTGTTCAAGTCACATCTTCAACCAGAAGCCCACTAGGCATTTTAAAATGCAGTAAAAATTTCCCCTGTAATGTGTCATTTGTAAATCTCTTCATTGCAACATTGCTATCCATTTATTAAAGCTGTATTCCATAATTGTCATTATTTATTTACTTCATTGACTTAATTTTAAAAGTTCTATGTGGATGCCTTTTTTGGTAACAGGGTGGGTTTACTTTCTTGGGCCTGTTTCATGTTTGTTGGTTAGAATCTTAGGAGAATTTTAACAGGTTGTACACCTCCTTAAGTTTTGCATGTTCAGAAATTATCTGGCAGTTTTCTGCCATTGTTTCTGTTATCTATGACTTGTAACACATCACTCAGGAACTTAGTCACTGAAAAGGCAATCGTATTAATATTTCTCCTGAGCCTGTGATTTGACAGAGGCTTGGCTGAAAGCTTTACCTAGGATTCCATAAATTTTTTATGTAGTTCAATTCATACAGTCAGGTCTGAGATAGCTTTCGTTACGCATCTGACATCTTGATTAGGGTAGCTCAGAGTTTGGAACCTTCTTCAGTCTTGTGTGGGCTTTCTAAAAAGCTAATTTAAATTTCTGGTTTCAGATATGAGTATTTCAAGAATCAAGCCCTAATGTATAAATACATAATAGGCTTTTGTTTACATCTAGATTTCCACTGTCATATCCCACAGGCCAAAGCCAGTTCTATGACCAAGCCAGGTAGTGTGGGTGGTATCTAAACAAGGGTATAACTATTAGGAGGTCTGGTTCATCAGGGTTCCTTATAGTAATCCTCAACTCCACCCAACTACTACTAATTCAGATATTCCACTCATCTGGATGTTTGAAGATTATATTACAAAGTAACTTGAATCACTTCATTATTTATGTTCAGAAGTAATAAATAAAATATCTTGATATAAAAATAAAAAAGATAAAAGAATAAATAAATTAACCACTCTTACTGTGCTTCTTGCATTTGCTTCTTCCTGGTACTGAACTCATTTCTCAAAGTTCAGGCTGCTACCTCTTGTGCATTTCCGCCCTTACTGTGTTGACCTACTGGGAGTTAGAGTTCACAACAGAGATTTTATAGCACAACTTCCCATAGCCTCTCCCTAACCCTATGTACTGTGTCAGCTGTACTCTTTTATACTCCTTTTTTTCTCCGTATTAAATGTCTTTCTCATTATTTTTATTAATTATGAAACCTAATTCATTCTTCAAAGCTTTCTTTAGACTCTTCTTTGGTCTATAAAATTTTCCTTTATTGATTGACCTGACATTAAGTCATCACTATCTCTTCTATTCCTTGACCTATTGCTATGTTTATACTTCTGATACCTCTATCAACTACTAGATTCTAAATATATATATATGTATATTTGAATATTATATATGTATATACACATATACAATTTTTTCTTTAAGTGAAAATTGAAACTGAGGCATAATGCTGCTGCTGTGGCTGCTAAGTTGCTTCAGTCATGTCCGACTCTGTGAGACCCCATAAATGGCATCCTACCAGTCTTCTCTGTCCACGGGATTCTCCAGGCAAGAATATGAGAGTGAGTTGCCATCTGCTTCTCCAGAAGCATAATGTCTATAACTTATTTTCATTTGTATAAGGCCACTGACAAAATATATTACAAATAATAGAATCCAAATTCACATTTATTGAATAATAATAGTAATTATAATTATTTAATTTTGAACATTTACTTGTGTCAGATACTTTTCTGAGACCTCTGACTCCTTTACTAGCTTTTATATTTTACAACACAAATTTAACATCACAAAGACCCATTCATGGAGCTATTATGAATGTCATGTATGAGAGGTAATATAATTTAGAAGGATTGAATCTAGTGGTTCAGAACAAATTTAAACCAAATAATAAAGATTCAGAAGATTTTGAAATCAATTTAAAAGGTATACTTGATTCTGAAACTTGGTAAATGTCACTTTTGAAGTACAGCAGTAACGGATTAGTGGTAATGAGAATGTTAAAAACAACATATATATATATATATATATATATGTAACATCAGAAGTCAACAATATGCGTAGTGACAGATTTGGAAATTGAAAACACATTCAAAAAAATCATATTCATTTTTCTGGATGAGCATGTGGATTTATAGCACACCCCAAGGTCCTCAAATATCTAAATATATATTTTTGGTTGAAATTAGACTGTGAAAATATGAAAATGTTGGAAGAAAAAGTTTATGGAAAATAAGCACTATATTAGAAAAATAAGGAACAGATTGCCAATAAAAAGAATTTTTCAGCCTTTTCTGTGATTTGCTTTAATTGAGTTTTTTAACCAAAACAAATCTTACTATAATTAGAAAACTTCTCAGTAACCATTTTATTTAATAAAAACAAAATTTTATCATTGTTCTAAATCCCTCTGAGAATTTTATCCTTTGTTAAGGGAATGTAATTATCCCCTGTTTACATCTTAGACTGACTTTTTAAATAAATCACAAGAACATTGAAATGTTTTGCCACTGGAAAGTACATGAAAGCAACATACTAATCTTGGAACTCCATGGGAAAAAAAAGAACACGTTTTATTTTTCATGTACTTAACCTCTTTTTTTTTTTCACAAAGGGTAACACTGAAAGAGACTTTAGCTGAAAGACCCCCTAAGGTATTCAGAAATGACTTCTGGGAAATTTGAGTTATTATAATTTCTATTTAAAACCTCAATATGAAAACCACCATTATTTTATTGTTGTTGTTGTGTTGAATAGAGTAATTCAAAGTCATTTCTTATTCAAAAAACATATAAAGTAAAATAAAATAAGATTTATTTTATTTTAAGCTGCTCCTTTTTCTACCATTCACTGTTTTTTGTCTTGAGAACATTATGTAATTTTTATTCTAAATCACATGGCTTATTAAAAGCGAAAATTTGTGACTTATTGAGATTAGTCTATGTATTAATCAGGATCTAGCAATAAAAGAGAGATGAGTCCAGTTTTTCAAAAAGTAAAAAAAAGGAGGGGGGAGATTTAATACAGGTTGACAAGTTTTTAAAGAGCTGAGAAGATACACAAGACATAAATTATTCCAGAAATTTGTAAACAGAAAGTTGCTAATTTACATAGAGTTGAAAAACAAAGATGGAGGGGCTGTTACCAGGACAGAGAAGATAGGACTATGAAATGGGAGCTAGAATCTTACCAGGCAGACTCTATTTCATTAAACAGAACTGAGACCTTGCAGGGAGGGACCTACTATAAAAGCTAGAGGTAGGGAGGAGATTCAGTCACTGCAAGACATGCTATGAAGTAAGGAAATTTCTTGTTGAGGCCACACCTAACCCCATGCTAAAGGATAAAAGATCCTGCTAAATTCAGTTCTCTGACTCACAGAGTGAAAAGAGGAAAGGATGTTATATGAATTTGAGAGCAATCAAGCACAGTTTAGAAATATGATCTTGGTCAACTGAATTTAAATATACATTTAAGACAGCTCCACATTAATTCAGGAATATTTTGAAAAGCTTTTTTTGGGAAGTAATTTTTCATAAAAGTTCAAGAACAGTTCTTTCCAATAGTATTTTCTCTGATTATGCAAATAGTCTACGTCTACAACTGTCAATACTATAGTTGCAAGTCAAATGTGATCATAGATAATTTGAAATGTGGCCTCGGCACTGAGAAACTAGTTTTATTGTTTTTTGTTTTTTTTAATTTTATGAAACTTCAGTCATTTTAAATTTAAAAAGCCACATGCTCATTTTAATAACCATATTGTTATAGTGCAGATCTAGATGTTGAGTTCAATCACTCAGTTGTCTCTGACTCAGTTTTATATATATATAACTTTAAAGTTCTATAAGTTTAAAACAAACATTATGGAACCTTCAGTTCAGTTCAGTCTCTCAGTCATGTCTGACTCTTTGCGACCCCATGAATCACAGCACGCCAGGCCTCCCTGTCCATCACCATCTCCCGGAGTTCACTCAGACTCACGTTCATTGAGTCAGTGATGCCATCCAGCCATCTCATCCTTGGTCATCCCCTTCTCCTGCCCCCAATCCTTCCTAGCAACAGAGTCTTTTCCAATGAGTCAACTCTTCGCATGAGGTGGCCAAAGTACTGGAGTTTCAGCTTCAGCATCATTCCTTCCAAAGAAATCCCAGGGCGGATCTCCTTCAGAATGGACTGGTTGGATCTCCTTGCAGTCCAAGGGACTCTCAAGAGTCTTCTCCAACACCACAGTTCAAAAGCATCAATTCTTCGACGCTCAGCCTTCTTCACAGTCCAACTCTCATATCCATACTTGACCACAGGAAAAACCATAGCCTTGACTAGATGGACCTTAGTTGACAAAGTGATGTCTCTGCTTTGGATATACTATCTAGGTTGGTCATAACTTTTCTTCCAAGGAGTAAGTGTCTTTTAATTTCATGGCTGCAGTCACCATCTGCAGTGATTATGGAACCTTACCACAGTGTAAAACAAGATATGATTATGATATTTTAAATTTCCTTTTCATATTTCAGTGAGTTCAGTTCAGTTTTTCAGTCCTGTTTGACTCTTTGCAACCCCATGGACTGCAACACACCAAGCTTCCCTGTCCTACACTAACTTCAAGAGCTTGCTCAAACTCATGTCCATGAAGTCAGTGATGCCATGCAAAAATCTCATTGTCTGTCGTCCCCTTCTCCTCCTGCCTTCAATCTTTCCCAGCATCAGGGTATTCTCCAATGAGTCAGTTCTTTGTATCAGGTGGCCCCTGATACAAAGTTTTGGAGTTTCAGCTTTAGCATCAGTCCTTCCAATGAATATTCAGGACTGCTTTCCTTTAGGATGGACTAGTTGGATCTCCTTGCTATCCAAAGGATTCNATATATATATATATATATATATGTATATGTGTGTATATATATATATATATATTAGAACAGAAATATTTTTCTACTAAGTCCTTTGCATCTGAAGTCATGAGAAAAAATTTTTTTAGGGATATTGTACATGTATTTAAAATGATTTTTGACAGAAAAATGTATAGGCAAAATTCAGTGAATAAGAATGTGGATATGTGTGAGAAAAAGATGGGAGAAATAATTAAGAGAAGAAATAAATATCTAAGTCAAATTATGGTATCCATAATACTCATTGTTTTGTTTTTAGGTACCATTTAAAAAGTAGTTTATGCTAAAAGTGTTTTTGTTTTTAATAGAGCTTTTGTTGCTGCTGTTCAGTTGCTAAGTCAGGCCTCTTTGAGACCCCACGGACTGCAGCACATGAGGCTGCTGGGTCTCTATTATTTCCCAGAGTTTGCTCAAATTCCTGTCCATTGAGTCGTGATGTGATCCAACCATCTCATTATCTGCTGCCCCCTTCTCCTTTTGCCTTCTGTCTTTGCCACCATCAGGGAAAGATTTTCCAGTGAATTGGCTCTTCCTATCATGTGGCCAAATTTATTGGAGTTTCAGCTTCAGCATTAGTCCTTCCAATGAATATTCATGGTTGACTTCCTTTAGAACTGACTGGTTTGATCTCCTTGCAGTCCAAGGCATTTTCAAGAGTTTTCTCAAGCATCATAATTTGAAAGCATCAATTTTTCAATGTTCAGCCTTCTTTATTGTACAACTCTCACATTCATATATGACTACTGGAAAAACCATAGCTTTGACTATACAGACGATTTTTGGCAAAACGGTAACCTGAGCTTTTTAATATGCTATCTAGTTTTCTCATATCTTTCCTTCCAAGAAACAACTATCTTTCAATTTGATGGCTACAGTCATCATCTTCAGTGATTTTGGAGCCCAAGAAAGTAAAATCTGACACTGTTTCCACTTTTTCACCATCTATTTGTCATAAAGTAATGGGACTAGATGTGATAACCTTAGGTTTTTGAATGTGGTGTATTGTCAGCATTTACACTCCCCTCTTTCAGTCTTATCAAGAGGCTCTTTAGTTCCTCTTCATTTTCTGCCATTCAGTTCAGTTCAGTTCAGTTCAGTTGCTCAGTCGTGTCCGACTCTTTGCAACCCCATGAATCGCAGCATGCCAGGCCTCCCTGTCCATCACCAACTCCCAGAGTTCACTTAGACTCAAGTCCATTGAGTCAGTGATGCCATCCAGCCATCTCATCCTCTGTCATCCCCTTCTCCTCCTGCCCCCAATCCCTCCCAGCATTAGTCTTTTCCAATAAGTCAGCTCTTCGCATGAGATGACCAAAGTACTGGAGTTTCAGCTTTAGCATCATTCCTTCCAAAGAACACCCAGGGCTGATCTCCTTTAGAATGGACTGGTTGGACTCCTTGTAATACAAGGGACTCTCAAGAGTCTTCTCCAACACCACAGTTCAAAAGCATCAATTCTTCGGCATTCAACTTTCTTCACAGTCCAACTCTCACATCCATACATGACTACTGGTAAAACCATAGCTTTGACTAGACAGACCTTTGATGGCAAAGTAATGTCTCTGCTTTTCAATATGCTATCTAGATTTCTGTCGTTAGAGAGGTGTTATCTGCATATCTGAGATTGTTGATACTTCTCTTGGCAGTCTTGTTTCCAGCTTGAGATCATCCAGTCCAGTATTTTACATGATGTGCTCTACCTATAAGTAATATACAACCTTGTTAGAAAATATACAACCTTGTCATACTTCTTGCCTAATTTTGAACCTGTCAGTTGTTCCACACAGGATTATAATTATTGCTTCTTGACCTGCATACAGGTTTTTCAGGAGAGAGGTTAAGGTGGTCTAGGTACTCCCATCTCTTTAAGAATTCTCCACAGTTTTTTATTGTGACTCACATAATCAAAGGCTTTAGTATAGTCAATGAAGCAGAAGTAGATTTTTTTTTTCCTGGAATGTCCTTGCTTTTTTCATGATTCAACAAAGGTTGATAATTTGACCTCTGGTTCTTCGGCCTTTTTGAAACTCAGCTTGTACATCTGGACATTCTTGATTTACATACTGCTGAAACCTAGCTTGTAGGATTTTAAGCAATGCGTTTCAGGCATGTGAAATGAGCACCATTGTATGATAGTTTGAATATTATTTGGCATTTCTCTTCTTTGGGATTGGAATGAAAATTGACATTTTCCAGTCCTGTGGCTACTGCTAAGTTTTCCAAATTTGCTGACATATTGACTGCAGCACTTTAGCAGCACCATCTTTTAGAATTTTATATAGATCACCTGGAATTACATTACTTCCACTAACTTTTTTACTTTATTCATAATAATGCTTCTTAAGGTCCACTTAATCTCTTCTCTAATTCTGGCTATAGTCAGCTTCAAACACAGTTTTTCATACCCTCTTGATCCAAATCTTTCAGATTTCCCACACTGTATTTATTTTTTGAAATGTGTTTTAAGAATTTATTGAAGCTTTCCTTATCAAACTAGACCTATCTTTAATTTTTTTTAAGTTTTTGTTTTGTTTGGGGGTATAGCAGATTAAAATTGTTGTGATATTTTCAGATGAACAGTGAAGGGACACAGTGTGTGAACAGCCATACATATAGATGGATCCATTCTCCCTTAAACTCCCCTCATAACATTGAACAGAGTTACATGTGCGATACAGTAAGTCCTTGTTGGTTATCCATTTAAAAATAGCAGTGTGTACACATCCATCCCTAACGATCCCTTTCCCCATTTTTCACCCTAGTGACCATAAGTTTATCCTCTAAGTCTGTGAGTCTCTATGTTTTGTAAGTTCACTTATATCATTTCTTTTTATATTCAACATATAAGGAGTGTCATACAATGTTTCTCTTTCTTTGTCTGCCTTACTTCACTCAGAATGCACTCTCTAGGTCTATCCATGTTGCTACAAGTGGTATTATTTCATTATTTTTAATGTGCACCACTGTAATTTGAAATAAAATTTAATATCTATCATATGACATATCATGCTTTCCATTATCTGGCCATTGCCCTTTTCTGCAATCATTCATGTTTCCTGCTTGCTGTCATTGTTTTAGCTAGACAGCCTTTTCTGTGTTACTCAACAGCTCATGTTCCAACTCTTTACATGAAGGTAACTCCAGACAGTTCCTCAATTTTCAGCTTATATATCACTTCATAAGGGCCTATCACTTCAATTCAGGCCTTCTCTGAATTGTCCATCTAATTCATATGCTCGTAGCATTTTTTTTAAAACCATAATCACTATTTTAATGGTTGACTTATCCTTGTGTATATCCTCTTTATATTTTCTCAACTAGACAAAAGGCAATGTTGTTAGACCTCCAAAAACTAACTTGTGTCCAATTCTTTGAGACCCCATGGACTGTAGCCCACCTGACAACTCTCTCCATGGGATTTCTCAGGTAAGATATTTAAGTGGGTTGTCATTTCCTTCCCCAATGTGGGGAGAGGCCATATCTATTTTATTTACTCCTTTAGGCTAGATTTCCTTAAAAACAAACTTTGAGTAAAAGGTTTGTGTGCAGATACTTATTAAGGAATGAGTTTTTCGGAGTGAATGTAAAGGACAGAGTGTTTATGCCCAGAAACATAATGTTTCAAATTCACCCTATAGAGAGGAAGTTATAAGAGTTTTTAAAGCTCATTATACTCATTATACATGATACTTTATGGAAAAAATTATAAACATTATGAAACAGAACCACAATAGAGAACCATCATGAAAATATGGGGAGAAAGAAAGTGAAGTGACTTAGTCGTAAACTCCGGGAGTTTGTGATGGACAGGGAGGCCTGGTGTTCTGCAGCCCATGGGGTCACAAGAGAGTCAGACATGGCTGAGCTATTGAACTTAACTGAACTGAACTGATGACACACCACAGCTAGTACCATGCTCAAGGGTGAAAAGCTGAAAGAGTTTCTTCCAAAATCTGGGAAACACAGGGATGCTGACTCCAGCCATTTTTATTCAACTTAGTACTGGAAGTCTTATAACAAAAGGCAAAACCAAAGAAATTAGAGGCATACGCAGATAGCATGGTCTTGTATAAAGGAAACCCTAAATACTTTATGAAAGAAAAAATAGACAGAAACTGTTAGAATTAGTATACAAATTCAGTAAGTTATGGAATACAAAAGCAACATAAAAAAAAAAAAAAGTTTTGTTTATATGCACTAACAAGGAACTATGCAAAATATTTTAAAATCTTAAACAGAGAAATAAATCCATGTGTATTCAGTCAACTGCTCTTCAACAAGGTCACTGGGAATGCAAAATAGGGAAATAATATCTTCTTCAATAAATAGCATTGGGGAAATTGGATATACACAATGAAAAGAATGCTGTTGCTGCTGCTAAGTTGCTTCAGTTGTGTCCGACTCTGTGCGACCCTGTAGAACCAGGCTCCACCGTCTCTGGGATTCTCCGAGCAAGAACACTGGAGTGGATTGCCATTTCCTTCTCCAGTGCATGAAAGTAAAAAGTGAAAGTGAAATCACTGAGTCACATCCAACTCTCAGAGACACCATGGACTGCAGCCTACCAGGCTCCTCCATCCATGGGATTTTCCAGGCAAGAGTACTGTAGTGGGTTGCCATTGCCTTCTCCAAAAGAATGCAACTGAACACATATATTAGACCAAATACAAAAGTCAACTGAAAATATGCTACAAACTTAAATGTAAGGCCTGAAACCATAAAACTGCCAGAAGGAAACATAAGGAAACATGTCCTAGATTTTAACTGACAATATTTTTTTATATGATACTCAAAGTATAGGAAACAAAAGCTAAACTATGGATTGGAAGAATCAATATAGTGAAAATGAGTATCCTACCCAAAGCAATCTACAGATTCAATGCAATCCCTATCAAGCTACCAGCAGTATTTTTCATAGAACTAGAACAAATAATTTCAAGATTTGTATGGAAATACAAAAAACCTCGAATAGCCAAAGCAATCTTGAGAATGAAGAATGAAACTGGAGGAATCAACTTGCCTGACTTCAGGCTCTACTACAAAGCCACAGAAATTAAGACAGTATGGTACTGGCACAAAGACAGAAATATAGATCAGTGGAACAAAATAGAAAGCCCAGAGATAAATCCACACACCTATGGACACCTTATCTTCGACAAAGGAGGCAAGAATATACAATGGAGTAAAGACAAACTCTTTAACAAGTGGTGCTGGGAAAACTGGTCAACCACTTGTAAAAAAATGAAAGTAGATCACTTTCTAACACCACACACAAAAATAAACACAAAATGGATTAAAGATCTAAATGTAAGACCAAAAACTATAAAACTCCTAGAGGAGAACATAAGCAAAACACTCTCCGACATAAATCACAGTAGGATCCTCNAATTAACATCAGTACCTTTAATATTAGGAGCTCTGTTTGCTCTGTGGCGCTCTCAGCCAAATCTGAAACTCAGCCAGGGCTGCCTTTAACGGTGGTCAACTGAGGTCAGGAGCCACCCACCCATGCCCAGAGGAGAGAGAGAGGCACGCCCCTCTAGACACTCATCCCTCCTGCCGGCTTTAGGTGAAATCAATTTGTGAGGCCCTGTTCTTGCAGCCAGCCAGGAAATAAGCAGCGATTGTGCTCTTTCTCTCCGGCCCTGACCCCCCAGGAGACGTAGCTGTCAGAGCTGGAAGGCGGCCAGGGTCAAGCCCATTTTCTCTGGGACAGCTGCCCAGCCTGTGCCTGGTGGGGGGCTCCTTGGACTCCTGCCGCCCTTCCCCTCAGAACTGCTCCCCAGGGCCCTGAACTAGACTGCCTCTTGGGCAGGTGATACGTGAGGAAGGGGGAAGCAGGCCTGGGGCTTCCTGACTCTAAACCTACAGTGTGCCCTTAGATAAGTTGCTCTGACCTGCATGTGTGCGCCTGGTTGCTTCAGGCAGGTCTGACTCTCAGCGACCCTATGGACTGTAGCCCACCAAGCTCCTCTGTCCATGGGATTCTCCAGGCAAGAATATTGAAGTGGGTTGTCATGCCCTCCTATTGAGTCTTAATTCTTCAGGTCTGTAAATGGGGCAGGGGGGTGAAGAAATAGACCCTGTTTTGGCAAGGATTGACTGACACTGTAGAAGCAAAAAGTACACAGGAGAGTGTTTTTTACAAAGTTACTGATGTGGAAATATTAATCTCCCAACACCACAGTCTCTGCTACTTTATCCACTGGGTGCAACATGCAGCAGGAAGGTAAGAGAGTGAGACTCCAGAGACATGTAACTCCAAGTCCAGTCTTTCTAGACATCTGGTTACTTAACTTCCTTAGCTTCTCTAGGCCTCAGTTTCTCCATTGGTACTATGAAGACAATAGAAAATTCTACCTTACTTACCCTCACAGAATAAAATAAGATGCTACATGTCAAAGTGCCTTATATTATGTATAGGGAGAAGTGAGGGGCTGAAGGGCCTTGCTGGGAATGTTGGTATCCGTGACTCCCCCACTAAATAGCAGCCACTTCCTCTTCTTTCCCAGTACCTAGCTGAGGATGCTGTTTCTCCATCATACTCACAACCACCCCAGCTACAGTAAAAAGAACTAGGCAGATGTTAAGTGAGTCCTGGGAGGAGTAAGGGATGATGAAAAGGATGAAGGAGAGGATGCTGATCCGTCAAAGACCTGAAACACAGCCTGATTCCAGCCAAAAGGACAAGCTGTCCAAACCCAAGTGGAGGAATTCAGTAGCAGTCCCCTACTTGAGTAGTTTAGGAAAAAAAAAAAAGTTATATACCATAACTGTAGCCCAAACAAGGAGAAATCGAGGTCTATGTGAAGAGCAGAAGTTCTAAGTGTTTAATGGCCAGGGGGTGTCTTGGAGATCTTCGCCCTCAATGGCCCGTAAGTGTGGGGCTGTGAGTA
This sequence comes from Neotragus pygmaeus, assembly GCA_006410875.1. Taxonomy (NCBI): domain Eukaryota; kingdom Metazoa; phylum Chordata; class Mammalia; order Artiodactyla; family Bovidae; genus Neotragus; species Neotragus pygmaeus. The sequence goes on along the minus strand of SJYV01051951.1, from coordinate 122,029 downwards.
CAGCTTGTGCTGTGAGTACAGCTACCCGTGTGGGCTTCCAGAAAGGAGGCCTGGAGACACCAGGCCCCCTCCACTCCCCAAAAGATGACTTCCTGTGGTTGCTACCAATCATGTCAACAGGGAAACGGGCTCCTAACAAAGCGTCCTTAATCTGGAAGGAGGCTGGTGTGAAGGAAGCCAGCAATGCTGCCTCCGTTCATTCTGGAGCTTGCACCAGGATGACGGAAGGATCGAGAACAAGTCACCCAGTGGGAGCAGACGCTGTGCCCTGAGCTGTAGCTGGCACCCCCACTTGGATACGTGGCCACCTCCCCTCAGCATTGCCCCACCAGCTGACATCGCCACCTTCTCTCCTAAATCCCATTCTCTCCAGACCTCAGGCCAAGGTCTCAGTCCACACCTTTTCTCCTTTGACAGGTGCCTCTGTTTCTTTAACTGACCACAGGCTCAGTGTGGGAGGATGATCTTCCAGTTCATCCATGGTTAAATCTCCCTGCTTACCACCTTCTCTTCCATCCATGTAGCAGAATGAGAGTGAGCAGAGGGCTAAATTGGTGCTAGAGGCTTGGCCACTGGATCACTTGTTGTGAAGCAACGAGCTTGCTTCAGGAGCGACCACCCACTCTTTCTTCCACATTGGTTACAGATGACAAGGTGACCCAGGTTGAGAATGGACCTTGAGTACTTTGAACCCAGATGAAAAGACAGATAACAATCCTTTCTCTTTAAAATTTGCAAACAGGTCTGTGCTTCCTACCAGGTGGATGCCAGACTTTGATGAAGGCTGTTCTTTTCTTCTGGGAAAACCACCCCAAGGACCTTTGTATATGCAAATGCAGATCAAAGACTCTCTTCTGGAATGGATTTAAACTGCTGCGAATAACAGTGTGGAAGGTTCTGTTCCTAGGGGACAGAGCTGCATTTCTGTGGGTACCTTCTCTTTGAAAAGAACACTTCTTTCCCAAGTCCAGATTAAGACAAAGGACCTTTGCTTGAAAGTTGAAAATTATTGCTAGTTTTAGAAGCGATGGTATGTGTGTATGTGTGTGCCATTTTGTTTGTATGCAAATATTGGCCCTTGGAAAATTAAGAGCAGTGGATCTCCAAGATGGCTTAACAAATGTGACTACCTGAAGAGAACAACTTGGGAAGAGAAGTGAAAGAACGCTACTTAATCTAGATTTGGAGACAGAACTATAGTGCTCATATAGTTTCTAAGGTTTAGTTTTGGAGGATAAATGTTCTCCCCCTTATCCTTCGTGCTAAGAGTCTCAAGTATATATTATGCTACTCTTCTTAGAGTTTGTATGCTTTGAATGATCAAAAATCTTTTGACACTGAGGTGCCTAGAAGTGAATGGCTTCTCAGGTGGCTCAGTGGTACAGAATCTGTCTGCTAATGCAGGATACGCAGGAGACACAGGTTCAGGCCCTGAGTTGGGAAGATCCCTGGAGGAGGAAATGACAACCCATTCCAGTGTTCTTGCCTGAGAAATCCCATGGGCAGAGGAGCCTGGTGGGCTACATTCCACAGGGTCGCAATGAATTGGGCGTGACCTAGCGTACGCACATAATGAATAGTCAGCTCAACAAATAAAAAGTAGAACTCAATGATGCCCTTCACAATTATTTTAGAAATTATCCCTCTACTAATGCAGCCTGAGAATATGTCATCTTCCTTGGTCACCAAGTTTCAATGTTGCCTTACGCTCTACTGACTAAATTCATGATCACACTTTTCAATATAGTCCTCACCTTTCTGAGATTAAGGGGCTTTCTTAGAATCAAGTATAATACATGATCGCCCATCATATTAACCTTAATTTTTAACTTTATTTCCATCTGTTTTGATCTTGTTGTGACTCAGGGCAGGGATTGAAGACAGAGCCCTGTCATTAAACTTTATTTACATTGGCATTGATAAATCGGCATCTTTTAGGGCAGAGCTTTTCATTCAGTTATAAGTCCTTCTGAGTTTACCATCATCCAGATGAGCCACCTATATTTAGACCAAAATATTACTGGAGATCCTGCAAAATGCTCAAGTTCTGATCCAACAAGCTTCCCTGAAATACCTGTTTAAAATTGTGGAAAAAAAAAAGAAATACAGTTATCACTTAATACATACATAAACATGATCTGTATGTTATGTTTACCCTGAAGTGGTCATACACCCATATGTACACATGCAACTCACGGCAACTCTTTAAAGACAGAGAGGCATCCCCCATCCTTAACTACCTTTTATTACTTGAGTAATTTGAAGCTGCTGTTGACTGGTCACCACCAGAATCAGAATCCTCTGACTGGCAGGCCGTCTGCCTGCATCCCGCCACTTCCGCAATTTCTCTTCCAATTCGCAGTTGACTTCAGACCCACTGCCTACTGCTACAGCCCCAAACTCTCACAAGACAGAGCCCAGACTTGTGAGGCTTGTTAGGCTTGTTCTAAACACTGCCACTAAAATATTCAGAACCATTGAACCTCAGAGACATCACTTTACCAACAAAGTCCTTATAGTCACAGTTATGTTTTTTCCAGAAGCCTTGTACAGATGTGACAGGTGGATCATAAAGAAGACTGAATACTAAAGAACTAATGCTTTTGAATGATGGTCCTGGAGCAGACTCTTGAGAGTCCTTTGGACTGAAAGGAGATCCAACCAGGCAATCCTAAAGGAAATCAACCCTGAATATNAGAGAGACGTTGTGGGGTGGGAGGTGGGAGGGTGACTCGGGATTGGGAGTTTGTGTGCACCTGTGGTGGATTCGTGTCGATGTATGGCAAACCCAATAGAGTATTGTAAAGTTAAATTTAAAAATAAATAAATTAAAAAAAAAAATCCCACCATTGCACAATCCTTATATAATCCTTATATTTTCATTTTAAATGCTAAATCTTCCTTGTAACTCAACAGTTTATTTTCTCCCTACACCTGTCTCAACTGTTTCAGGTGAGACTCATAATCATTTTGGTGCTACCACAAGTACATGATGATCACTATCCTGAATTATCAAAGCCATATGTCCTTTATACCCTGCTGCCAGGTAAATGACACAGCTTTAGAATTCTATCTGAAGATTACTGATTATCTTCATCTAGGCAACCATTCAAGCTTAATGCTTCAATGTAATTTATTGTCAATTTGCTTTGAAGTGTGGATGAACAACACTGGTGATCTGGAAAGTTAAGGAGGAAAAATTAAAACAAGGCTGCAAGAATAGTTGTTCACACCTGTGAGATACTGGTGTTCAATTCTCATGGGAAATCTCAGGATTATTATGAAATGAATCTCAGAAACTGTTAGTAAAAATATGATATAGGAAGAGATATCTTCTTTAGTACTGCCCCCTATTAGTCAAAGGAGACCTTGTGTGCATCAGTATCTGTATATCTACTCATTGCACATGCACAAATGCTAAACGATGTTTGTTTTGCATCCCACATAGCAAAGAAGCCCTCGAAGGAATGGGAAGCACACCGTGAAGTACACAAGTAAGAATCTCTCTGATTTTAACCATATAAATTTGTCAAAGCCTATGTATACTCTGATGCTGGGAGGGATTGGGGGCAGGAGGAGAAGGGGACAACAGAGGATGAGATGGATGAATGGCATCACTGACTCAATGGACATGAGTTTCAGTGAACTCTGGGAGTTGGTGATGGACAGGGAGGCCCGGCCTCCTGCGATTCATGGGGTCGCAAAGAGTCAGACACAACTGAGCAACTGAAATGACTGGATGTATAATTTATCCATAAAACAGTGATGACTGAAAAAATGGGACAGAAAAGTAATGAAATAATAAATAACATATATTCATGACCTCTGATTCTTAATACTAAAGAGGAAATCAATACACATCTTTGAATGGTTAAGTGAATGCATGTACACAAGTAAGAACAGTTAATGACTACATATTTTAGGGTATTAGACAGTTTTTTGTTGAAGAAAATTTTGTTAGTGTATTGGTAAGTATAGTTCACACTCTGTTAGGCATTTCTAATTTTAACTATTACATCATTCAGACAAACATAATATTAGTATGTGATATAAATCAATAAATTATTTATATGTGATATATATTTATGCAATTATGAAAATGCAAACAGTTTTTTCCAAGCATCATTTTTTCTTTCTAGTTCTCACATTATTTAAGTCCTCAATCTCCAGACTTACAGATTGGATGCTGAGGAAACTAGAAATTATGGTAACATAGACCTCATAAGTTCTGTTTGTACACTGACCTGTTAGCTCCCTGCTCCGTTGGGGATAACATCTTCCTTTCTCTTTGGAGAACAGCTGCAAGAGTCTTGCCAAATCTTTTCACTTTTTTCTTTAGTAGGTTTCGCATAATGTAAACATATGTGGGAACTTTAAAAAAAATGGATCTTCAAAATATCTAGGTATTAAAACATTTAGATATTTGGATCTGGCCCTGTGAGATAGTAATTTGCTTTTGAGGACTTGGAATTGTCTCTTTTCATGATATGTCTGATTTTCTTTCTGAAATTCACGTTTGTTAGCAAAATTTTAGACTTTGGATAATAAGTATCTTTAGGGTTTTTTTTTTCTTAATTTATTAGAAAATACAATGGTTTTCTTTATCCTCCAGGGTGCAAAATTTTCCAAGAGGCAGTTTTTCTTTCCATGGCTTTTCACATGTTTCTCACATTTTGTTTACTTAACTATCAGCCTGGGGTGTTTTGCTGAGACACTAGCAGATACCTAGATATGTTTGTGGGGGATTTTTTTTTTTCTTTTTAAGTGACTTGCAAGACATAGTGTTTTCCTTAATAAATGCTGACTGGTCTTTAACTGCCAACCTACTCGGACAAACTCTTATCTTTCCTAGCAGTAATTTCTCTTTACCATTCTCTTAATACTAAATTACAACAAACCTTCTGTTAATAGCAACACAAAAGAAACAAAAAGTTGCCTCAATTTTGTAATTCAGTAAACAAACACTAAAGAAATCTTAAACTTTTTGAACTATATTAGCCACTGAAGAATAGTGAAAGAACAATTCTTTCACTGAGAAACTGTTTGATCCATTGTTTTTCCCTCTCTCATTTACCTCATATATTTTTTTTGTGGAAATGAAAAATGACACATCAACTCTGAAGGAGAATTTGGCAGTGTTCTACAAAAATACGTTTATGTTAATACTTTGACATAGAAATCCCAGTTTTAGTAGGAATCTATATTTATAATATTTATAATAGCAAATTATTCATAACAGCATAGGCATCCATCTATAGGGGACATGCCATATAAGCTATAATACATTCTCACAATGCAGCAATGATGTAGAATGAGTATATGGATGTATCTCAAAGATTTATAGTTAAGTGAAAGAATCAAGGTATAGAACTTTGAGACTGCATGCAACATTTAATGTAAGAAGTGGCAATATATGTGTATGTGTATATACACATATTTACAAGCAACAGTGATATAAAGGTTAAAAATAGTAAAAAAAAGTTTCCTTTCAAAGTAAGATGGAAGCAGAACAAGAATGAGAAAAGTAATGGAAGTGATATTTCTGTGAATGTCCTTGGTATATAAGTTTACCTATTACTTTAAAAAGTTCTTATTAAAAAATAATGTACAAACAGGAAAAAGAATCAAACTTTAGATAAGGCTTGAATTATCATACAGCAAAAATATACAGGTATGCAACTTCTAGTATAAAACCAGGACAGTAATAGAACAGTACAAAAGCCCCATGATGCCCATATGATAACTTTCCATTGGTTCTATCTTTCTATTACCAGTAACTCCAAGACCACCTCTATCTTGTTGCTTCTCTTTCTCCATCTCTCTTCTTATTTTCCTTTTTGTAGAGTGAGCTATTTTTTTATTTGTAGGTGAAAACACAGTACATATACTTTTGAATCCAGATTTATTTCTGTCAACTCTGTGGTTGTGAGATTCATCCAGGTTGTGTGCAACAGAACTTTAATCCTTTTTTTACTGTGTTTTGAATTACTGTAGATTATTCTACTGCATAAAATACTATGATTTATCCATTTATTCTATTGCCAAATTTCTCTTTGAATGTTGCCATATTTGGGCTACTATGAACACTGCTGTGATTAACATTCTTCTACAAGTATTTTGGTTCACATATTCAAACAATTATTTTCACTTTTCATCTGGGAGTAAAATATCTATGGGATATGGCATAGACACTTTCCTCTTGGGTATATAATGCCCAACAGTTTTGCAATTTGTTTTAATTTATAACTACACCAGGAATGTATGAGAGGTTTTTCCTTTTTATTGTCTCATATCATTGCTAACATGTGAAATTGATATGTCATATTTTCACCTATCTTCCACCAACTATTGAAATAAACACACAGGAACAATGCACAACCTGATATAATAATTACAAATTGAATATGCTTCTGAAAGTGCCATACCAGTCAAGATACCTAACATTAACAGTAGCCTTAGAAGAATTCTCATGACCTATACTGAATTTAATACTGCCCCACCCCCCAAATCCATTTTCAACCAAAACCTCAGAATATGACTTTATTTGGAAGACCACAGCAGATATAATTACTTAAAATGAGGTCATACAGGGTTAGGATGTACCCTAATCCAATGTACAGTGTCCTTGTAAGAAGAAACAAAAGAGGCACACAGACACACAGGGTAGAATGCCATGTGAAGATGGAGGCAGAAATTAGAGTGGTGTGTCTGCAAGTCAAAGTATATCAAGACTTGCCAGCAACCACCAGATGCTAGGAAAAAAGCATAGATTATAGTCTCCCTTAGAGCCTCAGCCTGGATTTCAGACTTCTAATCTCTAGAACTGTGGGAGAATGAATTTGTTGTTTAAATTAAACCACCCAGTGTGAAGTGCTTTGTCAAGGCAATCCTCAGAAACTTAGGAACTTATTCTTCTCTTCAATTTTAATACTATATTTTATGCAATTAAAAGCCTAAGGTATATACTACTTGTATGCTTTCTATCACTTTTGTCATACTCATTTATACCTTGCATGCAAAATTAGTTTATTATATTTCATTGTTATACAGAATTAATTGCATGAATATGCCACAGTTTATCATCCCACGTATCATAATCCTACTATTTATTTTTGTTTTGACTGCAATTGTTTTTCATACATGTTTTGTTTCACACACATGTTTACACATTTTCTGGGCATACAATGAGGATTAAACCTGAGGACATGGTGATAATTATACTATTGTTTCTAAGCTCCAAATGAGCTCATGTGATTCTGGGTCCAGGATTCAGTATTTTCTTTTGTCTTCTGTCAGCCAATGCCCTGTTACCTGTTGCCAATGAGGGGCAATACAGAGACACTGGAAAGCAGAAACAGAAAATAAACATTTGGTTTGGCTTGCTATGTCTTTCAACATCAGCCAACAAAATATTGATAACTTTAAGCAGAACCTACATTTTTAAAATTCTGAATTTTTAATTCAGAGTGCCTAATATATTTCTTATTTATATTTGACACATCTGAATATGTTTATCATTTCCTTTAAGAAGAAGTAGTGGGTTTTTTTTTTGTTTTTTTTTTTTTTGCTAAACTCCCTTTTTATTTCTCTATTTTGAGAGATTATGCTGGGTATGGAATTCTATACTGATTATTTACTATGGACTTTTATTGTTTTTTCTGTTAAGTGAATCTTACTACTTCCTTGAGTGTTAACATTTCATTTTCTCTGGATGATTTTAAGACTCTTATATCTGATTGTTTTTGCAGTTTTATCATGTTTTATCTAGGTATATTTTTGTACTTATCCTGCTTGTGGTTTGTAGCTCCTGTTAAATCTGTTACTTATATTTTCTTATCACAATTTGAATGTTTTAAAGTATTTTTCCTTAAAAATGTTGTTTCTTCTCCATTCTCTTCCTTCTCTCTTTCTAGGACTCACATGATAGAACTTTGCCCAATATGTCATATGGGTTTTGTCACCTTTGATATTTTCATCCTGTTTTCTCTCGCTGCTTCTGTCTTCAAGGCAACCTTATGTTTACTCATTTCTTTTCAGCTCTGCCTGTTTAAACCATCCATTAAAATATGTATTTCATATTATATTACCTACCTTAGAATTTTTATAGTTTCCCATCTTATCCACAGTTTGACCTATAATTATTCCTTTAAATATATTAACATTGTTATTTAAAGTTTCTAACATCTATATTCTATGGGTTTTTATGAAGACTATGTCTTTTGTTCCTCTGGATTTTGTTTTCATTGTCTTGGCTATTTCATACCTCTAATTTTTTTACTGAGTGTTGGCTATTTTATAAAAAAAAAAGTGTGGTGTATAAGACAATATTTTGAGACTCTTATTATATAAAACATCTCTGTCATCACTGTGTTCTACCAACAATCCCAGATAATGTTAAATAAATGATTATGATGATTTGATTCTGGATTTTGAATCCCCTGATGTATGGTCCTGTTTACCTCAATGTTAGGTTCTAAACCCAACTTTCTGGTACCTATAATTTATCCTTCTCTCAGAAATTTCTACATTTCAACTCCTCTGAGTCTCCTGAAAGCTTTTATCACATATTCAATAAAACACGAATTAGGCAAATTATCTTTTTTCTCTCCTCTCCTTCATCTAGATTGCACAATTTATATACATTTGTAGCCCACTGGTGTCTTGAAATGATATGTGTTTAAAATATTTTGTACAGTTTTGGTAAGTGTTGACATCAAGAGTGTATCTAATGATGAGTGATGTTGAGCATCTTTTCATGTGTTTGTTAGCCATCCGTATGTCTTCTTTGGAGAAATGTCTATTGAGTTCTTTGGCCCATTTTTTGATCGGGTCATGAATGGATAAGCAAGCTGTGGCATATATACACAATGGAGTACTACTCTGCAATTAAAAAGAATAAATTTGAATCAGTTCTAATGAGATGGATGAAACTGGAGCCTATTATACAGAGTGAAGTAAGCCAGAAAGAAAAACACCAATACAGCATACTGACACATATATACGGAATTTAGAATGATAGTAAGGACGACCCTGTATGTGTGACAACAAAAGGACACAGACATAGACAATGGACTTTTGGCCTCAGAGGGAGTAGGAGAGGGCGGGATGATCTGGGAGAATGGCACTGAAGCATATATACTGTTATGTAAGAAACGAATCACCAGTCTCTATTTGATACAGGATGCCTGATGCTTGGGGCTGGTGTACGGGGATGATCCAGAGAGACGTTGGGGGGTGGGAGGTGGGAGGGAGATTCGGGATTGGGAGCTTGTGTGTACCCGTGGTGGATTCATGTCGATGTATGGCGAACCCAATAGAGTATTGTAAAGTTAAATTTAAAAATAAATAAATAAATAATAATAAAAAAAAAAGAGTATCTAAAATTCAGATGGTTTGTCATTATAGAATCTGGACTTTTATTTTGTGATTGTAACTTTGAAATTACCTAAGCATTCTCAATGATCCAAATATTAAATTTAAAAGGAAATAATCCTTTGAACTGAAAAGTCATTAATATAAATGTCACAACTTTTCATCAAGTTGAGGAAATAATCACAAAGGGAAAGAATAGCATTTGATTATGCATTTTAAGAAATAATTTTTAAAGAAGTTAAAATTGTGGCTCTCAAAGATACATTTTTGTTTAATAATTTAATTATTTTATTGGATGATAATTACTTTACAATATTGGGATGGTTTTTGCCATACATCAACATGAGTTTTTCACAGGTATACACGTTTGCCCCCATCCTGAAACCCCCTCCCACCTTCTTCCCCATCCTATCCCTCTGGGTTGTCCCAGAGAACCAGCTTTGGGTATCCTGATGCATGCACCAAACTTTCACTGGCCATCTATTTTACATATGGTAATGAACATGTTTCATTGGTTGATGGTGAGGTATTCTCTCAAATCATCCCACCCTCACCTTCTCCCACTGAGTCCAAAAATCTGTTCTCTACATCTGTGTCTCATTTACTGCCCTGTGTAGGATCATTGGTACTGTCTTCCTAAATTCCATATATATGAATTAATATATAGTGTTTGTCTTTCTTTTTCTGACTTTCTTCACTCTGTATAATAGGCTCCAGTTTCACTTACCTCTTTAGAACTGACTCAAATGTGTTCTTTTTTATAGCCGAGTAATATTCCATTATGCGTATATACCACAACATCCTTATCCATTCATGTGCCAATTGACATCTAGGTTACTTCCATGTTCTAGGTACTGTAAACAGTGCTACAAAACAGGGATTTGATTACTGACTTGATTATTCTCTTTCCTTTTGACTCTCCTTTTTTCCTTCCTGGTCACTTCTGTCTCCCTCTTCTTCTCTACATATATATATTTTTAACTTTATTACTTAATGAAAGAACTGGAAGATATTATAACAAATTTAAAGAAGTCAAAGAATCACTTATCTATATTTAGTAAAGAAATATTTAAATCAGTACTTAAAAACTGATTTATTCATTGAGCAATAAATACTTGGATTCTACTGGACACAAGTAATTTATATGTACAATAATATTTTCATTGTCAGTTTTCTATAGGTTAATTTCTACTTTGACCCTGTGAGATCTTCCTGGAACAGACCCTGCCTCACCTCATGTTCTCTGCTTGCTTCTTGTTTGTAGAAAACTATAATTTTAGGCCTCCCATGAGGCACAAAATCTTGTCCCAAAAATTAATGATTGAAACATTGTAAACATATAGTGACAAAAATAGCAGTTGGGTTGAGAGAACTGGTAGCAACTTGAACAGTAAGTCAGCCATATGGCAGTCACAGAATCTTTAGTTCTTTCTAAAGTACATAGATAAAACCATCTGATGCACATTTCTGAGTTGTTTTATAGATACCAAAGCCCTTACCAAATGAAAGAAGTTAATAACTTAATGACCATGAGCACATAGTCCCCAGACCAGCTGGAGCTTAAGGATTAATGTTAATCCCTATGACTCTGCCCTGTTACCTCACCATCAACCAATCAGAACATTGTGTATGAGCTTATCATACACCCTGGTAACTCACCTTCCTTGCCTTGCCTTTAAAAATGGTTCCTGGAAACCTAACCAAAAGTTCAAGACTTTTAAGCCCAGGTTCCTGGACTTCTTGCTTGGCACCTGCAGTATACTCTGCACTTCCTTTACCACAACCCAGTGTCAGTAGATTGACCTTACTGCTCTCAGGCAAGTGGATTCAAGTGTGGTTCAGCAACAAGCCTACTCAGACAAAAATGCATATCTCAGTTCAGTTCAGTTCAGTTCAGCTCAGTCGCTCAGTCATGTCCGACTCTTTGCAACCCCATGAATCACAGCACACCAGGCCTCCCTGTCCATCACCAAATCCTGAAGTTCATTCAGACTTATGTCCATCGAGTTGGTGATGCCATCCAGCCATCTCATCCTCTGTCGTCTCCTTCTCCTCCTGCCCCTAATCCCTCCCAGCAACAGGGTCTTTTCCAATGAGTCAACTCTTCGCATGAAGTGGCCAAAGTATTAGAGTTTCAGCTTCAGCATCAGTCCTTCCAATGAACACCCAGGACTTATCTCTTTTAGGATGGACTGGTTGGATCTCCTTGTAGTCCAAGGGACTCTCAAGAGTCTTCTCCAACACCACAGTTCAAAAGCATCAATTCTTCAGTGCTCAGCTTTCTTCACAGTCCAACTCTCACATCCATACATGCATATCTCAATGGCATCAAATAATCCTCAGAGGCTCCAGCATTCTGTTGAAAAGCAACAAGTACTATTTTTTGCTAATTCCAAATTCTTAATTTTTCTCTCCAGTTGGATATTTTCTAAGGACTGAAGAAAGGAACTAGATTTTTTCCAATAGTATCATCCTTTAAAAAAATAGTTCTAGTATATAATCTTATTAGAAGTATTTTATAGTTATATTATTACATAATATTTGTTATTTTGAAATATCTTATTGTAGAATATATCAAATAATAATTATAACCATGTTCTTAGGAACCTTCTCAACATAAAAAAGATACCATATAAAGTTAAGTATGTAAAATATCTATAATCTTACATTTGAATTAGAATTATTGGTGGGATCTTATAGTTTCTTTCTAAAAATATGTTTTTCTTATTATATGTACCTATGCAAAAGTACTAGAAACTCTATATCATTAACACCATTATACAAATCAATTAACTTCTCAGGGAAGAGAACAAGAACTTGACAAATAGTTCATTCTAGTGGTATAAGAGATGAAAATGCACATATACACTCTATCTGAATGTAATGTTGCCTTTAAAGACAACTTCATCAACTTCAAGTCAATAAAAGAAAAAGAAAAATATTGAGAAAACCTTTCTAGATTATATAATATCTAAAATAAACTTATGAAACCAAAGATACAATCATTTTGGACAAAGGAAATTTGTTTCCTTATTTGTATCCTCTTTCAAAAACTATAATCTATAAAAACTTGTGTATTATTTAGGGAATTTGTATATTGACTGGGTAATAGGTGGCACTACATAATTATCTTAGGTTTTTTGGAAATAATATCAATATTTAGTTTATATAATGAAATGCAATTTGTGAGGTACGTAATCTAATATTTATGGATGAAATGTTTAAATGTCTTGAATTCATTTTAAAATATTTCAACAATAAAAATGTACTAGAAGAATAGATGAAGCAAGCATGGTGAAATGTTGACAGTTGAAGCAGAATAATAAATACATAATAAATACATATGTTCACTGTTCTTTGCTCTTTTTCAGTAAAAAATTGAATACAAGTGAACATGTATGTATTTATGAAATGTCCTCAACAGAGGAATAAGAAACATATTGTTTTAAATGTTTTCCAGTGCATAGTCCTGTGTTTAGCAAAAACTATTCATTCCTCAAATGTTTGAAGAAAAAATGAATACATTTTACAAAACCAAAGCCATTGTTCTGATAAATACCAATACCTGTTTATTCATGGCAGAATTACATTTTAATAAGATCAACAAATCATTGCCTTTTGGTTACATCTGCCAGGACATAGAAGCAATTTAATCAATGGGAATTTTCTTTCATAGAACCATTCATCATAATGGGAGTTTGCCTCAAATATCAGTGCATATTATGTGAGCTGAAATAAAATGTGATTTTATTGCACCAGGGATCCATTAAGCAGATTACATGGAGGCAGTTCATCATGCACTTCGTAAGAGAAATGAGCAAAATGAGGGATCATACAGCTTCCACAATAAAGAAACCATACCTAGTTTGTGTGTCTAACCCCAAAGCTTGGAGTAGCTCTCAGTCTTAGATGTAATCACCTACAAAATATAAAATAATAATAATAATAGCAAGGTTACATATTATGCCAATTAATTTTAGCATTTCTGTAGGATTAGTTTGTGTGGTGCAGTGCTTAACTGCTCAGTCTTATCCTAATCTTTGCGACTCCATGGACTGTAGCCTGCCAGAATCCATGTGGATTCTCCAGGCAAGAATACTGGAGTGGGTTTTCATGCCCTCTTTCAGAGGATCTTCCCAATGGAGGCATCAAACCCAAACCTTCCACATTGCAGGCAAATTCTTTACCATCTGAGTCACCAAGGAAGTAGGATTAGTTTAGGCATCTTTAAAAGTTCAACATTTGTTTCTAATAAGATCTAAGCTTGAAAACAAAAATTCTAGAAATAGGAAGTCATTCAGTAAATGCTTAGTGAATGAATAAATAGTAACTTCTATTGTTAGTGAATTGTCATTTAAGGATAAGAAATTATAAAACTTAGAATTAAAGTATGAGATAATAGTTCAAAACATTGTATTTGATAATCAAAATTAAATAAGAAGATGAAATTTTAAAAAACTCATTATTTTGAGATAAATAGCTAAGTTATAAAAATATTATGCCAAATGCTAAAGATGGGCCTTCCCTGGTAGCTCAGCTGGTAAAGAATCCACCAGCAATGCAAGACATCTTGGTTCAATTCCTGGGTCAGGAAGATCCCCTGGAGAAGGGATAGGCTACTCACTCCAGGATTCTTGCCTGAGGATCCTCATGGACAAAGAAGCCTGGTGGGCTGCACTCCAAGAGGTCTCAAATGGCCGGACACCACTGAGTGACTAAACACAACATAAATGTTGAAAATAAATCAAATAAAATTGAAACTCCAAAAACGGTCCTTGAATTAACAGAGATAATTTTATTATTTAATACAAAAATGTATATTTTGTATTAGTAAGAGGCAAACAGAAGATGGTTGTGTGACGAGGAATGAATACAAGATGAAGTGAATATAACATACTGTATATGAAATATACTGCTAGACTGACAGCAAATTTGGAGATTTAAGTTTTGTTCAGTCAACATGGTATTTTGTTTTTATTGTTCCTTTATTGCTTTTGGTTATGGAGATAGTCCCCAGTTTCTCAGAATTTCTTCTCCTCTGTATTTCTAGATACCTTGTCTCATTGACAGATTTTTTTTAATCTGTCCAGAACCTAGAGGATTTGTTTGTTACTTGAGAATTGAGATGACTTCAGTGAACATTACTCAGTCTATTAGTACTGATACATAAGACGTACCATGTCACTGAGAATTCAGTGACAAAAAGTTTGCTCTTATGGAAAAAGTTAGAAAATCAGAAAAGACTAATAATAATTATGGGAGGAAAAGTAATGCATGTGTATTTTTGCTTGTGATATATCTATGTTTTTGCTTCCAGAAAGAGGCCTGGAAAATAACAGTTTAAATTCATCTTATAAAGCTAATATAACCTATGTAACTAACAGAATTATTATAATAGAATATATATGTGGAATTTTCTAATTTATAGAAATAGGTATACAATATTTGGACTTTATTATGATTAGTTATGTTAATGGATTATTTAATGTAAGCTTTCCTTGAATTCATGAACATAGTTCATTATTAAATAGAATCATAAAATTTTAGATATTTTATAGACAAAGACACATAGACTAATTTTCTTCAATTTCTATGCTACTCAGAATTCTTCTCAAATGAAGGACCAGCATGCTTAATTATTGGTGACCAGGGAGAGTAACTAGAAATTAATTAGAAACAGATAGGGCTAACCTTGTAACATGAACTAGAGTAACTGTTGAAGCTGTGAGGCTTTGGGCCAGATATGTCTGTAAAGTGGAGATATTAGTTTTCTACACTAATTATATTGTGATGATAATGCCCAAACTTTTATACTAGCTATTAAACTCTTCTGCAAGCATTGTCTCATCAAAATAAACAAATGTAAACTTAGTTGTTATCACTACCCAATGTGATAACAATTTATCTATCATTAATATGAGCAAAGCTAGTTGAGGTGATGGAAACCTAGCTAAACTACTTAAAATCCTAAAAGATGATGATGCATTCAATTTGTTAGCAAATTTGGAAAACTCAACATTGGCCACAAGACATTGGAAAAGGTCAGTTTTCATTCTGATCCCAAAGAAGGGCAATGCCAACGAATGTTCAAACAACGGTACAGTGATGCTCGTTTCATATACTAGCAAGGCTATGCTCAAAATCCTTCAAGGTAGGCTTCCGCAATATGTGAGCTGCAAACTTCCAGATGTGCAACCTGTGTTGAGAAAGACTTTGACTATGTGTACCACAACAAACTGTGAAAAATTCTTAAAGCGATAAGAATATAGACCACTTTACTTGTCTCCTGAGAAGCCTGTATGCTGGTCAAGAAGCAATAGTTAGAACCGGACATGTAGCAACTGACTGGTTCAAAACTGGGAATGGAGTGTGACAAGGCTGTATGTTGTCACCCTGCTTAACTTCTATGCAGAGTACATCATGCAAAATGCTAGGTTGGATGAATCACAAGCTGGAATTAAGATTGCCAGGAGAAATCTCAACAACTTCAGATATGCAGATGATACCATTCTAAAGGCAGAAAGTGAAGAGGAACTAAACAGCCTCCTGATGAAGGTAAAAGAAGAGAGTACAAAAGCTGCCTTAAAACTCAATATTCAAAAAAATAAGATCATGGCATCCATTCTCATGACTTTACAGCAAATATAAAGGGACAAAGTGGAAGCAGTGACACATTTTCTTGAACTCCAAAATCACTGCAGATAGTAACTGCAGCAATGAAATTAGAAGATGCTTGCTCCTTGGAAGGAAAGCTATGACAAATCTAGATAGCATATTAAAAAGCAAAGACATTACTTTGCCAACAAAGTTTCATATAGTTAAAGCTATGGATTTTCCAGTAATCATATACCGATGTGAGAGTTGGATCATAAAGAAGGCTGAGTGTCAAAATGCTTTCAAATAGTGGTTCTGGAGACAACTCATGAGAGTCCCTTGGACAGTAAAGAGATAAAGTAAAATTTAAAAAACAAACAAACAAATAAATAAATAAAGAAAAGAAAAGAAACCCTGAATATCCATTGTAATATTGATGCTAAAGCTGAAGCTCCAATAATTTGGCCACCTGATGCAAAGCACAGATTCACTGGAAAAGACCCTGATGCTGGGAAAGGTTGAAGGCAGGAAAATAGGATGACAAAGGATGAGATGGTTGGATGACATCACCAACTCAATGGACATGAGTTTGAGAACACTCAGGGAGATAGTGAAGGACAGGGAAGCCTTGCATTCTGTAGTCCATGGGGTTGCAAAGAGTCAGACATGACTTAGTGACAGAATTGTCAACTTAATGTAGGTAACAAAAAGATACCTTCACACTTTTTGAGCATTTAGGATTGGTAGTAGCCATTTTATTTTTTCATTTATTTTGCTAGAACTACAAACACGAAATTCTTTGAAGCAAATTCTAGCTAGCATATATTCTACTAGCATTTGGCGCAAATGGTAAATAATCTGCTTACAATACAAGAGTCACAGGTTTGATCCCTGGGTTGGGAAGATCCCCTGGAGAAGGAAATGGCAACCTACTCTTGTATTCTTTCCTGAAGAATTCCATGGACAGAGGATTCTGGTGGGCTGCAGTTCATGGGGTTGCAAAGAGTCAGACAGGACTTAGTGACTAATGCAAACATTAGCATTCAGGAATAAGAAGAATACAGGAAACAGATAAAGGACAAGTTTAAGATGACAGAGGTGATGGGCATGGCTTGGACTGCATCATACCACAAGCTTTACTACAAACAAGAACCTAGCAAAACTATGTTCAGTTTTCTCCTGTGATTATGTTTGGGACAATAATCCATTATTGCATGAATATGTGAAATAATATATGTCAAAAATACTTTAAGAAGTATTTTTAAAGCTGTGCAATCATTAGATGATATTGTATAATCTAACAGTGAACGTTTGTTAATAAGTGCCAAAAGACTGCATCTTGAACCAACAAAATTATGACATATTAAATATGAAAAGCCTACATCATCAGCAAATATGTTGATGTTTGACATTATGATAGATGTCTGTTTTAAGTTTTAGAAACTTTTCCATAAAAAGAGGATATATTTATCCACCAAGCTTAAACAAGAAAAAATATCCAGTATCCAAGAAGACAAAATACCACCTGGGTGATTCTTATTACTACATAAGGAGAAAGAAAAATGCATGCAATAAAAGGTGGGGGCACTTTCCTCCATGTCCTGAAGTGAATAATAGAGAATTTTCTAATTTAAAGAGGCATATTCTCAGAAAAAAATCCTCTATCTTTCATCTTCTGACTCTTAAATGTTTAAGCTTTTATCATGAGAATATAAGACTGATGACTGCTTTTATAGTTTTGCTATTGATTTTGGTCATTTCAGTACCCATTAAAAGTAAGATGCATCTTGACTGATATTCCCACTAAGCATCATGGGTCATGTAAATGAAATAAGTAATCTACCCTGTATTTGTACTCTAGAGATATAGGCATAGATAATGACAGTAATGAATATCTGTTTCAGCTTTGGCCACATATAAATCTACCTGTAAGTTCAATATATTTCATAGTCCAGTCTCATGAATCAACCAAACTTTGAAACTATTAGAATTA
The DNA here is from genome assembly GCA_006410875.1 of Neotragus pygmaeus. Taxonomy (NCBI): domain Eukaryota; kingdom Metazoa; phylum Chordata; class Mammalia; order Artiodactyla; family Bovidae; genus Neotragus; species Neotragus pygmaeus. Next base: position 104,070 of record SJYV01051951.1, on the reverse strand, counting down.
TTAATATTATTCCATGTAGAATATTATTTATGCTAATTTTATAGACATATTCACAGAGACAGGAATAAAAATTATAGCTATCAGTTCTTTAACATTACCTAAAAAAACCTCACACAAAGCTAATTTTAAATGCCTCCTCTGCAGTTTCTTCTTTTTTTTTTTCAAGTAGGGAGAGATTCTGAGATTATCAAATTAACAGGAAGACTGAACATTTGGAAATCTGAAATTCTCTCCAGCAAGATCTTATAATCAAATTAATTACTAGATATAATTTTAAATGCATGAAAATGGTTATTGGAGGTAAGCAGTGGTCAAAGTTTGCTTTGCAGAGACAAAAACAGATTGATTTGTTGAATAACTGTATTCATAAAATCCATTCTTTCTTATGTTTTAGACAGTCAGATTCTGTAAATTTCCTTGCTTAATTAAATCTTCAGACTAACCTCCTACTCTTCCAAATAAGACTGAAACAGAGTAACTTTCCCTCTAGACTCAAGGGCTAAATATAGCTCTATCAAGTTCTAAATGATAATTAATATGAGTGTAAATACTCAGTGAATCTCCCACTGATAAAAAAATCCCTCATCAGCATGCCCATTTTATCTATCTCCCTGAACAAGCTCAAATATTTCATCTACTTACCTAATTTTACTTTCCTAGAATAATATTAATAACACAGGCTTGAAATACTTGGCTGCATCAGTCTAACTACCTTATCCCACCTCCCCATAAAGATTGCCTAGAATGATCAGAGGAGAATCTAGCAATGGTTTCTGCTTCTCAGTTCGCTCATCTGTACTGCACACCCCTTCAATGTAGTTGCATAATACTTTGAACTTCAGTATAATAACCCTATGAGCTACATTATTTAGAAATTGACTTACAATGCTTGAAGTAATTACTTTTATTCTCCAGGTTATTATTCTCTGTTCATGATAGTTGCTGTCATCTCTGGTGATTACAGGCTGCTTGAAAGCTGGGACAATGCCTATTCTACTTCACCTGGTACAGTGAACTAGTATGGTTACATGCAAAATAAAAGGACTTACTATGTAATTTAGTCTTTTGAGTATTAATTTAGGCTTTATATTTATAGATTTTATATAGTTATTTAAATTATTATATTTAAATATTTAACGTATATTACAATTATATATGATTTTAATTTAAATATAAACCTAATTTAAATATTATGTTTAATTTAAATTATTATAAATTTTGTAAGTCTAGGTTATATATTTGTACATATTAATTTAGATTTTAAATTACTACATTTACATTATTTTCGAGCATTATTAGTCAGATTTGTTGGGGAAGTTTGTAATTTCCTCGGTTCTGTCTCGCCGTGGCAAAAATTTGAAGCAACGGACAAACCAGTGTTATTCTGTTTTATTTAGAAAGTAAAGGAAAATACATCCTTGAGGTGTGAGGATGGGCTGACCCAAAAGTCGCAAAGAGAAGAGAAGCCCAATTTTGGCTCCTTCTTTTATGTTTTTTTTTTTTTTTCTCCTCCACCTGAGCTTGCCCTATGTAAACTGGGCTAGCCAGGAGGGCTGTTTGTTTCACCTGAGGTTCTCACTCTGGTCCTTAGACTTTTCTTTGTTCTATTTTTGTGGGTTTTTTCCCTTCTTTGTCTTTTAGCCACCACCATATGGACTTCTTTTTTCCTATTCTAATGATGTAACAGGTTTATAATAGGTCTGAATGTAATTTAAATCTTGATTTTCTGCAGAAAACAATATTTGTTTCTTTTTGAGTCATCCAGAAATGTAAACTTGTCCAATTCACATGTATGTGTTCACTAATTTTCACATAGTTTCAGAAGTAAATTGTCAAAAGGAGGCATAGAGACTAGCAGGTGAGATGAAAAAAGGAAATCCACAAGGCAATAATACCAGAGAGTGATAGTTACCACATGTAAAGGCAATGGTTGGAGACAGGAAATCAAGCCCTGAGGGTATCACCAAATCCTCAAACAGGCAACTGGTATTGGGGAAGGCTTAAAGATACCACATGAGATAAAAAGGTTCCAGTTTTTGAACAATACTTGTTTTTACGATAGACTGAGATATACATCATATACAGGGGCTCCGTATGGTTCCAATATAAAGCTCAATTTGTTTGGCATATTTATTTCTCATTCAATATCCTGTATATTGAATATTTGATATCAGTTGTGAGGTATCCTTGATTCCGGAGAAGGCAATGGCACCCCACTCCAGTACTCTTGCTTGGAAAATCCCATGGACAGAGGAGCGTGGTAGGCTGCAGTCCATGGGGTACTAAGAGTCAGACACGACTGAGCGACTTCCCTTTCACTTTTCACTTCTATGCATTGGAAAAGGAAATGGCAACCCACTCCAGTGTTCTTGCCTGGAGAATCCCAGGGACGGGGGAGCCTGGTGGGCTGCCATCTATGGGGCTGCACAGAGTCTGACACGACTGAAATGACTTAGCAGTACCAGTGAGTTATCCTTGATTTCTTTGTACTAACTTTGAGTTCAAATATTAATTTTCCCTCATTGTCCTCTGTAAATGGCAATGATATTCTAACCACATTTAAACTGAGCCTTACACCAAGAGATCAGTGACAGAACCAAACTGGGTGAATGAACAGCAGAATCTGGGCTTGTCACCTACTGGAGGAGATGAGTAAATACAAAGGACATAAACTAAGAGAAAACATCTCTACTAGCTTCAGGCCATTTTTCTTATAACATTTGTTAACTACAAATTGGCACTAACCAAGAGCATTGCCAATGACTGAACCACAAAGGCATTTGCTATCAGCCTCTAGGAGATGGAACCCCATACTACTATAGCTGTTGACCTTCAACAATCCATGAGGGAGTTCAGGGATGAGGCACTGTGTGCTTCAGGGAATCTGGTGGGACAGGTCTTTAGACAGTTGGATGTTTTTAGGAACAGATTTTATGATCTCAATCCTTGCATCTTCTCATATTTAGAGAAGCACTAAATCCCTTCATGGTGACATCAGATCCTCATGACTAACAAAAACCCTTTTGTAAAATGAGTGCTTCACGGTACTAAATGTCCGCTTCATCAAAACCTTATATATTGACTTTCCCCATCTCCTGCTTTGGAGCAGTCTCTCAGAGCTATCTGAGATGCTGCCTCCCAGGCTGCAGTCCTCATTTTGCCTCAAATAAAACTGAACTCACAACTCGCAAGTTGTACATCTTTTTTTAGTTGACATATTAAACCCAGTTCTGAAGGTTGAACACAGTCTATTCTTCCTGACAGTTGGGCACTGTGCTGTGTTGTGCTCAGTAACTTCAGTGGTGTCTTACCTGATACCACCACTTCAGTCTTCATATTTTACCTAAATTTTATATTTGTGCTCACAACAAACTTATCTGCAATTAATTGTGTTACTCCAATTTTATGGATGAGGAAACTGAGACTCACTGAGCATCAGTAAACATGATTGAAATTACATAAATAATGTGGTATTCCTTCCAGTTATTTCAGGATTCAAACTCAAGCAGTCTTTCTCTGACAATGCATGGTCTTACCCAGTACTCTATATCATCTCTGATAACATTGTTACATACTGCTTGCAATGCCACTTTTAATTACATGTGTATGATACTTTAGGATCACAAAATGAAAGTTATGAAATTCCCATGAAAATCAGAAGGAATGACACACTTCTGCTCAGGTTAAAATTGAGAATAGTGACAAAGTGTTAGGGAATCTAGCTAACTTCAGTTTTCAGAAAAGAGTATATAGTGCACGTGAGTAAAATCTCCAGGATAAAATATAAAAGTGGACATTTTATACAACTTTACAGACTATGATAGAGGTCTCTCTACAGGGGCAGTTGATCCAGGTAGTCTTCCCCAGAAATGTGCATTTTCCCAAACCTGAGTTTGGGGAAACTTTGAGTTTGGGTTACTTTGAGCAAGGAGGAAGGCAGCCTCCATGGTACTTGAACAAACACAAAAATCCCATGGCTTTATATGTACATCCAAACTTCCAGCATCACTGGATGAAATCTAAATTGAGTGCTTGCTTCCACACAAACCTCTCCCTAGTAGAGTGCTAATTAAAGCCTTGTTTCCTGTACTATCTGCACTCAGTAAACTTATGTACCAGTTTCACTTTCTGCCTAGATTACTGAGGGGGCAACGGCATAAAAAGTAAAGTGCTATTTGTGCCGTAGACCTTTATAAAGGAGGAGGACCATGGGTGCAGATAGAAATGTAGGCACCTGTGGTCATGTTACATGAAATAGAATTAAGTTGTTTGAGCGCTTCTTCCTTTCATACATATGGCTAAACTTTCTCTGAATTTTCTCAGAGTAATGATGTTCTACATCTTTTTTTTTTTTTTTTTTTTTTTTTTT
>SJYV01051951.1:30900-99587 GCA_006410875.1 Neotragus pygmaeus | reverse complement strand
ATGTTTTTTTATTTTTTTTTTTTTTTTTTTTTTTTTTTTTTTTACTGGAGAGTATGTACTGATTCATATTAATATGCATCCTCCATTTTGTCAAAGACAGTGTCAATCAGCATTGGAGCCATGCTTGAGACTCCTCAGAGTGGAGTGGTGTTCACCTAATGGACTCCTATTATGGGCTGTAGAGAGGCAGATAGAATGCTCAAAAATCAAACAGATCTGAGTTTAAATTCTGTTCTTACACTTCCAATTTTTGAAAATGATTTTTTTTTTCTAATCTTAATGTTTTTCTGCCTCTGGGAGATGATAGTGATGGCTCATGCCTCAAAGAGCTGTTGAGGAGAATTGAATGAAATAACTAATGAAGGTACTTAGCACCAAGTCAGGCACCCATTAGCTATACAAACATAAAAATGTATGTAAAGATACTGCATCCATATTAATATATTGCTTTCATGACTAGGGGACTAGAGGTAGAGTATGAATTTGTGATGTATGCATTTTGACATATGTATTAATAGAATTTCTTCTTGCACTTTCAATCTAAGTTCTGCAGTGAAATCAGACAAAAACCCCTTCTCTGTCAGGGCAGAGATTTACACTGTGGTATTGCAAACCATAGAGTATTTAGTTCTGTCTTTGGCACCCTAATCTAAACTAGAATTTGCTAGAATATGAGTTTTCATAAAGTCATCTTTAAAATATTAGAAGGAATAAAGCAATTATTTTTTAATTGAAATTGGAACTTTACTAAGAGAGTAGAGAAGTATCAAAAAATCAAATTTTGAAAGTCTTTCAAAACCTTAAAAATTCAAGGTTACTTCTATTTGAGGTAAGAGAAAAAGTGAACTCAGAAAACAAGAAGAAAAAAAAGATAATAAAATTCCATTGCAGAATGAAATAATGATGGATAACAAATGATGATTTGCAGTACTCTTAAAATCATGCATGCAGGAAGAATCATGCATTGTAATTTGAGTTTTCTGATTAAACTATTATTACTGTCTACTATGGCATGATTGCACTAAGCCCAGATCTTGCAGATTGAAGGAAACATTAATTAAGAAAATAAATATACTAAGTTAAAAGAATTATAATACACTAANGTTATTGTGCACCCACTATGTGGAAAAAATAACATTAAGAAAAAATAAAGAAAATACAAGGAAGGAAATTAATACAAGAAAAATGAAAACTTTATCCTACCCATGAAGAGTTTGATCAGGTACAGGAAGGAGAAAGCAAATTCCCAATTAAATTTGGAAATATTTACAATTAAGGAAGACACAAAATGCTATGGAATCACAGAGATTTCTGTGAAGATGGGTTTCCTGAGCTAACAAATTGTGTGCCATTCTTTTCAACTTCTTCAACTTTTGAAATCCAATATATTACCCTATTTTGTCCATTCTTTCTATGTCCTGAGTCCTTTGAAATTTGTTTCATGGTCTTACCTTTCTTGAGGGTGTAGATTTTATAGTATTTAAGAGCATGAGTGCAGGAGTCAGATTGCTAAACTTCAAATCACATCTCTATCAACAGATAGTTTATTTGGGGAAAGTAATTTAAATTCTCTGATTTAGCTTTCCTCATTACGAAAATATGACTAAAAAGAACAACTTAAAAAGTTCTCTAAAGAAAGAGCATCATTTAAACATCCACCATAATAGGGGTATATAATAGAGGTTCAATTAGTATTAATTCTTTTCTATTATTGCTGCACCCTTTCATTTCTTCTTTCATAGTGTTGGATTCCAATCCTATTTATCTTTTATTCATCAACCAGACTTCTTTTGATACATATAAATATGATCATTCTGTTTATACACTTACAGCTCTTCTGGGACTCCCATTTGCTTTCAGGATGAAATCCTAATGTTTTTTAAGAGCCTGATAAGCATTTCATCATGAGAACTGAGTTGATATCTCTATTTTCATAACTTACTGCTAATGTACCAGCTCCCAATCATTGTCTTTTCTCTCTACCTTTCAAAGCCACTCCTGGTACTCCAGATTCTGGGCAGAATGGGCAGACTTACATGCAGTTCTTTAAGTTAACAATGCTGTCTCTCTTCTGAACCTTGTACTTGGTGAATTCACATTACTGCCTCCATTCTTTCTCACTCAACACCCTCCCTTCTCCTGGGAGCTGTAAGTGGATAAACTCAGTGTTATCTCCTCCAGTTAGCTGTCCCAACTCAATTGCACCCTTTCCTTCTCTCTGTTCTGTGTGAAACCTGAACTCCTCCCAACTCATAACATAAAACTAAGGTATCAGGATTTCCAGTTTCCTGTCAGATGCTTCAGTTCACTTCGTGTTATTTAAAGTCAGAGTCATTTTATATGTTAGACTTAATATGTGTATTAAGTCCTTAAAATTGATTTAATTTGTATTTAATGTGACCAGCTGGTGCTTTGAGCCCTGAGACAAAGTACTCCTGGTAAAAACAGAAAAAAAAAACTCAGGAGATCCAAGCAGCCAGACGTTTAATAAGCCTATGAAAATATAAATGGGTCACCCCTTTCCTCCCAAAAATAGTGTTTCATATTCAAAAACCTCAGTAGATAGGCACACATTACTCTCTTTTTTTTCATTTTGAAAAATCAAGCCCTACAGTTGAATTTTGGTAAGATATGTATTAATATTATATGATTGTATAGAGGTGGGACATTAAAATTAAGTTTGCAATCTGTGTGTGGTGTATTTGATTGAGAACCTTGACATATTAATACAATGGACTGCCTATGTAACCTTGATCTACTTGGTTTATCTGCTTACTGGTTTCCTCAAGAGGGAAATGGCATTTTAAATTATCAGCTCTNCTGCAATCTGTGTGTGGTGTATTTGATTGAGAACCTTGACATATTAATACAATGGACTGCCTATGTAACCTTGATCTACTTGGTTTATCTGCTTACTGGTTTCCTCAAGAGGGAAATGGCATTTTAAATTATCAGCTCTCATAATCCCCAAATGACTTTCTTTTATGGACTGAATTGTCTCTTCTCAAAATTCATATGTTGAATCTGTAATCTTCAATATTTCAGAATGTGACTATATTTGGAGACAGGTCTTTAAAGATGTGATTGAGTTAGAATAAGGACTTTAGGGAGTATCCTAATCCAACTGGAGCAGAGTCCTTCTAAGAAAAGGGAATTTGGTCACAATACAGAGATACCAAAGATAAATGTACACAGAGTGAAGATCACGCAGAGACACAGCAAGAAGGTATACATCTGCAAGCCAGGGAGAGAGGCCTTCGAGGAAACCAAGTTGCTGACACCTCCATATTGGACTGGTAGTCTATATGTGAGAAAAATACACTCTAGTTGTTTAAGTCCCCTGGTCTATGGTATTTTATGTCAGCCTTAGCAACAAATACACTGGATAAATTAATCAATGTCAGGAGTCTTGATAAATAGCACAACCCCTGGTTCCCTCGCAGTAGCTGTCCGTACTCTACCTTGTAATCTATGAAATAGTTGCCTTATGTGGCAAAAGAGACTTTGTAGGTATGATTAGGGATGGGAGTGTCCTGGTTGCCCAGTCTCTTAAATAATTTCAGGAATCTTTTAAATTAGAGAACCTTTCCTGGCTTTTTCAGAGATGTCAGGAAAGAAGGGGAAATTTGATTTACAGGAGGGAACTGTGGAAATGGAAGAAGGCACCTTCTGGAAGCTGTGAACAGACAGCTGACAGATAGCAAGGAAAAACTGATGTCCAGGAGCAAAAAATCTTTTCTGTGTACCCTTCTTGGATCCTCTGACTGGTCTAAAAATTATATCATCCTGAGACAAATGAATAGGAGAAAATAAAATTTAGTTTCATACTACGGGAATCCCATATACATGAGAGTCGAAGACAGAAAGTAACATGAGAGATAGATGTCATCCAGTGATAAGGAATGGAATAGGAACCTGGAGCTCCCTAGGATAGGAAAGCCATTCACAAGGCAGTAAGAGGAAGAGCACCTGTTTGGTAATTAGACATTTGCCCAGCCGTGCATATGAGTATTAAATTTGAACTTTAGTTGCTAAGTTATGTCTCTTTGCAACCTCATGGACTGTAGCCCACCAGGCTCCTCAGTCCATGGCATTTCCCAGGCAAGAATACTGGAGTGGGTTGCTATTTCCTTCTCCAGTGGATATTACTGACCCAGGGATCAAACTCTGGTCTCCTGCATTAAAGGCAGATTCCTTTCCGACTGAGCCACCAGGAGTATGGAATCTAGATAAAAAGCATCTCTGGAAATAATTATTTTTTTCCTGGGAAAAAGTCACAATTTAACTTCCTCTAGTTAATTAAAAGAGTAGGAGTTTCTCTTAAGTCTGCATGATCTTTATTGCCTTTAACTCAAAAAAAAAAAAACAAAAAAAAACCCCAAACCAAAACCAAACCCACATGCCAAAGTGGCCCCACCTGGGGGAAGACTGTTCCGAACCTCTCTTACTGATTTCAGACCTACAATTACAAGAAACTGAATCCACATAAGGAAAAAACTCCAGGAAGGAGAGTCAGCCCTGACCACATCTTGATTTTAGTCCACTGAGACCTATGTCTGATCTGCAGAACTGTAGGATAATAAATGCATCTTTTATTAAGCTACTATTTATGGGAAATTTGTTACTGAGGCAGTAGAAAACCTACAAATTATTCTATTTCATCTGAAATCTTTGAAACAGGACTTCAGTGCATTTATTGCATGGACATGTCCTGAAAGCCATGCACTTCCCTTAGTTTTTTTTATTTTTTTACTTTTTCAAATATCAGCCTTAACAGGCATCTTTTACAAACTACTCCATGTGCTTGTCACACAGCCTTTCATCCACAAATAGGCTATAATTCACCAGTATCTTGTTGACAAGGCTATGATTCGTTTCACACATCACTGTTCATTAAAATAATATGTACCTGTGCCTGGATTCCATCCCACTTCAGAATCCAACTGCTAACAAGTTTATGGTCAATTAATTTTAGTGGGTGAAGAGTCACTGAAAACTATACAGGCTTTTCATTTTTATAATTCTTTTATTCATGAAATTTAGCAGCTATAAGCCAACTACAATATATTATTTTAAAGCTTTATTTTCTAATATTTACTTATATCTGTATTTAGACTTATATGCAAACAGAAAAGCATTTAATTATTTTTAAAGATGAGAATTGTTTGTCTTTCAATTTACATACTTCAAATCTATACTTCGTTCTTTACATTAATAGGTCAATTTAAATACAAAGCACTTATATTACATGTCGACCTAATTGTCCCAGTTTTCAGTAATTTTCCAAATATGTTTTCTAAGTTTAAAGGGAAATTTTCCTACAAGTTATATAAAAATATTTGGTGTTATATATCAAATTACTGCACTGCTTATCTACCGTTGTTCAGAAATATTAGTCATAGTTTTATTTGATAAAAAAGAGGTTATATTTGGATGATATCGATCGTAGTTTGCTTTCATTCTTTAACTGAAAGCAGAATGAAAGCAATATTGATCCATGTTAAGAGGTGGAGGCACGATACTCACAGCACAGATTTCAATGCTATAAAATTTTGAACTTGAAATTCAACACTCAATAACACTGTTTAACAGTGTTCTAGTGGGGAATTTTAACTACCTTGACAGCTGGTGGGTGACAAATATAGCTAAAATAGACCAAAAAGACTTCCTGGTTTCGGAGAGGTCAATTACATTGTCTAAACTAGAGAATTTAACAAGAAGAAATTATTCAAAATGTATGTTTCACAACCATGCAGGAATTGCTTGAAAGTGGAAAAGAATCAAAGAAGTGAGATCATAGGTAAAAAAGATTTTAAATTTCATGGGTTTATGAAGTATAAAGCCATGTATTACATTTCAAGGAAATCCCTTTAGGGGGGAAAAAAAAAAGATAGGCAAAGGAGACTAGGGAGGAAGTATTCACTATAGTTTGAATAAAAGGCAAGATATCATAGGATATCAGCATATCAAAAGAATGAGAAGGANGGGTTTATGAAGTATAAAGCCATGTATTACATTTCAAGGAAATCCCTTTAGGGGGGAAAAAAAAAAGATAGGCAAAGGAGACTAGGGAGGAAGTATTCACTATAGTTTGAATAAAAGGCAAGATATCATAGGATATCAGCATATCAAAAGAATGAGAAGGATTTTTATTTAAAAGTGAAAACACAGCCTTTAAAACCATAAGTGAACAGTAGAAATTTGCAACTAAAAAGAAAAGTTCCTCAGAATGAATTTAAATCTTAGCAGGTGTCCATCTGTCCTCAGGAAGTTTCACTTTATGAACTAGTCAAAAGTTTCTGAAGAAAAGATATTTTTTCTTGAAATTCCCTTTAAAACACAAAATGTCTAATAAGAATAGTTTTTTATTTTGTAGCCTACAATCTTAGTTTATCTTGCTTTCTCTTTTTGGAGATAAACACAGTAATGATATTTAGAGATCTTAGTAGCTTTTTAGATATAAAATATCCCCTAAAGATCTGTTAATGTGAAAAATAAAATGTATTTAGATGATGACACTATTGATAAAGAATCCATCTGCCAGTGAAGGAGACACCAGAGACACAGGTTTGATCCCTGGGTCAGAGAGATCCCCTAGAGTAGGAAATGGAAACCCACTCCTGTGTTCTTGCCTGGGAAACTCCATGGACAGAGAACTCTAGTGGGCTACATTCTATCAGGTCTCAAAGACTCTGACAGGATTGAGTATGCATGGGAAGGGTTTGGAGGAATGGATATGTATCTTGTCATAGTAAATCAATATCAAATGTTCAGAAATTACAGAAGTAAAACCAATGAATCAGTGTGGTATTAATTCCTAAAAAGTTTATCATGAACACTCAAAAAAGACAATTTGTAAGCTGAGCGTACACAAACCAAAATGCAAATGAAGCTCGAGGATATACTGTTATATAGCAATTTAGCTTTTGGGAAGGTAATGACTTAATTTTCTTTCCATATGGTAGATTTGATATAATATTATACTTTTGTTAAATGATAAAGAATTAGTTAGTGGTTGCTTCTCATATCAGTTTTGGAAAAAGTTTGAATTTTGCTTATAATTTCCAGAGGTGAGTCAAATTAGTTTGCAAATTGAATTATATTAAATTTGTATGCCAAAGCTGATTTTGTCTGCTCAGAGAATTTTCAAGATTGGTCTCTCTTTTTTTTAATTTTGTGTGTATCTATTTTTAAATTTTAATACCAACAACAGAATAGTAGACATGTATGTGCATTTATATATGTATGCACATTTATATATATGTATGCATGTTATTGCATAATGAAAGGTGTTGCTAAACAACCAGTTCTATACATCATTGGTCAGTTGCTGACCAACAATGTACCTTGAGGGGAATTCAGTATGGAATAAAAGCATGAGGCACAAGTGATTTGGAAATACACTTCCCTCAATTAGATGTATATCTCAGGAAGAATTTTAATGAACCCAGATTCTTACATCTTCCAATATACATAAAAAAGCAGTAAAATCCATTAAATGAGATATCTGTTTCTAGTTACCAGCAGTAACCATTTGCCAACATGTATGTGTGTGCCTAGTCTCTGCTTGCTACCAAATGCAAGTTTGAGTGCCTGATGTACAGTGAGGCCAAACAAACTGAAACAGAATTTGGAACAGAGAAAAGTTTATTGCAGGATCATGCAAAGAGAGAACAGGTGGATCATGCTCAAAACAACTCAAACTCCTGGATTGTTTGGAGTTTTTATAGGCAAAATTTGGGGTGAGGGCTTCAGGATGTGGGGTTTTCTTCTGATTATTGGTGGTACAGTAATAGGGTGGTGCTCCAGGGATCTTATGTTCAGCCTGAAGTTACCATCCTCCACCTGGGTGAGTGCCTTAGTTCCTGCAGAAGAACTCAAAGGTAGTGCTGTGTATATTACTTGAGGAGGAACCAGGACCTTACTCCCAAGATCGCACTGTTGTTTCTTGATTGTTCCTACCTCATTTCTGCATTCTCTTCATTCCCTGATTAGCAACTGTTTGAATCTGCACTTTGGAACTCAAGGAAGATCTAAGAGTTGGAATAAAACCTATTTCCTGCAAACAAGAAATGGTGAACTTGGAAAAGATTTATACCAAGAAGGGTTCTGGGCTTCCCTGGTGGCTCAGTGGGTAAAATGTCTGCCTACAATGTGGGAGACCCTGGTTTGCTCCCTGGGTCGGGAAGAACCTCTGGAGAAGGAAATGGCCACCCACTCCACTACTCTTGCCTGGAAAATCCCATGGACTGAGAAGCCTGGTAGGCTACAGTCCATGGGGTCGCAAAGAGTCAGACATGACTGAGTGACTTTCCCTTCCCTAAGGAGGGTTCTACAGGGTCCTGCTTCATTTTATGCTTGTTTGGGCGTATTCTTTTTGTTATGTTGTTCAGTTGCTAAGTTGCATCCAACTCTGCAACTCTGTGCAGCACACCAGGCTCCCTTGTCCTTAACTATCTACTGGAGTTTGCTCAAATTTGTATGCATTGTGTCAATGAGGCCATCCAACAATCTTATCCTCTGTCACTCCCTTCTCCTTTTACCTTTGGTCTTTCCCAGTACCTTTTCCAGTACGTGGGCTCTTCACATCAGGTGGCCAAATTATTGAAGCTTCAGCTTCAGCAACAATCCTTCCAATGAGTATTCAGGATTGATTTCCTTTAGAATTGACTAGTTTGGTCTCCTTACAGTTCGAGGGACTCTCAAGGATCTTTTCCAGCATCACAGTTTGAAAGCAATTCTTTAGAGTTCAGCCTTCTTTATAATTTACTATACTCTTCCACGACTGAGTGACTAAACTGAACTGAACTGAACTGATGCTCTTCCAGTATAGTAAGTAAAAGTATAATACACTTGCTGGACTGGACACTAGTCCAGTAAGACTACTTCTTTTCCAGTAGTCTCACATCCATACATGACTATTGGGAAAACCATAGCTTTGACCATATGGACATTTATTGGCAAAGAGACGGCTCTACTTTTTAATGCACTGTCTAGGTTTGTCATATCTTTTCTTCCAAGGGGTAAGGTCTTTTAATTTTGTGACTGCAGTCACCATCCACTTGTTTTCCCTAGGCAAAATTGTATGTATATTGGCTTCTCACCTATGTTCTCTGGGCAGTTCTCTCAGAGCTACTCAGAGACTATTGCCAGCACTACAGCCTTCAATAAGACATTGAGTAAAACTTAGACTCCCAGATCTTACATTGTGTGTGTGTGTTTTTTTTTTTTTATGCTGACATTATGTTATGAGAACAAATTCTGCAGTAACCAGCCATGCCACATGATGTAATTACTGTTAAATACACAATTTCTCCGACCTAAAACATTTAGTATAAAGCTGTCTGAATTAGGGCCTATTTTGACTCTGTGAAATAAGCATTAAATTACTTCTTCTTACACTTTTTCTAAAATCTGCAGCTAACGTCAAACTTCTTGACTAAAATTTTAACTTATTTCGTAAAAGAATGTATCTTATTCTACTTTACTTTTTCATTTAAATCACATCTTTTAGTTTGTAGAAATACTCTACTTTATTCCAGAGCCCTGTCCCAGGTGGTAAAGAATCTGCCTGCAATGCAAGAGACTGGAGTTTGATCCAGGGAAGATCCCCTGGAGAAAGAAATGGCTACCCACTCCAGTATTGTTGCCTGGAGAGTCCCATGGACAGAGGAACCTTGTGGGCTATGGTCCACAGGTTTGCAAAGAGTTGGACATGACTGAAGTGACTTAGCACCAGCACTGCCTGAAGTAGAGTATCAGTTGCACTACTGAGATGAGAGGGAAGAGGATGGTGTACAATCTTTAAAGAATGATACATACTTTGAGAAAAAACTGGATACATAGAAATCTTGTTACATAAAACCAATTAGACTCAAGCTGACAGAAGATTCAACGTCCCTTCCAGTAGACCTTGAGCCTCACTACATGCTCATCGTGATATTAGAATGCTATTATAATAAACCCACAGGTGCCATGACATTTCTGAGAATGACCATAAAAGGTCAAAAAATAGGCAATACTGCAATTCCTGGATATTTCTACATTTTCCCCCAAATAGTTGGAATAATCCTCCCACTTATTAGCTTATGAAATTACCCAGACCATGAAAGCTAACCACTCAATATTTTGAGCCTCTTGTGAGGAAAAGACATTGTTTTCCTTCTACATTTCTAGGTTCTTGGCTAAGATACCCTCTTTAGTACACTAACAGGAGAAAAACAAAGAGAAAGTTTAATAACATGTATACCTCTGTTTATGTGGGACACAGGAAAACTGAAAAAGTCCCTGAAATGGCCAAAAGTACCACTTTAAATAACTTCTTTAACAACAAAAAGTATATGTTGAGGGGTGGGGCAAGCAGTTACTGGAGGTTAACCAGGAAAAGCAGAGGCGACGAGGGCAATGTTTGTTGAATGTAGATCATTACCTTCTCTATTATGAGTTTCTAGAGATTTAGATCCACCCTTCTCTTCCTAGTACAGAGTCGGAGACACCCTCACAGATGGAAAGTTCTGTTGTAAACATTTCTTACAAAATAGAAACATACTTAGTTTTCAGATCTCCCCCCTCAACTGTGTCTCCAATTTCCTTAAAATAATCATCATAATTGAATCGTCATGCCAAAAAGATACATTTGAGGGTGACATATTTTGTTTTCCTACAGTGTAAATCCTTTTCCATCACCCTCAGAGTTTGGCAACCACTGATCTTCCATTACCATAATTTTTCTTTTTAAATATTTTACTGTATATTCTTTCTTGTCAATGGAAAAAGAAGATGAACTTTCTTTAAGTTTTGTTATATTTAAGTTATCATATTTAAGTTAAGTTATATTTAAGTTATCATACTAAGTCTTATATTTAATGAAAAATTTCTGCAGATATCACTATACTCACTAGGAACTTGTTTTGAGAAATTTTAAAAAAGTATGAAAGTTACATTGTAAAAGGGAAATAGTTGTATTTTCAATGTAATTTACTACTTAGTATTGTCACTGTCAAAGAATAAAATCATTCTAAAGTGTCATATGTTTCTCATTAAAATGAGACAGAATAAAATCTTAATTAGCTGGAATTTTTGTTACATTCCACTTGAACTACCTAAACAACTTTGTGGACTTGAAAAAAATGCACAGCCTTAGAGCTATGAGTTGAGTTTATTCAGTGTCTGGGACACAGACTCTCAGCTCTGAAGAACTGTTCCAAATTGTTAGAGGAGGAAGCAGTATATGTGTGATTTTGGGCAAAGGGATAATTTGTGTAATCAAGCATAATTCTCTCTGGAAGGTTACTGCTGATCATGAGGAACAGATATCTCAGTTAATGATTTTACTGCTTTTCTAAATATGGAAAGATGCAAGAATTCTGGTTCATAAAAATTTTCCCTGAAAAATATCTGTCAGTCTGGTTTCCCAGGGCACAGAGTGCTTCATTCCTGACCTTCACCCTTGAATTCCTTTCAGGGCATCTGTAGGTCAGAAACTGCACTGGTGAATGATTCTTTCTTGTGGAAGTGGATGGAGAGAACTTTCTTTACTTTGTATCACTTATGATAGTGAAAGATGAACATCTGACAAATTCTTGATTTAAAACAAAGGCAATTTACCTCTCAGAATTTTGTGAAAACATACCGGGAAATACTTCTCAGATCTTCACTGTGACTCTCAGGAAAATGCCTGATAAACTGGTGGTGATCAAAATATTAATGTGAATATATGGAGTCCTGAGCAAAGGTCAATTCTTAATATATTTTTATGGCGAAGTAGGGAACTTCACCCTAGAACCACAAAAGTATATTTTTAAAAGGTCAGATATAAGGTAGGTTTTGAAAATCATAAACAGGATTTACAAAATTGCATCTTAAAAACTAAATTTTTATTCTACATTAGATGAACAATTGCAATGAAAGAAGATTCATGTAAAAATAATGTGCTTAATAGAATGCTCACACATATTGGGAATAATGTATCACAATTAAACATAATAAATACATGTAATATGTCCTGAGTTTTTACCTTTTCTCAAATAGTTTTTAAAGCACTTTCCTGATATTAATACATTTGAACTTTGCACAAAAAGTACTAAGAGTAATAGCCTCAATTTGATAAGGTGATAAAGAGGTACAAATATGGTAAACAAATTACCCATGATCAGGTTAGTGAATTGTATATATAATGTAGGGCTCTCACTTTTAACTGAGACACAATGTAAGAAATCTTCATTGTATCTTACACTATCAAAGATAATAAAAGTTATTTATAACAGAAATAGAGAACAAGTCCTCAATACAAGAGGACTTGTTTTCTGTGTATTATTTATTGTGATGAAGAGGCCAGTTGATTTTTATTAATATTCTCTTACCCTTTTCCATCTCAGAATGAATTACATCTGTAAGATGCATATCGTCTCTGAAAAAGCAGAAGCTTGTGTGAAAAATATTGTGTAATCATTACTTTTTGATAGATATTTGAAAAGTATTTTCAGAAATCTCCTTGTGGGCATAAAGATGAAACTTAGTCTTAGAAAAGGTTAGTAATTCTGACTTATGCATTGATGATTTAGTAGAGAGAAATGCTTGCTGTATCCAGGAAATAATTTGTTCACCATGAAAAATGGCAATTCACACGTTTCTCAAGTTGTCCCTCTAAGTAAATCTAAAATGAGAGGGGAGTGAAACTGTCCTTTTGAATGGCTGTGAACATCCTCTAATGCAGTGGTCCCCAAACATTTTGGCACCAGGGACTGATTTTGTTGTAGATAATTTTTCTACAGATTGAGGTTGGGGAGGATGGTTTTAGGATGATTAAAAGATACTACATGTTTTGTGCACTTTATTTGCCATCCATAGAGTCTGCAAAGAGTCAGACACAACTGAGCACTTTCTCCTCAGTTCAGTTCAGTCGCTCAGTCATGTCCAACTCTTTGTGATCCAATGAAGTACAGCATGATAGGCCTCCCTGTCCATCACCAACTCCCTGAGCCCACCCAAACTCATGTCCATTGAGTCGGTGATGCCATCCAACCATTTCATACTCTGTTGTCTGCCGGGAGCCACCATGAGAGATCCCGCCCATGACAAGGTTATGTGAAAGAGAACTGTTAAGCAAGGCTTCAGGACTCAACATGCTCCCTAGGCTTTCTCAAACATCACCCCAAAACCAGAATCTGTCTGTTTTACTATTTCATGACTTTCACCAACTCCTCTGACATTAACAGGAGGCTGTTCCTGACCACCTTTCTCTGGAGAAAATTAACTTAGGGCTATATCTAATAAGTCTCCTGGACATGAGAGGAATATTTCCAATCAAAATCCCACTGTTAGCATTCTAGCTTGCTTGGCATGTATATCCAGACTCTTGCAACTACTCATATGATTATTTACAGCCTCCCAACTATGAGAGGCATGGAAAGCCTAAAACATAGAGCCTTTTAAGACTTAAAAGTTATTAGAGTAGTGCTGGCGTAGGATTTCATTATTGAGTCAAAGCTTGTTGCTAAGTTCCCATATCTCTTATCCACTGTGCACCTGGGAGTACATTAGTTAACATAGCTGGGATGTAAGAAAAACAAGTGTAGCCTTGAAATGAACCACATCAGACTTTTGAGATAATTGGTTCTTTCTTGTAACTCATTGCACCTTTGCTTCGTGAGAAATGTAACTTGTTTAATAATTTCTGAGGTTGACATAGATCAGAAAAATAAAGAAAAAACATTTCAAGGGAAAATAAGTTTTCTGGATGAGAAGCCTTTATCAAAAGAGGGTCGTAAAATGTCCACAGGCCTCCAAGGCCAGAAGATAATGTACACAATATTTTTTTGGGGAAAGGTTTGCAGAAAAAATCCTGGTTTTGATAAAGACAAAACAGATGTAATGTTTGGGCTGACTCTGTATGACTTTGCGTCTTTCATTTCCCTCTATGTATAAGACAAGGTATAAAAGTACCTTTAAAAATAAAGCTATTGGTCCTCGTTCGAAGAAGCTTGGTCACCCCGTGTTTTTCTTTTTTTCTCTTTTACTTTCTTTTTCAGGCTGATCCCTTGGAACACAGAGGCTCTCTGCGTTCACTTTTCTGCCTAGGTTTCTAAGACTTTATTAGCTTTCTATGTAAACCAAGGAATATCAGCCTCTTCTCTCCTCTATTTTCTTATACACAATATTCGTTCCTTATCTCTCTATAAATCAATCACAGATGCCGTTTTTCCTTCAGATTGCCCTGGATCCTGCAGGGGCTGGATCCTGGCAGTCGTCCCCTTCTGCTCTTGTCCTCAATCTTACCCAGTATCAGGGACTTTTCAAATGAGTCAGNAATCAAACAGATCTGAGTTTAAATTCTGTTCTTACACTTCCAATTTTTGAAAATGATTTTTTTTTTCTAATCTTAATGTTTTTCTGCCTCTGGGAGATGATAGTGATGGCTCATGCCTCAAAGAGCTGTTGAGGAGAATTGAATGAAATAACTAATGAAGGTACTTAGCACCAAGTCAGGCACCCATTAGCTATACAAACATAAAAATGTATGTAAAGATACTGCATCCATATTAATATATTGCTTTCATGACTAGGGGACTAGAGGTAGAGTATGAATTTGTGATGTATGCATTTTGACATATGTATTAATAGAATTTCTTCTTGCACTTTCAATCTAAGTTCTGCAGTGAAATCAGACAAAAACCCCTTCTCTGTCAGGGCAGAGATTTACACTGTGGTATTGCAAACCATAGAGTATTTAGTTCTGTCTTTGGCACCCTAATCTAAACTAGAATTTGCTAGAATATGAGTTTTCATAAAGTCATCTTTAAAATATTAGAAGGAATAAAGCAATTATTTTTTAATTGAAATTGGAACTTTACTAAGAGAGTAGAGAAGTATCAAAAAATCAAATTTTGAAAGTCTTTCAAAACCTTAAAAATTCAAGGTTACTTCTATTTGAGGTAAGAGAAAAAGTGAACTCAGAAAACAAGAAGAAAAAAAAGATAATAAAATTCCATTGCAGAATGAAATAATGATGGATAACAAATGATGATTTGCAGTACTCTTAAAATCATGCATGCAGGAAGAATCATGCATTGTAATTTGAGTTTTCTGATTAAACTATTATTACTGTCTACTATGGCATGATTGCACTAAGCCCAGATCTTGCAGATTGAAGGAAACATTAATTAAGAAAATAAATATACTAAGTTAAAAGAATTATAATACACTAAGAGAAAAAATATACCAGCCCCTTAAAATTGATGATTTACATATTTTGCAAATGATTTTTATCTAGTAATTATGACAGATTTTGAAAAATATAGGGAAATTAAATTAACTTTGGCTAACTTGCTATGTAAATTAAACATTTTACATTTTTTAAATTTCAAAAATTTCCTACCATGAAACTATTTTATTAATTCACACTAACTTCCTTGGTAAACCTAATATGAATGGTTTACTAGGTTCCTTCATGGGTTATTTTGTGAACTCATCTTCTTAGCTTTATATTTAAGCCCAAATCTCTAAACTTTCAAATTCTATAACAGAATATATGACCTGAAAGTGTACACTTAAAATACATTTAAGAGTGAATAATTTCTCTGGGAAATAATTTCCTATGTCAAAATCAATTTTAAAATGCCATTATTTAAAAACTGGTCATTAAATTTACAATCTGCTGTGCTTAGTAGCTCAATCATGTCTGACTGTTTGGTGTCTGACTCAGAGGTGTCTGCTTTCACCTAACATCAACTCATTTCAAACCTTCTCCTCCATATAGTAATAATCACTTTCCTTCAAGTTGTTGTTGTTTAGCTGCTAAGCTGTATCTGACTCTTTTATGACTCCATTGAATATAGTCCACCAGGCTCCTCAGTCCATGGGGCTTCTCCAGGCAAGAATGCTGCCACGCCCTCCTCCAGGGGATCTTCCCAACCCAGGGATCAAGCCCAAGTTTCATGCATTGCAGGCGGATTCTTTACCATCTAGCCACCAAGGAAGCCTTAAATTTACAATAATTAATGTGACTATTTACAAAAGAGAAAATGATGGTAGCACTCTTGACAAAGATTTTAAAAATTAACATTTTTAGTATTGTTAGGAAAACTTTACTTGTGTTTTTTAGAATAGGAACAGATTTCTAATGCATTATTTGCACAGCTGACTATAACCACCCCTTCTGTGCTTGCTCAGTCTTTTCTATCAGTGCTCCTGGAACTCATTTTTCAAAGTACATATTGTTTTTCCTTGTAAATCAAAAGCAAGCTCTATGGGAGGATAGTACAACATTTCATGAAGAAGTAGTACAGGGAAACAATATTTTAAACTTACTAGGTGTAACTGATAAACTCTGATCACTGCTGTAGATTTCTAATTATCAAGTAATGATTATTTTCTGAACTATGCTTTCTGTTGTCCAATTGCCATTGATTATTTCAAACAGACTTTTCATTATTAAGGTCTCTTTTCTATAAACTTGCTTGCTCTAAGAAAGTTAAAAAAAATGAAAAGCTTAAAAGTGATAGATCATCTCAAGATATAAATAGTGATGAAAATGTCATTTGGAAAAANCCATTGATTATTTCAAACAGACTTTTCATTATTAAGGTCTTTTTTCTATAAACTTGCTTGCTCTAAGAAAGTTAAAAAAAATGAAAAGCTTAAAAGTGATAGATCATCTCAAGATATAAATAGTGATGAAAATGTCATTTGGAAAAATAACAGTCTTTAAAATGTTTCAGTTATTTTAAAGTTATTCATTTTTTTTTCTTTCAAAATTTAAGACTATTTGAAAATAAGTCTCTTGGTTGGATGCAGCTAGTATAATGTCCATAGTAAATCCACAGGGAGATTGTTGATTTATCCCAGAATGACCAAACTAGCCAAGAGATTCAAGGTTATTTCCATGGTTTAGTAATGAACCAAGCCCCTCTCCACTGAAAGGTAGTGATGGGACATGCTCTGTGGTTCAAATTCTGACCAGCTTAATTTTAGTCTTTGGTTTTACACTGGCTACTAAAAGGAAGGGCTTCCCTGGCAGCTCAGTAGTAAGAATCTTCTTGTTAATGCAGGATAGGCAGGTACAATCCCTGGCTCAGGAAGATCTCCTAGAGAAGGAAATGACAACCTACTTCACTATTCTTGCCTGGGAAAACCTCATGGACAGAGGAAACTGGTGGGCTACAGTCCATGGTGTTACAAAAGAATCAGACACAACTAAGCAACTAAACCACGATAATAACTAAAAGGAAAGTGACTATTACTACACGCAGGAGAAGGTTTGAAATAAATCATTGTTAGGTGAAAACAGACACCTCACTAGGATTTAAACAGTTGATTTGGTTATCTTGGAGTTTTGGTATCTACCATTATAATCACTAAACATATTGTTTAGGAGATATTAATAAATAATATATATCTTACCTATTTGGGTAGAAATCCAGCATTAGAGATAAGTCAATATTCCTTTCTGAATAGGAACTACATAGCTCTTTGATGATAGATTGTTAGACCTTGAAGCCCATCAGTACGAACTTCAGGATAATTATTTTTTCTATGAAGATTTCTGATGAGGCCATTTTATCTGTACTTAAAAATTTTATTTTGCCATAAAAAGATGATTAAAAGGATAAACTTTTAAATTTTCAAATGATTAACATAATGTGAAGTACTGGGAGCTTGACTCAGTGTCCTGGTATTATTCCTTACTTCCAAAGTACAACCAAATTCCTTTGTGTTTACATGAGGAAAGATTTCCATAAAAAATATAGAAAATTATTCTGTCCTAACATTCTTATTTATCTGTTGCATTTATGTAAATATTTTCATAAAGTATGAAATATTTTGTCAGCATCCAATTGTCTAGTATGTATTAACCTTGACTAGTCAATAATACCCTTTCTCTTGTACTTAGTCAAAAGTATGAAAAACAAATACAAAGTTTTGATTCAGGACTTGTTCAAAGTTTGCCATTCCAATCTATAAAGATGCTTGATTAGTCACTCAGTCATGTCCAACTCTTTGGACGGTAGCCCACCAGGAGATTTTTCAGGCAAGAATACTGGGGTGGGTTGCCATTTTCTTTTCCATGGGATATTCCCAATCCCAGGAATGAAACAAATGTATCCTGTGTCTCCTGCATTGCTGGTGGATTCTTTACCCACTGAAACACCAGGAAAGCCCAGCAACTCCTTTTATTTAATTCAATTAGAATCTCAATGAAATTGTGGTTCCCAGCTCAGGATTTTAACCAGAAAATCTTGAGGATCTTGGTGTTTCAAGTTTTACATGTGAATTGATAGGAAAACAAACAAACAAAAAAAAAACAGTGGTAGAAATTGTATCTATGAATCTAAGTGATTTTATAAATGAAAATATAGGGATAAAATATGGACAGAACTTAAATTGATTACTCCATTTTGAAGAACCTAAATTGATTACTTTGAAATTCTTAAAATTTAGCTGATCAAATGCAGGGTATAAAATCTTGGATACATTGAAAGAGATAAGAATGCCTGCATTAGTTCTCTGAAGTTCAGTGCTTTCATTTTATGTCTGTCTAAGGGAATGATACTGGACTAACGGTGATAGTGAAGAGAATCTAATGTCATTGAAAAGAAGGAAATATTAGAATCCTTCACTTTGAGACTTAAGGTAAATGAATTTCTCATTAAAATTTAATGACAATTATTATGTGCCAGTCATGATGTCACCTAAAATCTGCAATGAATTCAGGAATAAGAGACAATTCACTAGGTCCATTATCACTGTTCTTGCTTTCTGATTGTGATAGTTTCATAATGCTTCAATTGTTAAATTTTCAAAGAATTAAAAAGTGAGGATGGCACATGTCTGTGGTCTCCTAACCAGTTATATTCCATGAAATTTCCACTCAAGCAAATCCTTATCAAAAAGGTATTTTTTCCTCCAATTTCAACATCATTTTTCATAACTCTGTTAATTTCATGAGTTAGTGAGAGACATGATAAACAGAATAGATTATGGAGTTTGACACCTTGGGTTCAAGTCTCAAAGCTGATTCTTATAAGCTGTGTGGTCTCACACCAGTTGCTTATCCTCTTGGTGCTTCAATTTTCTCATCTGTAAAATATTATCTTCATTGTACAAATACTATATTTTGTGATAATTAAATGAGTTGATCAAATAAAACACATATTGGAGTATGGAATATTTAAAGTTTATAAATTGTTTTAAATTATTTGTAATTTTATTATGTTTCAATGAGCAGTTCATTTAATAAGAAAATATTATTTCACTTGTTCAATATAAATATGGAAATAATTATTTACTATGGCAGAATGTGAAGAAGAACTAAAGAGCCTCTTGATGAAAGTGAAAGTGGAGAGTGAAAAAGTTGGCTTGGGAGCTTGTGTACACCTGTGGTGGATTCATGCCGATGTATGGCAAAGCCAATAGAGTATTGTAAAGTAAAATTAAAATAAATAAATAAATAAATTTATTTTTTTAAAAATTTGCAAAGAAAATGTCAAAAAAAAAAAAACCTCAACATTCAGAAAACTAAGATAATGGCGTCTGGTTCCATCAGTTCATGGTAAATAGATGGGGAAACAGTGGAAACAGTGACAGACTTTATTTTGAGGGGCTCCAAAATCACTGCAGATGGTGACTGTAGCCATGAAATTAAAAGACACTTGCTCCTTGGATGAATAGATATGACCAACCAAGACAGCATATTAGAAAGCAGAGACATTACTTTGCCTACAAAGGTCCATCTAGTAAAAGCTATGGTTTTTCCAGTAGTCATGTACAGATGCAAGAATTGGACNCAGTGACAGACTTTATTTTGAGGGGCTCCAAAATCACTGCAGATGGTGACTGTAGCCATGAAATTAAAAGACACTTGCTCCTTGGATGAATAGATATGACCAACCAAGACAGCATATTAGAAAGCAGAGACATTACTTTGCCTACAAAGGTCCATCTAGTAAAAGCTATGGTTTTTCCAGTAGTCATGTACAGATGCAAGAATTGGACTATAAACAAAGGTGAGTGCTGAAGAATTGATGTTTTTGAACTGTGGTATTGGAGAAGACTCTTGAGAGTCTCTTAGACAGCAAGGAAATCAAACTAGGCCATCCTAAAGACTCATTGGAAAAGACTCTGATGCTGGGAGGAATTGGGGGCAGGAGGAGAAGGGGATGACAGAGGATGAGACGGCTGGATGGCCTCACTGACTCGATGGACTGTGAGTCTGAGTGAACTTTGGGAATTGGTAATGGATAGGTAGGCCTGGTGTGCCGNGACTCTGATGCTGGGAGGAATTGGGGGCAGGAGGAGAAGGGGATGACAGAGGATGAGACGGCTGGATGGCCTCACTGACTCGATGGACTGTGAGTCTGAGTGAACTTTGGGAATTGGTAATGGATAGGTAGGCCTGGTGTGCCGTGATTCATGGGGTCGCAAAGAGTCAGAAACGACTGAGCGACTGAACTGAACTGAAAGGAAATCAGTCCTGAATATTCATTGGAAAGACTGATGTTGAAGCTGAAACTCCAATATTTTGGCCACCTGACAGGAAGAACTGACTCACTGGAAAAGACCTTGATGCTGGGAAAGATTGAGGGCAGGAGAAGGGGCCGGCAAAGGATGAGATGGTTGGATGGTATCACGGACACAATGGATAAGAATTTGAGTAGATTTGGGGAGTTGATGATATGCAGGAAGGCCTGATGTGCTGTAGTCCATGGGGTCACAAAGAGTCAGAAATGACTGAAATAACTGAATGAATGCCTGGTTCCCTAACTATAAGACAAACCCACCAAAATACTCTTTATTTATAGTTTATGTCACAGTAGTTATATGAATTAAACTTATAAAATTTAGTTATCTACTTTTACTCTTTCTCAGTCACCAAATGAGAGCTCCATAATAGTAGAGACCTTGTTGAACTTAACTATGGCCAATCATAGTAGCTGACCATCTATTGCATAAATGTGTGAAAATATTTCAGTCTAAAGGTACCATTTTTTTTTATTTTAAAATCACAATTTAGTAAAAATTACTCTTTAGGTAAGCATGTAACACTTGGTGACTTGGAATAAAAAAAATCACACACAAAAAATATAGTCTGAAGGCCATTTGACATTAATGCAACCAATGTATTTAAGAGACAAACAAGTAGTGTGATTCCTATGTGTGCAACCTTTGAGTAGAAAAGTGACAGTGAATAATACAACAATNCCCTGTCTCTTATACACATCTCAAAACCAATACAGTATTGTAAAGTAAAATAAAGTAAAAAATTTTTTAAATAAATAAATAAAATGAATGTAAGATTTGGGTCCCTAGAAAACCAAACATTAAAAAAAAGTACTGGTTTATTACTCATCATCTATTGATTAATCAATTTTATATGTGCTTATATTACATAAAAATAAAAATCTAATAAAATAATTCTTCACAATTTTCATCAAAAATTTAATAATAGAAAATGTTCAAAAATTTAGATGTTGTAAATGTCTTTTATGTCTTTCTTGTCTACAATGTTTTTGGTTGACTTCCTATTTCTCTGTTATTAATTTCTTCACCTACTAAGAAGATAAAATAATAGAGTTTTTTAATAACTTTAAGATTCTATAAATTTAAAACAAATATCATGGAAAATTACCAGAGTGTAAAATACATATATAATTATGTAATTTTAATTTTCCTTTTCATATTTCAGTGAGTTCAGTTGCTCAGTCTTGTATGACTCTTTGAAACACCATGGACTGCAGCACCCCAGGTTTTCCTGTCCTTTACCAACACCTGGAGCTTGCTCAAGTTCATATCCATCAAGTCAGTGATGCCATCCAATCATCTCATCCTCTGTCATCCCTTCTCCTCCTGCCTTTGATCTTTCCCAGCATCAGGGTCTTTTACCATGAGCCAGTTCTTCCTATCAGGTGGCCAAAGTATTGGAGTTTCAGCTTCAACATCAGTCCTTCCAATGAATATTCAGGACTGGTTCCCTTTAGGATGGACTGGTTGGATCTCCTTGTAGTCCAAAGGGCTCTCAAGAGTCTTCTCCAACACCACAAATCAAAAGCGTCAATTCTTTGGCGCTCGGCTTTCTTTATAGTCCAACTCTCACATCCATACATAACTACTGGAAAAACCAAAGCCTTGACTGGATGGAATTTTGTTAGCAAAAAATGTCTCTGCTTTTTAATATGTTGTCTAGGTTGGTCATAACTCTTCTTCCAAGGAGTGAGCATCTTTTAATTTCATGGCTGCAGTCACCACCTGCCGTGATTTTGGAGCCCCAAAAAATAAAGTCTGACACTATTTCCATTGTTTCTCCACCTATTTGTCATGTAGTGATGGGACTGGATGCCATGGTCTTAATTTTATGAATGTTGTGTTTTAAGGCAACTTTTTCACTCTCCACTTTCACTTTTATCAAGAGGCTCTTCAGTTCTCTTTCTTCCATAAGGATGGTGTCATCTGCATATCTGAGGTTATTGATATTTCTCCTGGCAATCTTGATTCCAGCTTGTGCTTCATCCAGTCCAGTATTTCTCATGATATGCTCTGCATATAAGTTAAATAAGCAGGGTCACAAATCACAGCCTTAATGTACTACTTTCCTGATTTGGAACCAGTCTGTTTTTCCATGTCCAGTTCTAAATGTTGCTTCCTGACATGCATATAGATTTCTCAATAGGCAGGTCAGGTGGTTTGGTATTCCCATTTCTTAAAGAATTTTCCACAAATTGTTGTGATCCACACAATCAAAGGCTTTGGCATAATCAATAAAGCAGAAATATATTTTTTTTTCTGGAAATAACTTGCTTTTTTGATGATCCAATGGGTGTTGGAAATTTGATCTCTGGTTCCTCTGCCTTTTCTAAAAGCAGCTTGAAGTTCCAGTTCATATACTGGAAGTTCCCAGTTCATATACTATTGAAGCCTGGCTTGGAGAATTTTGAGTATGACTTTGGGAGTGTGTGTTCAGTTCAGTTGCTTAGTCGTGTCTGACTCTTTGTGACCCACAGCACACCAGGGCTCCCTGACCATCACCAACTGCTGGAGTCCACCCACATCCATGTCCATTGTGTTGGTGATGCCATCAAACCACCTCATCCTCTGTTGTCCCCTTCTTCTCCTACCCTCAATCTTCCCCCAGTATCAGGGTCTTTTCAAATGAGTCTGCTTTTAGCATCAGGTGGCCAAAGTATTGGAGTTTCAGCTTCAACATCAGTCCCTCCAATGAATACCCAGGAATGATCTTCTTTAAGATGAACTGATTGGATCTCCTTGGAATCCAAGGGATTCTCAAGAGTCATCTCCAACACCATAGTTCAAAAGCATCAATTCTTCGGCACTCAGCTTTCTTTATAGTCCAGCTTTCACATCCATACATGACCTCTGGAGAAACCATAGCCTTGACTAGATGGACCTTTGTTGGCAAAGTAATGTGTCTGCTTTTTAATATACTGTCTAGGTTGGTCATAGATTTCCTTCCAAGGAGCAAGCATCTTTTAATTTCATGGCTGCAATCACCATCTGCAGTGACTTTGGAGCCCAGAAAAACAGTCTGCCACTGTTTCCACTGTTTCTCCATTTATTTGCCATGAAGTGATGGGTTATGTGAATTGAGTGCAATTATGCATTAGTTTGAGCATTATTTGGCATTGTCTTTCTTTGGGATTGGAATGAAAGCTCACCTTTTCCAGTCCTGCAGCCACTGCTGAGTTTTCCAAATTGGCTAGCATATTGAGTGCAGCAGTTTCACAGCATCTTCTTTCAGGATTTGAAATAGCTGAACTAGAATTCCATCACCTCCACTAGCTTTGTTCATAGTGATGCTTCCTTAGGCCCAATTGAGTTTGCATTCCAGGATATCTGAGTCTAGGTGAGTGATAACACTGTTATAGGTATCTGGGTCCTGAAGCTCTGTTTTGTATAATTCTCCTGTGTATTCTTGCCACCTCTTCTTAATATCTTTTGCTTATGTTAGGTCCATACCCTTTCTCTCTTTCATTTTGTCCATCTTTAAATGAAATATTCCCTTGTTATCTTTAATTTTTTTGCAGAGATCTCTACTCTTTCCCATTCTATTGTTTTCCTCTATTTCTTTACACTAATCACTGAAGAAGACTTTCTTTCTTCTCCTTGTAACTCTGCATTCAAATGGGTTATATATCTTTCCTTTTCTCCTTTGCCTTTAGCTTCTCTTCTTTTCACAGTTGTATGTAAGGCCTCCTCAGACAACCATTTCTCCTTTTTCCATTTCTTTGTCTCGGGAATGTTCTTGATTCCTCTTCCTTGTACAATGTTATGAACTTCTGACCATAGTTCTTCAGGCATCTATCAGATCTAGTCCCTTGAATCTATTTTGCACTTCCACTGTATAATCATAAGGGATTTCATTTAGGTCATACCTGAATTGTCTAGTGGTTTTCCCTACTTTCTTCAATTTAAGTCTGTATTTGACAATTAAGTGTTCAGGATCTGAGCTATAGTCAGCTCTTGTTCTTGTGT
Organism: Neotragus pygmaeus; assembly: GCA_006410875.1. Classification (NCBI taxonomy): domain Eukaryota; kingdom Metazoa; phylum Chordata; class Mammalia; order Artiodactyla; family Bovidae; genus Neotragus; species Neotragus pygmaeus. Next base: position 75,104 of record SJYV01051951.1, on the reverse strand, counting down.
TTGTTGACTGTATAGAGCTTTTACATCTTTGGGTGCAAAGAATATAATCAATCTTATTTCAGAATTGACCATCTGGTGATGTCCATGTATAATAGATCTTCTCTTGTGTTGTTGAAAGAGAGTATTTGCTATGACCACTGTATTCTCTTGGCAAAACTCTACTAGCCTTTACCCTTCTTCATTCTGTTCCAAGGCCAAAGTTGCCTGCTATTCCAGGTATTTATTTACTTCCTACTTTTGCATTCCAGTCCCCTATAATGAAAAGGACATCTTTTTTGGGTGTTAGTTCTAGAAGGTCTTGTAGGTCTTAATAGAACTGTTCAACTTCAGCTTCTTCAGCATTACTGGTTGGGGCATAGATTTGGATTACTGTGATATTGAATGGTTTGCCTTGGAAATGAACAGAGATCATTCTGTTGTTTTGAGATTTCATTCAAACACTGCATTTTGGACTCTTTTGTTGACTATGATGGCTACTCCATCTCTTCTATTCTTGCCCACAGTAGTAGATATAATTGTCATCTGAGTTAAATTCACCCATTTCCATCCCATTTTAGTTCACTGATTCCTAAAATGTCAATGTTCACTCTTGCTATCTCCAGTTTGACCACTGCCCATTTGCCTTGATTCATGGACCTAACATTCCAGGTTCCTATGCAATATTGCTCTTTGCAACATCAGACTTTACTTCCATCACCAGTCACATCCACAACTGGATGTTGTTTTTGCTTTGGCTCCATCTCTTCATTCTTTCTGGAGTTATTTCTCTGCTGATCTCCAGTAGCATATTGGGCACCTCCCGACCTGGGGAGTTCATCTTTCAGTGTCCTATCTTTTTGCTTTTTCATATTGTTCATGGGTTTCTCAAGGCAAGAATACTGAAGTGGTTTGCCATTCCCTTCTCCAGTGGACCATGTTTTGTCAGCACACTCCACCATAATCTGTCTGTCTTGAGTGGCCCTACACAGCACAGCTTATAGTTTCATGAGTTAGACAAGGCTGTGGTCCATGTGATCAGATGGTTCATTTTTTGTCATTGTGGTTTTCAGTCTGTCTGCTGTCTGATGAAGAAAGATGGAGAAGTNTTGTCAGCACACTCCACCATAATCTGTCTGTCTTGAGTGGCCCTACACAGCACAGCTTATAGTTTCATGAGTTAGACAAGGCTGTGGTCCATGTGATCAGATGGTTCATTTTTTGTCATTGTGGTTTTCAGTCTGTCTGCTGTCTGATGAAGAAAGATGGAGAAGTGCAAGTACTCACTAAAGAACTGACTAAGCCAACAGCTAAAGGGTGCCAATACATTAGCCATATAAACAAGGGAACTGTAAACCATTTCTTATATTTAATGTCTGAGTAAATTTAGGGTTTAGAACAAAAATGTATGCTAGTGTTGTATTTAACACTGATAATTCAGTAGACATACCTCATTTTACTAAACCAATAATATTAAATGATTCTTAAAGATTTACCAAAATTATATAAGCATGAATTCTTAAAGCATCAAGGTTAGTTTCTATCAATATAAGAATGCTTTTGAAATTACTAAAAGTTAGATATGTTTAATTTCTGAGAGTTTTAGCAATATTTAATGTAATAAGTGTTTAGCTCTGTAAAAAATATCAGAATAGAGCCTCTAAAAGAGATTTTATTATCTGACTTGATAATACCAATGGAAGATTGGTAAATATCACACATTCACAACCTGCCTATGCATATGTACATACATACATACATATGTATGCTTGCATGCAAGCTAAGTCGCTTTGATTTTCTCCCACTCTTCATGACCCTATGGAATACAGCCCGCCAGGCTCCTCTATCCAGGGGATTCTCCAGAAAAGAATACTGGAATGGGCTGCCAGAGCCCTCCTCCAGGGGATCTTCCCAACTTAGAGATCCATCCTAGGTCTCTTATGTATCCTGCATTGGCAGGCAGGTTCTCTACCACTAGTGCCACCTGGGAAGCCAATACATACATACATATAAATACAGATAAAAATGAAGTGGTTATATTAATAGCTTCAATTCTGTAATTTCAATTCACTGATTCATGTAAAAGAAATTTCTTTTGTCTTTACCTCACTTTTACATTTTTATCAGGATTATGTTTCCAGGAGATGGGACAGTTGAGGTTCACCTGCTTAATAAGTAGCCCCGTCAATGCTCGTGGAGGAAATATTTAAGATTTCCTGATGTGTAATTTTATGAAATCTGTGACCTAAAGTTTGAGCAAGACCAAAAGCCTATATGGGGAATAAAACATCTAATCTGTTTCCAGCTAGATTTTCCAGCCTCAGATGACTTCTCTTGGGGTCCCTGAAATTCCTGAGAGCCCCTTTTTGATGAGAGAAGCATCAAAGCTGGCATAACCAATGGGAACTCATGGGTTATTGTGGGGAAGGGGAGGTCTGACAGAGGCAAACACAAGGAAGGAGGAGGCAGAGCTGTTAAAGGTGAGCAAATCAAAGGACTCAAGGGAACTAAAAAGGAGATAGAATATGGGGAAAACAAGGAAGGAGTAGGGAGAGTAATGGGAAAAGAGAAGTCTTAGATGAGCAGTTTGAAGAGTGTTCAGATATCCCACCATATCCATGATGAATTGTGTCTAATAAAATGCCATTTTGGAGATATTGAATTGAATGAGTCCCATAATGGTGAAGCTTGTAGTCACAAACAAAAAAAGGAGGGAGTGAGAGTTACCCATGGCATTTGATAATTAAATCAAAGATAAATGTTTAACAAGCTAGCTAGGAGAGAGCCCTGCTCAGTTAATTTTCTCATATAATCCCCAGGTTAAAAGATCAGAAAGTATCCCTGTCTCAACCCGGAGTTTGGGGAATGATGAGATTACCTCCATGATTCTGGGTTAAAGGAGATGAAAAAGAAAAAATGCAGTTTCACAAAAGGCAAGAAAAAAAGTTTCTGCCTGAAAGAAAATAATTGTTTTTTTTAATCACCATGTTATACACTTTTCCCTTTATTTTTTAAATTGAAATGTTCTATTAGTTTCTGGTGTATAACAAAGTGATATGTATAGATATAGATATAATTTTTTTTCATATTCTATTCCATTATAGTTTATTACAAGATAGTGTATATGTTCCTTGTGTTATACAATAGGACATTGTTGTTTATTTTGTATATAGTAATTTGTATCTGCTAATCCCAAACCCCTAAATTGCATCTCCCTCTTCCTTCTTTGGTAACCATAAGTTTGTTTTCTACATCTAAAAGTCTGTTTCTGTTACATAAATAACTTCATCTGCATCATATTTTAAATTCACATATAAGTAATACCATATGCCATTTGTCTGACTTATTTCACTTGGTATGATAATATCTAGGTCCATCTTTGTTGCTGTAAATATCATTATTTTGTTCTTTTTATGGCTGAAAGTATTCATTTTTTGTGGATATATATATATATGAACACACACATTATATGTATAAATATATATGTAGAATATATGTATATATAAACACATACATATGTACACACCACATCTTGATCCATTAGATATTTACATTGCTGACAGTGGACATTTAGACTGTTTCTATGTCTCGGTTATTGTAAATAGTGCTTCTGTAAACAATGCTGTGCTGCACTTCATTTCTCAGTCATGTCTGACTCTCTGCAACCCCATATACTGTAGCCTGCCAGGCTCCTCTATCCATGGGGATTCTCCAGGCAAGAATACTGGAGTGGGTTGCCATGGCCTCCTCCAAGGGGTCTTCCTGACCCAGGGTTCAAACACAGGTCTTCCGCATTGTAGGCAGATTCTTTACCATCTGAGCCACCAGTGAGGTACATGTATCTTTTCAAGTTAGAGTTTTCTTTTAACTATATGCTCAGGAGTGAGATTTCTGGATCATTTGGTAATTCTATGTTTAGTTTTTTAAGGAAACTTCATATTGTTTTCCATAGTGGCTGCACAAATTTACATTCCCAACAACAGTTTAGAAGAACATTTTCTCCACAGTTCCTCCAGCATTTATTATTTGTCGACTTTTTAATAATGACCATTCTGTCCAGTGTGAGGTGACGCCTCATTGTAATTTTGATTTGCATTTCTGTAATAACTGATGCTGTTGAGTGTCTTTTCATGTAGCTGTTTGCTATTTGTTTATCTTCTTTGAAAAAAATACCTATTTAGGACTTTTGCCCATTTTTTGATTGGGCTGTTTGTTTTTTATATAGAGCTGCACAAAGCTATTTATATATGTTGAAAATTAGGCCCTATTGGTCTCATCATTTTCAAATATTTCCTCCAAGTTTGCAGTTTGTCATTTTGTTTTGTTTAAGATTTCTTTTGCTGTACGAAAGCTTATAGGTTTGTTTAGGTCCCTTTTTTTTTCTTTTTGCTTTTATTTCTATTACATTGGGAGACTGACCTTAGAAAATATTGGCACAATTTATGTCAGAGAATGTTTTGCCTATGCTGTCTACTTGGAGCTTTATGATGTCATGATTTATATTAGTCTTTAAGCCATCTTGACTTAATTTTTGTGTATAGTGTAAGTTCAGTTCAGTTCAGTAGCTCGATCATGTCCAACTCTTTGCTACCCCATGAACTGCAGCATGCCAGACCTCCCTGTCCATCACCAACTTCCAGAGTTTACCCAAACTCATGCCCATTGAGTTGGTGATGCTACCCAACAATCTCATCTTCTATTATCCCCTTCTCCTTCTGCCCTCAATCTTTCCCAGCATCAGGGTCTTTTCAAATGAGCCAGTTCTTCACATCAGGTGGCCAAAGTATTGGNCTAGGTTGGTCATAGCTTTTCTTCCAAGGAGCAAGCATTTTTTAATTTCATGGCTGCAGTCACCATCTGTCTTGATATTGGAGCCCAAGAAAATAAAGTCTGTCACTGTTTCCAGTGTTTCCCCATCTGTTTGCCATGAAGAGATGGGACCAGATGCCATGATGATAAAAACTGGTGTCCTTGTAAGAAGAGGAAGATTCACCCATCCTCTCTTTCCCTCCCTGTCTCTCTCCATACCCATGCACTTAGGGAAAGCAAGAAGACGCTGCCTGCAAACCAGAGGCCTAAGCGTGCTGGCAACCTGAACCTGACTTCCAGCCTTCAGACAGATCCACGAGAATGCAACTTTCTGTTGTTAAACCACTCTGTCTCTGCTCTTCTGTTTCGGCAGCTGAAAGATTAACATATCCACCCCTATGCTCTCGTCTGGTGATTTTACCCACTACGTTTTTGTTTTTAATGATTTCCTCACATTTAAAAAATAGTCTCACTCCTTAGCTGCGGTCCCAAGTTTCCGACTACCAGGTTGGATGCCCAGCCAGCGCTGTCAACTCAATATACCTACAGTGGGTATCATGCCTTTGCCCTACTCCAGATCATTCTCCTGATCTCCTTACTTCGGTTAGGACACTCCCAACCAGATCGTCCGGCTCAAGATGACAAGTCTGGGCTTCTCTAGTGATTCAGTGGTTGGGAGTCCACCTGCCAAGGCAGAGTCACAGGTTCGATCCCCGGTCCAGGAGGATTCCACGTGATGTTGGGCGGCTAAGCCCAAGTGCACCACAGCTACTGAGACCACACACCCTAGAGTCTGTGCTCTGCAACAAGAGAAGTCACTGCAATGAGAAGCCCACGCGCCACAAAAGAGAGCAGCTGCCGCTCACCGCAACCAGAGAAGATCCACGTGCGGCTATGGAGACCTGTGCAGCCACAATTAAAGAAAAAGAAGACGCCAAACTGTACTGGCTTCCTTTTTCTCTCCTTCATCTGCCATCTTCTTTCGCAGTTTTTCTCAAAAATTTCCCTAATTTCAGTTACTGCCTTGGCAGCAACGTGGATACAACTAGATATTATCATACTAACTGAGATAAGTCAGAACGAAAAAGAAAGCCCTCATATCTTAAACGTGCAGTCTAAAATACGGCCCGGCCCAAATGAACCTCTCTTTGAAACAGAAAAAGACTCACAGACACAGAGAACAGACTTGTGGTGCCCAAGGGTGGGGGAGAGGGACGGACTGGGATTTGGAGGTGGTAGAGGAAAACAACAGAGAAGGCGATGGCACCCCACTCCAGTACTCTTGCCTGGAAAATCCCATGGGCGGAGNTCTGATGCGGGAGACCTGGGTTTGATCCCTGGATCAGGAAGATCCCCTGGAGAAGGAAATGGTAACCCACTCCAGTACTCTTGCCTAGAGGATCCCATGGACAGAGAAGCCTGGTAGGCTACAGTCCACGGGGTCTCAAAGAGTCGGACACGACTGAGCAACTTCACTTTCACTTTCAGCTTTCTTTTACAGCCCAACTCTCACAACCATCCATACATGATTACTGGAAAACCCATGGCCTTGACAGATGTGTAAGAGAGTGTTCTAAATAATTTCTTATGATTCTACAACAGACACATGTCTGGATAACTAGTTTAGGAGTTATGACTAACTACTGTAGGTCTGGATTTCCTCAGCTAGGGAAGGACATGAAGGGTCTTAAAAACCAGAATTAATATAGCATGGTCTGCAGAGTGGTTGGCATGTCATTTGAGTCACAGAATCAGAAAATTTCTTAAATAAAAACATATCTGGATTTAAGTAAGGAAATATATTATTCAAAAAGATTGTTGCAATATGGGAAATGATGTTAATAAAATATGTTTAAAAAGGTCATTGCAACAAGGAGAACATTATGATTAGAAGACCTGTATGTGTTTCAGAAGTCAGGCAGAAAGGGACTTTTATTTCATAAGGAGGCTTAAGCAATGCTATAAAGAATAGGAAATGGGGGGGGGGGGCATTTAGACTGTTGATCAGAGAATATCTTCCCTTGCCATTAGCCTTTACTCAAGAGGGGCCATCAATGAGAAATTGCATGCTTTCTTAGACTGGGAGTGGATAAAAGATTATGAATCTGGAGATCTGGAGAAAGGATAAAATATTAAGTAAAGCTTGGTCAAATTGGGTGTCTTGTCCAGATTGGTCAGTGGGTCTACATTAACAGTTTGGTTAATCATTTATAAGGCAAAGAATGGGAGTTTGGAAGATCTGTATCCTGCCTTGTCATAGTAAACAAGAGGAAGTTTCCATGAATAACAGGCAAGCATTCAAGAACAAAATGTTGCAACATTTCTGCTCAGAAATCTGAAAAATTGTCTTGCAACAATTTACATCCCACATTTCCATACCACAATAGCTTCCAGGAAATTGTTGTGTGAGTACTGCAGTCCATCACCCACTTTAATAAGTCTGACTGATGGGCTAGAATGTTCATTTTTCATACAACATTTAATTTTGGCTATCGTCAACAGAAAACCATGTAGCAGATGAAGCTAAACTGCAGTTTTGATGTCAGCCATGCCACTCTAGTGTCCCAGCTTAGCAAACCATTAGAGTCTCCCTCAAAACTATCAGAGTCTACCTTACAAAAATATGTTTTTCCTTACATCTCTTTATTAACTTTTCCATTAACTCTGAGGCATTAATTAGGTACTTCAGAATGTGTTAGGGAATGCACAGACTTCACAGTAGTCTCAAAGGAGGAATTCTAGAGCAAATCTATCATCCATAAGAACCTTGGCTGGTGAGTGTAGGCTGATCTGAATGACATCTAAGGCTGAGGTGATGTTTCTTCAACACTTGGTGGAAGTTTCATGTTTTTCAAAGAGAAGCAAAGCAGTGCTTGGCTCCCATATACTAAATGCAATCCCATTGGCACAGTGGGGACTTTGGAAACAAAATGTTGTTTACAGTCGTTGGGACCTTCTAGGTGGTGCTTACATAAATTGGGTGATGTGTTGAGAGTGCCTTCAGTGTGGTCCTCTGGCTGGCTAGCAGACCTTAAGATTGTGATTTCAGTTTGGATAGCAGGTTAGTTATTGTTTTTGGAGAGACAGCCTGGGCATTAGTTCAAACTGTTCTATTTGTTTATAACCTGAGTTGTATTGCCTTTATATGAATCATGGAATGATGTACAAGACAGATGGGAAAAATGATAGAAACATTTCCAATCAAAGAGGGCAATAGTTGACCGGGGGCCATCCATATTATTGGAGGAAAATTATTTTCACCTCTTATGCAAGTCTACAGAGCAGCAATACTCACAGCTCTTCTTGTGAAGTATCTGTTCAAGGATGATTGAATTTCAAACCACCTTGGAAGATAGGGACCATGTCTCTTCAGGTTAGAGGTAGAAGAAGGCAAATTCATTTGTTANCTCTTATGCAAGTCTACAGAGCAGCAATACTCACAGCTCTTCTTGTGAAGTATCTGTTCAAGGATGATTGAATTTCAAACCACCTTGGAAGATAGGGACCATGTCTCTTCAGGTTAGAGGTAGAAGAAGGCAAATTCATTTGTTATACAGGAGAATAAAGATGATGTCTCTGTCTGAGCCAAATGTTGAGCAGTTTTGTTAACAGCTCCTTTATAACATTAGTAGTTCCCCAAACTCAGATTTCTTCAGATGTGATGCAAATCTGCCATTTATAGCAACTCTAGACTGCATCACATGAGACTTTGGGACTTGGGGGCAAGGAGATCAGGTGTGAACATGAAGTTCATGGTGCTTACTATTCCATAAGGAGTGAAGTCTTCTGTCCTGACCCTGGAGTCTCATGCCTCTGCCAGCATCTGTGAAACCACTGTTTGGTAATAGGTTATCTTGCAAGGAGGCATAAAATCTCAGACCCTCCAGAGCTCTTGATAGTGGTTAGATTTTAGGATAAAAGTATTTTAGAAATAATTAATTTTCCACCTGGATTCTGAAATATATAACTAGAGAAGGAGAAGTCTGTTATTTTTCCAATACTAGATTTCACTATAAACATTTGATAATAACAAATAACAAAAGAAAGATGGCAAACAAGTTGACTTACATAGATTGGAATCAGAGGAAATGTAGCCTCATCAGGCTAAGACTTGCAACAATTGAGCTCAGTCTTCCTGAGAATCAAATACTCTACACAGATACTCCTCCCTTGTTCATCCTTAGATCTCATAGGTCCATGATATTGGCTCATATTCCCAAGGCTTTTGAAAAAAAATTAAAATGAACTTTAAATACCACTGAAAAATAATTGATAATCATGGTTATTTTAACTTCCTGGGGGTATANCTCCCTTGTTCATCCTTAGATCTCATAGGTCCATGATATTGGCTCATATTCCCAAGGCTTTTGAAAAAAAATTAAAATGAACTTTAAATACCACTGAAAAATAATTGATAATCATGGTTATTTTAACTTCCTGGGGGTATATTTAGATATTGGGGCTAAAATCTGAAAAAGTCAGTATAGCAATATTCTTAAAATTCCTAAAATTCACATGTAAGATATTTTCCCTTATATAACAAGCTATATTCTGAACAAATAATTCATATTTTCTCCATGAAAACCTTATATTTTAAATGTTTCTAGGGAGAATAGAAATTCCCCTTTGAGTAAAGTGCCAAATGTAATTCTGTAGTATTTGGTAATTAAAGAAAAATTTCAACGAGTTTACCTTTTTGGAAATAATACTGTATTTCAAAATATCAAATTGAGTTTATTGGAAAGCAGAAGAGAATTCAGAATATAAATTACCATTGTGGGAAAGAGTAAGTAGGAAAAATCAAGTCAAAAGGTAATTAATAACTTTCAGTGAAAAGACAAATATAATTTGAAGGCCCCAAATTACTTTGTTTATAGGAATTATGTCTATCAATTCTGACTATATTAAAATTTTTAAATAAGAAAATGTTTTAATAATTATTTTTATTTAATAATAAGCTCCAATATTTGGGCCACATAATGCAAAGAGCTGACTTGTTGGAAAAGACCCTGATGTTGGGAAAGATTGAGGGCAAAAGGAGAAGGGGATGACAGAGGATGAGATGATTAGATAGCATCATTGACGCATTGGACATGAATTTGAAAACTCTGGGAGAGAATGAATTACAAGGAAGCTTGGCATGCTGCAGTCCATGGGGTTTCAAACAGTTGGACATGATTTAGCAACTGAACGGCAATAATAAAATAAACCCATGGCATAATCATATAACAGCTAACAGGAAAGACAATAACATTTTAAAAAATAACTATCATTTTCAAAGAAAAATTAATTTTTGGAATTATGGAATTATTTTCTGTTTTTTCAAACCTATGTAATGAATATGAGAGCTTAATATGAGACAGCTGGATTATTTCATTTGCTTCTACATATCAATTGTAACAGACTTATGTTGGTATGAGGTGAAAATCCCACCTCACACACATATTTATAGTTTGTTACCTGCCAACGTTTAGAGAACTACCACACTAGGTTATAATATCACTAAATTTGGAGAAACTTAGGTCATTGTTTTATGTCCAAAATCTTTTAATTGGAACATTTTAAGGCCCACAAGATGAATTTTTCAAGGGCATACAATTTCTAATAGAACTAGATTTTTAGAGGTCAGATACTATAATATTTTCTCCACTGCTCTTTTTAAAATAACACAGAGACCAGCATAGACTGTTCCTTCTTTATCTAATTAATAAATAGTGTAATTTCATAAACTACAAGATTACCAGTGGTCATAGAGCTTTTCCACTTTACCTCACAAAATTAGAAACAACTGTTTAATCTTGCAAGTGAGATTACTTTTGACCCCCAAACTGGATTTTTACATTTTATTACCGTTTTTTGCTTTCAATAAAGCACATTAAACTTACTCACTCTATTAGTCCACTGTCCTGTCTGGCATTCATTCCATTGGCATTCCAGAACATTTCTTCTATTTTTTTGAATGACTGAATTGTTAACATATCTATAGCAATATTGAAGTATTTTTCATAGGCACATCTGAAACTGATGTCTAAGATGACTGCATCACATCCAGTCACAGTATAACAAAATGAAAGAGATACAGCAAAAAGAATTAATTTAATAACTAAAAATAGTTATGTTTAAGGTGCATACTCTTTGGTAGATTTTGAGCTAAAAGTTTTTTTTTAATACCAAATTTATTAACCATAATGATTCTATGATGCAAAAATTTATTTCTCATGAGTTTTTTGGGTGAGAATACTGAACAAAGAGAAGAAAGTAGCTTGTCTAGGATTATGGTATAAGATAAATCTACAAATCNCTATCCCTGTCCCTGTCTCTTATACACATCTGCGGCTCGATTTCCAGTCAGGTTCTGTCGAGGGAGACAGTGCAGCCTGTGCTCTCTGGTGAGTTTTCCGAGTCGGTTCCCTGAAGTCGTTTTCTGGTGAGAAGAGTTAAACTTTCTCTCACCGCTTTTGAGAGAAGGTCGCCTTCTTGACGGACGCCTCCGTTGCGAAGTCCGCGTTAAAGACTCGAGTCCGAGAAGGGTTGGTCCGGTGGGGGGGTTTGCGCGCCGGTTCCACAGACCCAGACTCGCGCTGCCGACAGCTGTGGCCGCACGAGTTCCCAAAGTCCATATCCCCTACTCTTGGGTCCAGAATTCCGGCCGTGGCTGTGGCCCAACCGCGCGGGCCTCCCACCTTCCCGCCCAGCTCCCCAGGGGAAAAGGGAGTGCGCGTCCTTAGGACCCGGGAAGGGGGCCGGTTGTGAGGAGACGCTAGCGGGTCCTGATGCTCCAGGAGGTGGCCGTAGGAGGAGTTATACCTGGGTCACTCGCATGCTCAGTGCCAGGCACAGGTGTAAGCCCTGGGGGCAACCAGCAAAACAGATACTATCCCTGTCCTCACTTGGAAACAAGAGAATTGGGCGTCGTGGAAAGTACTAATCCAGGAATAAGATAACACAGACTGGTGGGGGAGGCAGACTAATCAAGGGAAGAAGGGCTCTCAGGAGGCCACAGCTGTGATAAAGAGCCCAGAATTTATTTTCTTGGGCTCCAAAATCACTGCAGATGGTGACTGCAGCCATGAAATTAAAAGACGCTNTTTTTTTTTTTAATAATGTGATGGTTTAGTCAACTTAGAAACACTGAGATTTAGATAATAATATGAGAATAGATAGTAAATTGTGCACACTGAAAGATATTCATTTGGGAAATTAATTTATAATATTGAAAACATAACTACAGCCTGATTGAAATACATTTTTCTCTTATGGACATTTAATTTTAATTTATTAATTTCAATGCTCATTATATTCGGATCACATCCTTTTTCTGGAGGAAATAAGATCTGAAGTGATTTACATTGTATTTATTTTTTATAGAGAGATTATAGATTTACTTAAATCCATTTTTCTTTCTCTCCAGTTTCTATTTTAAGCTGATTGTATTTGGAAGAAAAAAAAATGACACAGTTGCAAATCAGTCCCTAAATGATAGTGTATCTACAGTGAAAGCTTTAGTTTTCATGAAATTAGTAATGTGCCTGTGAATCACGGGGAAAAAGTAACACATATCTGCATTCATAACTATCTTGCTGTGATTTCTTCTTGCAGCTAATACTGATAATGTAGTTAATTATGTATTATTTTGCAGGTGAATTTATTTATAAGACATAAGAGAAAGCATAAAAAATAAAAACCAACATATTTCTTAGATTGTTGTTATCCCACGACCTGCACTTCTATGTGCTACACATATGTAAAATGACTTAATTAGGCAATGTATTTTGCTTCTTCCACTGAGTAAAGAACTTTTTGAGTATATTTCTTAGATTGCTATTGCCCACAACTTGTACCTCTATATGCTACATGTATATAAAATGCCTTACTTAGGCAATGGACTTTGATTCTTCCACTGAATAAAGATCTTTCTTGAGTAAGTCATCATGTTGTTACTTGACTGCTGATTCTTACACATATTGGCTTTCTTATATCTTATTAGGAATAATATGTAGATATGTGTATACACACAAAAATTGATACACAGTGTAGTAGATAATGATGAGTGTTACTGGCATCAAGAGTGAAGTATACCAAAACTAAAACGGCTGTGGATGTATTTGGTGGTGAAAGTAAAGTCCAATGTTATAAAGAACAATATTTCATAGGAACCTAAGAATGTTAGATCCATGAATCAAAATAAATTGGACATGGTCAGGCAGGAGATGGCAAGGAGACATCAACATCTTAGGAATTAGTGAATTAAAATGGATGGGAATGGGTGGATTTAATTCAGATTATCATTACATGTACTACTGTGGCAAGAATCCCTGAGAAGAAATGGAGTAGCCCTCATAATAAATGAAATACTCCAAAATGTAGTACTTGGGTGCAGTCTCAAAAACAACAAAATGATCTCCTTTTGTTTCCAGGGCAAACCATTCAATATTACAGTAATCCAAGTCTTTGACCCAACCAATGATGCCAGAGAAGCTGAAGCCGAATGGCTCTATGAAGACCTATAACACCTTTTAGAGCCAACACCATTTAAAAAAAAGATCTCCTTTCACCATAGGGGACTTGAATGAAAAAGTAGGAAGTCAAGAGATCCCCAGAATTACAGGCAAGTTTGACCTTGTAATACAAATGAAGCAGGGCAATGGCTAACAGAGTCTTGTCAAGAGAATATGCTAGTCATAGCAAACACCCTTTTCCAATAACCAAAAAGATGATTCTACACATAAACATCATCAGATGGTCAATACTGAAATCAGTTTGTGTTCTTTGCAGCCAAACATGGAGAAGGTCTATATAATCAGCAAAAATAAGACCTCAGCTGTTCTTAGTCACTAAGTCATGTCCAACTCTTTGCAACCCATGGACTGTAGCCCACCAGATTCCTCTGTCCATGTGGATTCTCCAGGCAAGAATACTGGAGGGGTTACCATGCTCTCCTCCAGGGGATCTTTCCAACCTGGGGATTGAACTCAGGTCTCCCACATTGCAGGCAGATTCTTTACCATCTGAGCCACTGTGGCTCAAATCATGAGCTCCTTATTGAAAAATTCAGGCTTAAATTGAAGTAGGGAAAACCACTAGGCCATTCAGGTATGACCTAAATCANTCTCCCACATTGCAGGCAGATTCTTTACCATCTGAGCCACTGTGGCTCAAATCATGAGCTCCTTATTGAAAAATTCAGGCTTAAATTGAAGTAGGGAAAACCACTAGGCCATTCAGGTATGACCTAAATCAAACATCTTTTGACTATACAGGGGAGTGACTAATATAGATTAAAGGGATTAGATATGGTAGACAGAGTGCCTGAAGAACTATGGATGGAGATCTGTAACATTTTACAGGAGGCAGTGACCAAAACCATCCCAAATGAAAAGAAAAAGAAGTGCAAGAAGGTAAAGTGGTTGTCTGAGAAGGCTTTACAAATAACTGAGGAAAGAAGAGAAGTGAAAGGGAAAAGGAAAAGATGTACCCAACTGAATGAAAGCAAGGAGAGATAAGAAGGCCTTCTTAAATGAACAATGCAAAGAAATAGAGGAAAGCAATAGGATAGGAAAGACTAGAGATCTCTTCAATAAAATTAGAGATACCAAGGAATATTGCATGCAAAGATGGGCACAACAAAGAACAGAAACAGCAAGGGCTTAAGAGAAGGAGTAAGGGTTTAACAGAAGCAGAAGAGATTAAGAGGTGATGTGAATTCACAGAAGAATGGAAGAACTATACAAAAAGAGATCTTCATGACCTGGATAACCACAATGATGTGGTCACTCACCTAAAGCCAGATATCCTGTGATATGAAGTCTAGTGGCCTTAGCAAGCATTACTATGAACAAAGCTATTGGAATTGATGAAATCCCAGGTGAGCTATTTAAAATCTTAAAAGATGATGTTAAAGTGTTGCACTCAATATGTCAGCAAATTTGGAAAATTAAGCTGTGGCCACAGGACTGGAAAATGTCTATTTTCATTCCAATTGCAAAGTAGGGCAATGCTGAAGAATGTTCAAATTACAGTAAAATTGTGCTCATTTCACATGATAGCAAAGTTATGCTCAAAATCTTTCAAGGTATATTTCAGCAGTATACCAACTGAGAATTCCCCATGTATAGTTGAGTTGCAAAGAGGCATAGGAACCAGAGATCAAATTACAAACATTTGTTGGATCATGAACAAAGCAAGTGAGTCCAGACCAAGGAAGGACTGTTGCTTTGGCCACCTGATGCAAAGAGACAGTTCATTGAAAAATACATTGATGAAGGCAAAGGGAGAAGGGGGCGGCACAGAATGAGATGGTTAGGTAGCTTCACTGACTCAATGAACATGAAATTGAGCAAATTCCAGGAGACAATGGAGGACAGAAAATTGCTAAGAGCTAAAGTGAAAGTGAAAGTGAAGTCGCTCAGTCGTGTCCGACTCTTCGCGACCCCGTGGACTATGAGCTAAAGTGTTCAAGAAATTATTTAAAAAGCTATAGACAGCCCTTGTTGAGAACTGAGAAAACGTATGACATTCTTGGAGGAATAAATGACATAAGTAAAACTATGAAAATAGATTTAGGAAATAAATAGTAGACAGGATTAAAAAGTAGGGAAAAGAGAGGAAAGCCCTATCTCCTTTTTTCTTTCATAATAAAAATAGATTAACATTCTTCATCTGATCTTCAACCTGATGTTGTTTTTGTAAACAGTATATTCTAAGGTTTCTAATTTCTTTTTTTTTTTCTAATTTCTTGGTATGTATTCATCCTCCATACTTATAAGCATTCAATGATTTGGGACTTACTTGACATTTTAGCTCTTTTAGAATATAGCATGATTTTTCAGTCCTTATCAGATGGATTTAGGCAATTATATGATTTTGTGCATCAACTAAGGGAAAATTCTAGTTTTCCAAGCCATGAAGAAGCACTCGTTACAAATAAGTTATTCTGTTTAGTAGATGGCAAGCAGAGATAANGCATGATTTTTCAGTCCTTATCAGATGGATTTAGGCAATTATATGATTTTGTGCATCAACTAAGGGAAAATTCTAGTTTTCCAAGCCATGAAGAAGCACTCGTTACAAATAAGTTATTCTGTTTAGTAGATGGCAAGCAGAGATAAGATAATACCCAATTCTACTGTGTGTCCACAGACCACAAAAAAGCATCAACATAAACATATATAGTCACATTCACATAAATATTTTTAGCTCATATATTATATATAGGTCTAAACCTCCCATATTTGCTTTTCCAATTCAATTAGTATAAATTTACATCATTACTTTAAATAAATCTGAACTCTAATTTATGAATATAAATAATTTTTAAAATTCTATTCAAATAAACATTTCTTATCTTCCATATTATAAATGTTACTGAAATAAACAAACGTGCATTGTAGTTTGAACCTTTATATCATAATTTTCTTAAGGTAAATTGTTAGAACAATTTGCCATGTCAAAGTGTTAAATTATTTATATTTTAAAAATATATTACAAAATTTGTTTCCCCCAAAATGTGTCATTTATTATATACAGGAGTACAATTCAGCCTCACTAAGAGTGAGTAAACTTGTTCATTAGCATTACTTACCTGAAAAGAAATGTTTGAAATTATCAAAACGCTATTTTAAATATACTATCAAGTATTTTACCACAATACTATTTATACTACTTATAGAATGGAAGAAGCTTAAAGATTAACATTATAGAAGTGGATGCAGCTTCTTCAGTGCAGACATAAAATGGAATATTATGCAGTCAGTAAGCGGAGAAGGCAATGGCACCATACTCCAGTACTCTTGCTTGGAACATCCCATGGACGGAGGAGCCTGGTGGGCTGCAGTCCATGGGATCATGAAGTCAGACATGACTGAGCAACTTCACTTTCAATTTTCACTCTCATGCATTGGAGAAGGAAATGGCAACCCACTCCAGTGTTCTTGCCTGGAGAATCCCAGGGACGGGGAAGCTTGGTGGGCTGCCGTCTATGGGGTCGCATGGAGTCAGAGACGACTGAAGCGACTTAGCAGCAGCAGCAGTCAATAAAAATTTTAGCTCTCAGCATATTAATGCTAATAAACTTTCTCATATAAATGGAAAAATGATTAGCCAAGTCATCTTCTATAGATGCATCAATATCTATGTATTACTAGTGTATATCTACATACCATATATGGAAGCGTATGTGCATGCTAACTCGCTTCAGTCATTTTCAACTCTTTGTGACCCCATGGACTGTAGCATGCCAGGTTCCTCTGTCCACAGGATTTTCCAGGCAAGAATACTGGAGTGGGTTGCCATTTTCTTTTCCAGGGGATCTTTCCAATCCAGGGATCAAACCCACATCTCCTCCATTGGCAGGCAAATTCTTTACCATTGAGCCAGCTGAGAAGCCCTTTAGGTAGACCATTGTATATTACTTTCAGCTTTTCCTGAGGGACCTCAGCCCTGTGGGTCCAATGACATATTTTCATCATTCGGTCCCTCACACTTGACAATGGCACTGACTCCTTGCTGTTGAGAATTTCTGGGTTTCTAATTGGTCTCTTGTATCTTTTAAATCCTTGAAAGTTTTTTCATACATTTGAGTGGTAAATTAGTTTAACAAATAAGTAAATGATGTCTAGATGGTACAAGTATGTAAAAAAAAAATCAAATGATTTTGCTGCTGACATGCAGGATGCAAATAATCACTATTCATATGTATATATGAACATATGTATGTGAGTGAAATATATTGATGAACATATGTGACTACTTCATATATATTTATTTTAGTAAAGAAGTATTGGTATTCATATTGCAATTATTCTTTGTACCAGTAGAAAATAATTTCAAATAANAGGATGCAAATAATCACTATTCATATGTATATATGAACATATGTATGTGAGTGAAATATATTGATGAACATATGTGACTACTTCATATATATTTATTTTAGTAAAGAAGTATTGGTATTCATATTGCAATTATTCTTTGTACCAGTAGAAAATAATTTCAAATAATACCGTAGAGTGTATTGTCCCTTGAAGCATTTGTTTCCTGTATGCCTTCTGAAGAATCTCATTACGCTGCTAGCTCATCAAAGCCCATCTTTTAAAAAAAATTTTATTGGAGTGTAGTTCATTTTCAGTGTTGTGTTAGGTTCAGGTGTACTTCAAAGTGAATCAGTTATATATATATATATACATATACATGTACCAACTCTTTTTTTGGATTCTTTTCCCATATAGGCCATTACATAGTATTGAGTAGCATGCCCCGTGCTATGTATTAGATTCTTATTAGTTATCTATTTTATATACAGCAGTGTGTATATATCAATTCTAATCTCCCAGTGTATCCCTCCTCTCTATAGTTTTTGACAAAAGCTAGTATATGATTCTGCAAAATGTTGAGGATTACATTCATTTAGAACTATACTTTGAAATATTTTTGCTGGTTTCTTTTTGGTTATTTTTTTTTATTATATCATGTAAGAGTGCTATTAGTTTCCTATTTGGAGGGGAAACAAAAGTCTGCCTGGGATTGCCTTTTCAAGTAAAACATTACTATGGTATTTTCCCCCAGGACATTTTTCTTGACTCTTGGTTGTGCATATTTCCAAGTAAAAACAATCTAGAGTATGTGATAATCAACAATGTAGATTTCATGTTGAAGTGTTATCTTCCTGTCTGTTTTTATTTAACTCTCAAGTAGTATAATTATCTTGCATTTGTATCTTGTCAATCTTGTATTCCACAGTATACACTTAAATGAACCAGTTGAACCTTTCGATGTCAGAGGGAGAGAATGTTATGGAGGAATTTGTATCACATTGTCTGTGATGCTGTTTCATTACCTTTGAATACTAGTTTCCTAAATTCTACTTAGGTCCAGGGTACTCTGGAAGAAATTCAATTATCTGTGACATAATATATGCAGTTAAGAGTGAATTTGACTCATTAAAAAATAAATATATTTGAGTTTGAGTGAACTCCAGGAGTTGGTGATGGACAAGGAAGCCTGGCATGCTGCAATTCATGGGGTCGCAAAGTGTCGGACATGACTGAGTGACTTAACTGAACTGAACTGAACTGATGGTTTAAATGGGTAACCAATAAGGATCTACTGTATAGTACATTGAACTCTGCTCAATGTTATGTGGCAGTCAGGATGGGAGGGGAGTTTGGGGGAAAATGGATACATGTATATGTATGGCTGAGTCCCTCCACTGTTCACATGAAACTATCACAATATTGTTAATCGACTATACCGAAACACAAAATAAAAAGTTTAAAAATAAAAAATATATATTTATGGAAAAGTTATGCAATTACTATCTGCATCTTCTTAAAGTTTTGGAGAAATTTGAAATGAAGCTCAGTATGTAAAACCAACCAACAAAAACTCTCTCCCCAGTAAAAAAAAAAAGAAAAACAAACAAAAAATGCAGTTTTATTAAAGTTGACTGCACTTTAATAAAAATCCACGTAGGAATCCATATCTGAGAAGCCAAGAAGATGAAATACTGTTATTTGCTCTAGTTACAGCTGGAAATGGACAAAAAAATGAATTCTATCTTCATTTTAGGAAAAAAAAAGGACATTCGTTACTCAAGGGAAGATAACTATAGGCTCGATAAAACTGCTACTGGTACTGAAATGAAAGAGTTTTATTCTAAAACCAGTGTATTTTGACTTATGCACCGAGTATCATCTGGCCAATGTTCAAATCAAGTAGCCACATAGAACAAAAAAAGGATGAAGGAATTCACCTGTGGATACATATGAAGAAAACGGAAAATGAAATGTATTTGCATCTTTTAAGTGGTGTGTATGCCCAGTACTAAGTTTTCCATCCTGAATATATACCATCCCTTCCAGCAATAAGTAATTCTAATTTATATCAATTGCATCTTATAAAATAAATAGAGTTCTACTTCATTCTTTAAGCCTCTCTATATTAAAATTAGCATTGAAAAGGCTGTTTTTCATCTACTGCCTTGCTGTCTTTTAAATGTATTTGGCAAAGGAAAAATTATTTTTGATGGGCCAAAAAAAATGAATTTGGCATTTTGATAATAATAAAGTAAAGCTTTAAATGTGTTGTGTATCTCATCAAGATTAATCAAGCCTTTCTAATATGCATGGCCCAATCAAAGTTCCTCTTTGGTCTAAATAATTTTAATTAAGCAATTTTACCTTCTGTAGCGGTCATTACCAGGAGATAATTGACTGAATCAGTAATGAAGTATTCAATAGATGCTAAACAAACAGCAAGGTTAATTATCTGGCAGGGATGTCTATTATGAAAGTGCAGTGCCGGCCTTCCAAGTTTTCTAATCCCCTGCAGCACTTCTTAGTAAATTATAATAATCCTCATTCAAACATATTATGCAACTGCAGTTCCTATGCACCATGTAGGGTCAAATCAAGTGATTGAAAACCTCATTTAAATATAATAATGGTGAAGTGTGTTTTAAAATTAGCCTATTTCTTTGGGCAGCCTGTTTTCCTTCTCTTTTTTAATTGTTTCTTCAATTTTAAAATTTGGAATAATTTACAAATTTTGTAGTGTGACACCAGCAGAACTGAGAGCAAAGATACAATTTTTTTGGAGACATAGTCCAGAAGGTTTATATGATGCAATATGTAATCCTATAGTTTGATATTTTTGTATTCACTCAGCTATTGTGCTTCCCCTTCTTTCCATCTTGGCAATAAATCACTTGTCCTGGGTTCCCTGATAAATCATATTGTTTTTAAGAAGCACACAGGTGCATTTTTTATTTAATTCCATTTACTTAATTTTTTGCTTTAAAAGTTAATAGTAATTGTGTTGTTGGTTTCATGTAGCAAAAATGGTATCTGAAATTCATACCAGTAGAGTTTACTTTTAACTAAAAATAAATATTAATATTTATATAATAAAAATATAATATNTCTTCTGCTTCTGTTAGGTGCATACCATTTCTGTCGTTTATCAAGCCCATCTTTGCATGAAATGTTCCCTTGGTATCTCTAATTTTCTTGAAGAGATCTTTAGTTTTTCCTATTCTGCTCTTTTCCTCTATTTCTTTTCATTGATTGCTGAGGAAGGCTTTCTTATCTCCCCTTGCTGTTCTTTGGAATTCTGCATTCATATGCTTATATCTTTCCTTTTCTCCTTTGCTCTTCACTTCTCTTCTTTTACAGCTATTTGTAAGGCCTCCCCAGTCAGCCATTTTGCTTTTTTTGCTTTTCTTTTCCATGGGGATGGTCTTGATCCCTGTCTTCTGTACAATGTCATGAACCTCATTCCGTAGTTCATAAGGCACTCTATCTATCAGATCTAATCCCTTAAATATATTATTCACTTCCACTGTATAATCATAAGGGATTTGATTTAGGTCATACCTGAATGGTCTAGTGGTTTTCCCTACTTTCTTTAACTTAAGTCTGAGTTTGGCAATAAGGATCTCATGATATGAGCCACAGTCAGCTCCCAGTCTTGTTTTTGCTGACTGTATAGAGCTTTTCCATCTTTAGCTGCAAAGAATATAATCAAGTTGACTTTGGTGTTGACCATCTGGTGATGTCCCTGTGTAGAGTCTTCTCTTCTGCTGTTGGAAGAGAGTGTTTGCTATGACCAGTGCATTCTCTTAGCAAAACTCTATTAGCCTTTGCCCTGCTTCATTCTGTATTCCAAGGCCAATTTTGCCTGTTACTCCAGGTGTTTCTTGACTTCCTACTTTTGCATTCCAGTCCCCTATAATGAAAAGGACATCTTTTTTGAGTGTTAGTTCTAAAAGGTCTTGTAGGTCTTCATAGAACTATTCAGCTTCAACTTCTTCAGCATTCCTGGTTGGGCCTTAGACTTGGATTACTGTGATAGTGAATGGTTTGCCTTGGAAACGAACAGAGATCATTCTGTCATTTTTGAGACTGCATCAAAGTATTGCATTTTGGACTCTTTATTGACCATGATGGCTACTCCATTTCTTCTAAGGGATTCAAAGTAGATATAATGGTCATCTGAGTTAAATTCACCCATTCCAGTCCATTTAAGTTCGCTGATTCCAAGAATGTCGACGTTCACTCTTGCCATCTCTTGTTTGACCACTTCCAATTTGCCTTAATTCATGGACTTAACATTCCAGGTTCCTATGCAATATTGCTTTTTATAGCATTGGACCTTGTGTCTATCACCAGTCACATTCACAACTGGGTATTGTTTTTGCTTTGGCTCCATCTCTTCATTATTTCTGGAGTTATTTCTCCACCTATCTCCATTAGCTTATTGGGCACCTACCTCCCTGGGGAGTTCCTCTTTCAATGTCCTATCATTTTGCCTTTTCATACTGTTCATGGGGTTATCAAGGCAAGAATACTGAAGTGGCTTGCCATTCCTTTCTCAAGCGAACCACATTTTGTCAGACTTCTCCACCATGACCCACCCATCTGGGTGGCCCCACAAAGCATGGCTTAGTTTCATTGAGTTAAACAAGGCTGTGGTCCTAGTGTGAATAGACTGATTAGTGTCCTGTGATAATGGTTTCAGTGTGTCTGCCCTCTGATGTCCTCTTGCAACACTTACCATCTTAACTTGGGTTTCTCTTACCTTGGACAAAGGGTATCTTCTCACTGCCACCCCTCTAGGCCCTCCTGCACCCCTGCAGCCATTGCTCCCTGGAGGTGGGACAAGTACTCAACAATTAGCACTAAAACAAGCAACAAGGAAAAGAAAGAGAATGAAGGACATGAACAACTTCAAAGATCTTAGCTAGATAGGATTATTCTAGATACTTGACTTTGGCTAGATGTATTTCCTTTACGGTCACATACTCTAGATGCCTTTATTTTTTGTAAGACACTTTACCTGCTTAAAACATTGTTTTGCTAAAGAAAATAAGTCTGCAAAAAAAAAAAAAAAAACAAGTGAATTAAAGTGTTGAAACCCACCTGATATTTTTGATGTAAATAAACAGCCAAATAAAAAAGATGAAACAAATTTTGAAAATCTGCCTGCTTTAAAAAGAGAATTATCAAGTCAAACTTACACATTTATGGAAATAATGGGAAAATGTTTGAAGTTCTGTGTCTGCTTTTGCATATAAGTGTATGCTTTTACCTGTGGTCCCTAATCAGAATTTTTAAAGATGCTCAAAATTGAACTAAGTTGCCCACACACACACACACACACACACACACACTACAAAAGCATTGTTCTCAAATGGCTCCACTTTCCTATGGTTGCTAGAAAAAATCATTTGTTTTAATCCCAAGAAAATGACAAATATGTATCAACCTATCGAAAGCAATTATATTTATTAATTTTATTGACATCCCCAAGGTATTTCTGATAAAACTAATTAACATATTCATTATTCTTTCATTCTAAAGATGGAAGCAAAGAGAATTATATTCAAGAAATGGATTAATAAAATAGATAAAAGTTACTTTTCCACATAATCCTTCAGTCTTTCAATCATTTTATTTATATTTGGCATCTCTTTTAGACTTAATTCCAGAAGAAAAACCCAATCAGTTTTCAGATCTGATTCCAAAGTTTCACATTAGTCATAAAGCTTTCAGAGTTATTTGAAAACTTTCCTCCCTGGTCCTCCTGAGTACAACAAAAGAGATAAATATTTCCCAATAGAAGTTATTTTTATGTAGCATATAACAAATAAAGTTAAGGAAAGTTTAAGTAACAACTTCACCCTTTTACTAAAATTTTTAAAGAGGAATTTGTATTCTTTTACTTGTTGTTCAGATTGCTGTCATAGCTGCAAGGAAATTTCAGTATTTACTTTATGATTTTCCTGATGGTAAAACTACTTCCTATGCTATGTTGCTTTAAATCCATTAACTATGATGAATTATGTAGTTATAAATATTTTAAATGAAAAATTAACAGTTTAAGTAATTAACTTACAATGTGCAGATTAAATTGACAAGTGGCAACCCACTCCAGTACTCTCACCTGGAAAATCCCATGGACAGTGGAACCTGATAGGCTATAGTCCATAGGGTCACAAAGAGTAGGACACAACTGAGCAACTTCACTTCACTTCACAGCTTTCATTACAGTATGTCTCTGTTCCAACTAGTGATATGGCTGATAGTAGAGATAGTCCAAATCATTGCAACCCATATAATTTTGGGAAGCACATTGAAAGCTAGTCATCTTAACTGAAAAGCATGTTTGTGTTATATTTTTTTAATTTGATCATCTCAAGTTATTCAGTCCATCTGTAAATATTACTTTCATACCTGTTACATGCAAGTAGCTGGCAATACAGATATTACTGAAATACTCTCAAATATTTTCTGGTACAGTGGAGAAAGTAAGAGCAATGTTCTAAGAGTACTGGAGTGGGTTTCCATTTCCTTCTCCAGGGGATCTTCCCAACCCAGGGATCGAATCTAGGTCTCCCACATTGTAGGCAGATGCTTTACCATCTGAGCCACAAGGGAAGTTTCTAAAAAGATATGAGAAGTTTAAATCAGAGCATGCCTAGGGGTGCTATGGTTGTATACAAGTGTGGTTAACCCAACTTGACAAGTAGGGAGTGAGAAGATAGGTACACTATTCTCATTGAAGATATTTACATCTACCTAAATAAGGTTAAAGAGAGGTAATGCAAAGAGTTAACTCATTGGAAAAGACTCTCATGCTGGGAAGGATTAGGAGCAGGAAGAAAAAGGGACAACAGAGGATGAGATGGCTGGATGGCATCACCGACTCGACGGATATGAGTTTGAGTGAACTCTGGGAGTTGGTGATGGACAGGGGGGCCTGGCGTGCTGCAATTCATGGGGTCGCAAAGAATTGGACCCAACTGAGCTACTGAACTGAACTGAAGGTTAAATAAAGCAGGTGATTGATCAATTGGGAGGAATGTTACTAAGAATATTTCAGGCAACTTAAACTACATATGCAATGACACAAAGATATGAAACAATGAAGCAAAAGAACATATTCTGGGAAATGAGGTAGGCTGATATAGAGATTTAGGGATTTGCAGGGATTGAAAATGGAGAAACATGAAGGCAAAGATCAATTAAAAGTTGTATAACAGACTCGAAGGAGTTTGGATTTTGTGAAGAATACCACATTCTTTTATTCTATCAGTCTGAGTGATGTGGGCCTCCCTGGTGGCTCAGATGGTAAAGAATCTGCCTGAAATGCAGGAGACCTGCACTGGATCCTGGGTCGGGAAGATTACCTAGAGAAGGGAACAGCTATCCACTTCACTTTTCTTGCCTGGAGAACCCCATGGACAGAGGAGTCTGGCAGGCTATATACTCCATGGGGTCGCAAAGAGTCAGACATGACTGAGTGATTAACACTGATAGATGTAGTTGCTGACTGCTGTTGCTTATCTCTTGGTTGGCACATGGCTTATTTGATTTGGAGAGTTTTCAGCACTTCCCATGTGGGCTGCCCCTGGTGACTCAGACTCTGAAGAGTCTTCCTGCAGTCCAGGAGACCCTGGTTCCATCCCTGGATTGGAAAGCTCCCCTGGAGAAGGAAATGGCAATCCACTCTGGTATTCTTGCCTGGAGAATCCCATTGATGCCTCACCTGGCAGGCTACAGTCCATGGGGTCGCAAAGAGTCGGACCAGACTGAGCAACTTCACTTGCAGCACTTTCCACAATAACTTAAATATCTTTCTATTTTAAAATCTTTATCAGGTCACTGTCAAGGACTCTGTTTTACTGACTCAGTTTTGGCCAATATAGACTACAGATAATGTCAAAATGAACATTCTTGGGCTTCCTGGGTAACTCAGCTGATAAAAAATCTGCCTGCAATGCAGGAGACCCCACTTCAATTGAATGATTTCCTGGAGAAAGGAATGGCAACCCAATCCAGTATTCTGACCTGGAGAACTCTGGTTCTCATGAACCACTGGTTCTCACTGGTTCACATGTCCCCATGGACAGAGGAGTCTGGTGGGCTAGGGTCCATGGGGTTGCAAAGAGTCAGATTACTTTCATGAACATTCTTTTGTATGCTTCCCAATGTATATATGGAAACATTTTCTAAGGCTGCATGTCTATTACAGTAAACACCAGCCACGTGGCTATTAAGTACTTCAAATGAGTTTGCTGTTTTTTCTTTTTAGATTTGGGTGTGCTCTAAGTATAAAATAGATGTCTGATTTTGAAAATAATACCAAAAAAGAATGTAAAATATCTTATGTTTTTAAATTGGTTACATGTTGAAATAATAATATTTTAAATATAATGAGTTAAATAAAAAATAGAGAGAGATAGGGTTGGCCAAAATGCCCTATCGGTTTGTCTGTATTCTGTTATGGAAAAACCTGAACAATTTTTTGACCAACCCAACACTATTAAAATGTGTGTGCGTGTGTGCTTACATGGTAAATCACTTCAGTCATGTCTGACTCTTTGCGACACTATGCACTGTAGCCCTCCAGTCTCCTCTGTCCATGGGATTCTCCAGGTAAGAATACTGGAGTAGGTTGCCATGCCCTCCTCCATGGGATCTTCCCAATTCAGGGATCAAACCTGAATCTCTTGCCTCTCTTGCATTGGCATGTGGATTCTTTACCACTAGTACTACTTGGGAAGTCCGTTAAAATGTGCATCGCCTATTAATTTTTGTTTTGAACCTGATTATTAGAATATTTAAATTTATATTTGGACTTACATTATATTTCTATACAACAGAGTTGCTCTTAGGTATATGATTGGGGTGGAATTTTTGAGACATGGGTTTACATGTATCTTTGCTTTTAATAGAGAACATTAAAATGTTTTCAGAAGTGGTTGTAACAATTTTTGTTTCATTAGTAGCACATAAGAGTTACATTTTTCTCCACATCTTTTCTTTTGGTTTCTATTTCACACTTCAGCTTTTGTTAAACTAGTGAATATACAGTGATAGTTCAATGCATTTATCTATTCACTAGTAGATACTAGTTGCTAGTAACTAGTTATTTACTAGCAACTTGTGTGCATTTTCATATTTATTGGTCTATATACTATTTTGCATAGCACCTTCTATTAATGGCTTACATTTATACAAATATTGACAAGTGAACACTTGGAAAATCATAGAGCCCTCCAGAACTAAAATTCTCTATACACTTCTATTTTTATAATATGTAGTCATATTTTTAGTAAAAATACCTGATGACTCTCCCCCAAAATTAAACACACAAATATTCAAGCAGAATAAAAGTAGGATCATCAAATATTTTAATCAGATTTATATCATTTTAGATTTTTATTGGACTGGAGTATGTACTTTAGATAAGTGTATTTGAAAATACATTGATTGTTTTTTTTTTTTTTTTCCCAAAGAAGAATGTTAATCTTTTTACTGACACAAATGTAAAGAATTAATTCCTTTCCAAAGCTAGTGCTTTNTTACTTTTCCGACTAAGGTCCATCTAGTCAAGGCTATGGTTTTTCCTGTGGTCATGTATGGATGTGAGAATTGGACTGTGAAGAAGGCTGAGCACCAAAGAATTGATGCTTTTGAATTGTGTTGGAGAAGACTCTTGAGAGTCCCTTGGACTGCAAGGAGATGCAACCGGTCCATTCTGAAGGAGATCAGCCCTGGGATTTTTTTGGAAGGAATGATGCTAAAGCTGAAACTCCAGTACTTTGGCCACCTTATGAGAAGAGTTGACTCATTGGAAAAGACTCTGATGCTGGCAGGGATTGGGGGCAGGAGGAGAAGGGGACGACCGAGGATGAGATGGCTGGATCGCATCATTGACTCGATGGACATGAGTCTGAGTGAACTCCGGGAGATGGTGATAAAAAAGGAGGCCTGGCACTGATGCGATTCATGGGGTCACAAAGAGTAGGACACGACTGAGTGACTGAACTGAATTGAACTGATATGTTGCTCAGAGGCTTCTCTGGTAGCTCAGTTGCTAAAGAACACACCTGCAATGTAAGAGACCCCAGTTTGGTTCCTGGGTTGGGAAGATCTCCTGGAGAAGGGATAGGCTACCCACTCTAGTATTCTTGGGCTTCCTTGGGGGCTCAGATGGTAAAGAATCTGTCTGCAATTTTAGAGACCTCGGTTTGATCCATGGGATGGGAAGAGCCCCTGGAGAAGGGAACAGCTACCCCTTCCAGTATTCTTGACTGCAGAATTCCATGGACAAAGGAGCCTGACAGGCTACAGTTGCAAAGAGTCAGACACAACTGAGTGACTTTCACTTCACAATCATTTTAGAATCTCTCTATATATATGTATATCGAATCTTCATGATGCCTGCTTCATTTAAAATATTAAATTTAATTGAAAATTAAAATTAATTTAAACAAATTAAAGGATTTAATAATTAATAAGCATATTAATTATTAAATAAATTAAATAAAATGAATAGTTTAATTTTAAATTATGTTAAATTTAATAATTGTATTAATTACATCTTGATAAAGTGAGAAAAATAGAGAGATATGTATAGACTAGTCTGTAAAATATCACGTTGAAATTCATATAGTCAGTAATATATTTTTTGTTTCAAATTTCAATTTTAAATCTCTACATGTTTTTGTTTTATTCATTTATTTTGCATAGATCCCTCTGTCTCCCCATAGTATGAGCAAAGAAACTTTTCACAGGATTAATCTGGTTGCCAGATCTAGAGGCACAATATTGAGTGCATTACAAAACTCTGGCTTTCAAATCCATGAGAAAAAGTTTAAAAATCTGACTAATATTCTGTCAGACAAGATATCATAAGAAATATAAAATGCATTGAAAATAAGTAGAAATAAAGTGATATTTCCCTTAGGTGTGGTGGGAAGGAAGCAGTGATTTTGGTTAGTTCAGTTAGTGGAGATTTGCTATGATGCATCACAAACAAATCAAGAATAAGGATACAAATTTTGACCAGAGCATTGCTTAGTCACTATGAAACGTGCCATAACAACAGC
Source organism: Neotragus pygmaeus (assembly GCA_006410875.1). Classification (NCBI taxonomy): domain Eukaryota; kingdom Metazoa; phylum Chordata; class Mammalia; order Artiodactyla; family Bovidae; genus Neotragus; species Neotragus pygmaeus. The sequence continues at coordinate 46,426 of SJYV01051951.1, read as the reverse complement.
CTGGTATTCAGTGGGGTAAAGAGTGACCCAGAAATCACACATGTTCCAGTAGAACACACAACATCATTTTTTTTTATCATCTCAAGGGACAGCTACTAAAGAATGGAGGAAGTTTCAAATAAATTGATTGCAGGGAAAATTAGAGGGGGAAAAAAATCTGTATTTAACCACTAAAAAGAACAAAAATTGTGACTTATATTTCATTTAAATAATTGCCTCCCATATTTTGTCTCTGAATTTCCTTACACATGTTTCTTTAGATGTATTCCATATTGTTCTAAAATATATCTAATAAATGAGAAATTTTCAGAAGGCTTACCCTTTTCATATCTTTTATTATGAATTTATGTATTAGCTTAGAAAATTATTTTTTCTTGCTATTGGGAATGAGTTTGGGGATTTAGGTTGGAAGAAGCACAAGCTGGAATCAAGATTGTCAGGAGAAATATCAATAACTTCAGATACGCAGATGATACCACCCTTATGGCAGAAAGTGAAGAAGAACTAAAAAGCCTCTTGATGAAAGTGAAAGAGGAGAGTGAAAATGTTGGCTTAAAGCTCAACATTCAGAAAACAAAGATCATGTCATCTGATCCCATCGCTTCATGGGAAATAGATGGGAAAACAGTGGAAACAGTGGCTGACTTTATTTGGGGGGGCTCCAAAATCGTTGCAGATGGTGATTGCAGCCATGAAATTAAAAGATACTTGCTCCTTGGAAGGAAAGTTATGACCAACCTAGACAGCATATTAAAAAGCAGAGATATTACTTTGTCAACAAAGGTCTCTCTAGTCAAGGCTATGGTTTTTCCAGTAGTCATGTATGGATGTTAGAGTTGGACTATAAAGAAAGCTGAGCACCAAAGTATTGATGCTTTTGAAATGTGGTGTTGGAGAAGACTCTTGAGAGAACTTTGGACTTCAAAGAGATCCAACCAGTCCATCTTAAAGAAGATGGGTCCTGGGTGTTCATTGTATGGACTGATGTTGAAGGTGAAACTCCAGTACTTTGGCCACCTGATGTGAAGAGCTGTCTCATTGAAAAGACCCTGATGCTGGGAAAGATTGAGGGGGAGAAGTAGACAACAGAGGGTGAGATGGTTGGATGGCATCACCAACTCAGTGGACATGAGTTTGGGTGAACTGTCCAGGAATTTGTTAACTCATCCAAGCTTTGTACAGATTCATCATTTTTCTAAGAGTTGAATACCTGACTGTGCTTATCTTCATAAGCAGCATTTCAGGAAATGAGTAAATTATGTGACAACTTGAGAAGTTAGTTCGGGCTTTATGTTATTTAATCCTGAAAATATTCCAAGAGCTCTCATCCACAATCACCAACTTCAAGTGTTAAATGAACAGATATGAATAAGTAGAAATAATAACATGGCAGAGATTTTATTAAGAAGATGAATAAAGTATGACTGTTTTATGAAGAAAAATATCATTCTTTTTCTTGAGTTGGAATCAGGAAAATAAAGAGAAATATGTCATAAAAGAAATATTATTTCTGTGATCGTGTGAGCAATTTTATGTAATATCAGTCATAATAATGAAAACGTTTTAGCAGTCTAGCCTAATTTTAAGGAAAGTATTTTGTATTGATAATATTTAAAAATTCAGTTTACTTTTTAAAGAATAGATCTAGATTTACAGAAATTATAAAGATAGTACAGAGAGTTCTCAAAGCCCAAACAAAATTTCTGCTCTGTTATCAACATCTTACATTCATGTGGCATATGTGTTAAAGTAATTGATATTGACATGGTACAATTAACTAAACATGATATTAAGATTTCTTCCCCTACCCCAGGCTGTTTTCTTTTCTAGAATCCTATCAAGGACGTCATGTTACAATAGATTTAGTCACCTTGTCTCTTCAGATACCTCTTGACTCTGACAATTTCTCAGATTTCTCATGTTTTTGATGACCTTACCAGTTTTAACCGGGTCTGCCCTCATGGCTCAGAGGCTGGGTTCTATCCCTGGATCCGGAAGATCCCCTGGAGAGGGAAATGGCAACTCACTCCAGTATTCTTGCCTGGAGAATCCCATGGATGGAGGAGCCTGGTGGGCCACAGTCCACAGGGTCGCAAAGAATCGGACATGGCTGAGTGACTTCACTTACCAGTTTTAAGGAATAGTGGTCAGTTTTCTTCTTGAATGTCCCTCAACCGGGAATCGTTTGATACTTTTTCCATTATTAGATTGATGTCATGTGTTTTGGGGAGAGAAAAACAGACATAAAGTGTCATTTTCATTACATCATATCAAGGGTATATAGTGTCAACATGAGAACACTGTTTATGTTAATCTGTGGCTTAGGTAGATTTAGGTTTCTTCACTGCAAGGATATTTTTTCTTTCCCCTTCCATAGTGTATGCTTCACAGGAAAATGGGTGTAACCCACATTTAAGGGGTAGAAAATTATGTTCTAATTTCTTGAGAAAGAATATCTCCCTATGTCACTCAACATTTTTCTGTATGGAAGATGCGTCTAACGTCTACCATTTATTATTCGTTTATTCCATCATATATTATATCTACATAAATTAATGAATGTTTATATTATCCTTTGAGTTATGACGTACTACAATTGTGTTATTCAAATTGTTCCAGTTTTGGTCATTGAAAGCTGTATTGGTTCACTTCTGTATCCTTTTGACATAGCCCTCATCACTTTGTGTGTGTTTGTGTGTGTGTTTAACTTGTCAGCATAATAAGGTTCTCCAGACTTATCTTGTATATTCCCTGTTCTAGTCCTTTAATCAGCCATTTCTCCAAGGAGAATTTTTTCCTTGTTGGAATATGATTTTAGAACCAAGAATGGGGCATTAAATAGGCTTATTGCTACTAGGTCGTCATTGTTTCTAGACTCTCTCAGCTAAAAGAAGGAAGAAAATATATGTATGTACACTAATCATGTGTACTTATATCATCTGTATGTGTATAGTCTCCATCTGTATCTATATTAATTCAAACATGATTTCAAATAGATGTCCGCAACTGTAAGTCAAATGGCTCTTTCCATTCTCCTTTCCTTACTCATCTACTAACTCCTACTCCAATGATGGAAAAATTAACTCGCTCCATCTGTCATCCATTCTTTTAGTGTTTCAATTCCAGTGTAAATATATAAAAATTTTATATTAGTTTCTACTGCAGTGGGAACTAGTTTTATCAACTTAAGTTCTTCTATTAATTCAGTGGTAATGGTTTAGTCACTAAGTCATGTCTGACTCTCGGAATCCCATGGACTGTAGCCCACCAGGCTTCTCTGTCCATGGCATTTCCCAGGCAAGAATACTGGAGTGGGTTGCTGTTTCCTTTCCAGTGGATCTTCCCAACCCAGCTTACAGCTGCCTTTAATCTCTTAGGCTTCAGTTATTTCTAAAGTTACTTTGTCTGGCACTAAGTAACTTTTTAGTGATAGTCTTCTAGCTATTGTGTTATAATCTGCTTTTTTTAAATATTTTTTAAATTTGCATACATTAAGCCACACCTTTTCTGCTGTAAAATTCTGAGTTTTCACAAACGTTTACCCTTGTGTATCTACAATTGTAATATCATTCAGAATAGTCTCATTGAACTAATCTCCTGGCTTCAACGGATAATGACTCATCTATGTAATATACAGAAAATTTTGCTTTTTTCTACCTTATCATATAAATGGAGTCAAACAGTCACTGACCTTTTTTGACTAGCAGCTTTCACTTACCAAGTGGTTTAACCATATTTTTGAGTAGCTTGATATCTCATTTCATTTATTTATTCATTCTAATTACTAAAGAGTTTATTATTTCATGGGCTTCCCTGGTGGCTCAGTGGTAAAGAATCCACGTGCCAATGCAGGAAATGCTGGTTTGAGCTCTGGGTTGGAAAGAACCCCTGGAGTAGGAAATGGCAAACCACTCCCATTTTCTTGCCTGGGAAATCATGCGGAGGAGCTATGTGGCTACAGTTCATGGGGTGGCAAAAGAGTTGGGCACAACTTACTGACTGAACAACCATAGCAAAATCATTGCATGGCTATACCAAGTTCATCCACTTGCCTATTGTAAGACAGCTTAGGTATTCCCAGTTTAGGGGGGAGGGGGTTATGAATAAAATTGCTATAAACGTCCATGTGTAGGTTTTGGGTAGATATACAATTTCAAGTATTTTGGTAAAACCTAGAAGCACAATTAATGGATAATTAGATAATTAATGGATAAATTTAGCTTTGTAAGACACTACCAAAATGTTTCTCAAAGTGTCTGTATCATTTTACATCTTCACCAGCATTGGTTCTGTGACTTAGTTTTTCCACATCATTGCCAAACACTGGATTGACAGTTTTGTTTTGTTTTTAATCTAAGCAATTCTAAGACATACATGGTTTCATGTTACACTATGTGTTTTTAAAAAAACTTAAGTCCACTTCCAAGGAATATATTACTTATGTGTACCACAACAGTTCAGTCAGTTCAGTTGCTCAGTTGTGTCCGACTCTTTGCGACCCGATGAATCGCAGCACGCCAGGCCTCCCTGTCCATCACCAGCTCCTGGAGTTCACTGATGCCATCCAGCCATCTCATCCTGTCTCCCCTTCTCTTCCTGCCTCCAATGCCTCCCAGCATCAGAGTTTTTTACAATGAGTCAACTCTTCGCATGAGGTAGCCAAAGTACTGGAGTTTTAGCTTCAGCATAATTCCCTCCAAAGAAATCCCAGGGCTGATATCCTTTAGAATGGACTGGTTGGATCTCCTTGCAGTCCAAGGGACTCTCAAGAGTCTTCTCCAACACCACACTTCAAAAGCGTCAAATCTTCAGCACTCAGCTTTCTTCACAGTCCAACTCACATCTATGCATGACCACAGGAAAAACCATAGCCTTGACTAGATGGACCTTTGTTGGCAAAGTAATTAATGTCTCTGCTTTTCAATATCCTATCTAGATTGGTCATAACTTTTCTTCCAAGGAGTAAGTGTCTTTTAATTTCATGGCTGTAATCACCATCTGCAGTGATTTGGGAGCCCCCCAAAATAAAGGCTGACACTGTTTCCACTGTTTTCCCATCTATTTCCCATGAAATGATGGGACCAGATGCCATGATCTTCGTTTTCTGAATGTGGAGCTTTAAGCCAACGTTTTCACTCTCCTCTTTGACTTTCATCAAGAGGCTTTTTAATTCTTCTTCACTTTCTGCCATAAGGGTGGTGTCATCTGCATATCTGAGGTTATTGATTTTTCTCCCAGCAATCTTGATTCCAGCTTGTGTTTCTTCCAGTCCAGCATTTCCCATGATGTACTCTGCATAGAAGTTAAATAAGTAGGGTGACAATATACAGCCTTTGACATACTCCTTTTCCTATTTGGAACAAGTCTGTTGTTCCATGTCCAGTTCTAACTGTTGCTTCCTGACCTGCATCTAGATTTCTCAAGAGGCAGGTCAGGTGGTCTGGTATACCCATCTCTTTCAGAATTTTCCACAGTTTATTGTGATCCACACAGTCAAAGGCTTTGGCATAGTCAATAAAGCAGAAATAGATGTTTTTCTGGAACTCTCTTGCTTTTTTGAAGATCCAGTGGATGTTGGCAATTTGAGCTCTGGTTCTTCTACCTTTTCTAAAACCACCTTGAACATCTGGAAGTTCACAATTCAAGTGTTGCTGAAGCCTTGGCTTGGAGAATTTGTACCACAAGTACCTTATAATTGAGTATTCCCAATTCCTCACTCTCATCCTTTGTGATATTATTGTTATTTATTTCAACTATCCATATACTATAATCATTAAATACTTTGCTATTATTTAAGCAGAAAACTGTTGGAATTATTAAGAAATTATTTATTTTAAAACCTGTATAATAATTTATATTTATTTATTCCTCTTTATTACTCTTCTATTCTTTATGTATATCCAAATTTCTGATATACATATATATACACATATACATATACACATATGGCAGAATATAAATTGGTGGAGTTTCTCTTTCAAAACTTTAAATATTTCACTCCTTTCTCTTAATATATTCTTTCTGAGAGGGCCACTGTAATTTTTATCCTTATTCTTCCATAAGTAAATTGGTTTTATTTCTGTATTTTTTCTCAAGGTTTGGCATCATCTTTGGTTTGACTACAGCTTGACTTTGATAAGACTAGGTGCGCTTTTTCATTCATCTTACTTGGTGTTCTCTGAGAATTCTGGACCTATGTTTTCATGCCTTTCATTGATTTTTTATTTTATTTTTAATTTTTTTTAACTTTATTTTACTTTACAATACGCTATTGGCTTTGCCATACATCGACATGAATCCACCACAGGTGTACACGAGCTCCCAATCCTGAATCCCCCTCCCACCTCCCACCCCACAACGTCTCTCTGGATCATCCCCGTGTGCACCAGCCACAAGCATCCTGCATCCTGCATAGAACATAGATCGGCGCCTTGTTTCTTACATGATAGTATACATGCTTCCATGATTTTTTAATGTTATATTTCATTATTGCTTCTAATATTCCTTCTCGCCCTTTATTTATTCTCCTTCAGTTATTCAGATTATGCACACATTACACTATTTGAAATTGTACTAGAGTTTCTTTGACACTCTGCTATCTTTTTTCATTCTGTTTTCACTTAGTATTTCAGTTTGGAAGTGACTATTGTTCTATCTTCAGACTCACTGATTCTTTCTTTGATGTGTCCAGTATAAAGTTGTGCCCATCAAAGGCAGTATAAGTTTCTGCTACAGTGTTTTGATTTCTTGAATCCTTATTAGAGTCTCCACATTTCTACTTTCATTGTTCATTTGTGCTTGCATGCTGTCTACTATTATAGTCATTAACATATCAAAGTTATTTGAAATTCATTGTCTGATAATTCCAACATCTGTAGTATAGTTGAGCCTTATGCTGATGTTTACTTTGTCTTTATAGATTGCATTTTTCTTACCTGTCAGCAAGCTTTGTACTTTTAGCTTAAAGTATGTATCATTTATTGGGTATAGGAAGACAAGTAAGTGAAAGTGGCTCAGTCATGTCTGACTCTTTGTGACCCCATGGACTGTATAGTTCATGGAATTCTACAGTACAGAATACTGGAGTGGGTAGCCTTTCCCTTCTCCAGGGGATCTTCCCAACCCAGGGATTGAACCCAGGTCTTCCAGATTGTGGGCAGATTCTTTACCAGCTGAGCCACAAGGGGAGCCCAAGAATACTGGAGTGGGTAGCCTATCTCTTCTCCAGCGGATCCTCCCAACCCAGGAATCAAACCAGGGTCTCCTGCAGTGCAGGTGGATTCTTTATCAACTGAGCTATGAGGAACGCCAAGTAAATATCCACTTAATATGAGGTAATTTGACAATCTGGCTGAGTTGAGCTATGTTAAATATTTTATGTAGCTGTAGATACCAGAGACTAGAAATTTTGGTGTATCCTTTTTCTTGTGTCCCTTGCTACTTTTGGGCTACTCTAAGAATATCTCTTTAGGGTCTGTGCTGTGCAGTATTTTTAGCTGTAATTCACTGTCATATGGGAGAGTTTTTGTCATGATGATAAAGTATGCATGAGGATAGTAACTCTCTAATCTTCTGATCAAATCTTAATCTTTTACTTGGCTAGGGCTATTTCCCCATACAAGAATGTTAATTATGCAAAACTCAAATAAAAGAAATTACTGATTTCATCGTGACTTTTTTTTTCTTCTGGGCAATATGCATATGTGCAAGAACAGTTTAAATTATATACTTTGTACGACTGAGATGCAAATAACCACGGTGATTGTAGGCTTTGGGTCCATTAGTCAACAACAAGTTTTATATCTAAGCAAGTATGTTTCTCTGAACATGATTTTATTAAATTGCCTATATATACCTAGCTTTAAAAATATGCTTTAAATCAGCTTATCATATTCCTGGGTCTCTTACTAATGAATGTTCATTAAAATCTCTGAAAAGTGTTTATTTATACTTGCTTTTTATATTCTTTGAAAATTATACTCTATAAAGTTCAAGAAAACTTTAAGAAATACCATAAAATATAGATATAGTATCAACCATATTTTCTAACATAAACATAAATAAAACCTACAAGGAAATTTAAAATAAAACCCTCTCTAAATATCTTCTGTTAAATAGGAGATTCAGCGGTATGTTATAGACTATTCTGAAAAGAAAATGATAATCATATAGAATTATTATATGTTACAAAGAATCTAATGCAAGCATTTGTTACAGAAAACTACATGTTAAAGACTCAAACGAAGGACAACTTAAATGAACAAAAAGTCAGTTTGAGCACCTCAAAAACAATCATCAAAATAAACAGGGGGGAAAAGAGAAATAATTAAGAAGACATTGATAAAGAAATAGCAAATTTTACTATTTATGTAAATTCAAAAGACTAAGAACATAGAAAACAAACAGTAATAAGCTGTGACATTTAATTATAAAATTAAAAAATAAAATATTAAATTAGTAGTAAGAAAAAAGCTATGACAATTACATATATCTTTGAGAAAGAATATAAACCTTTTAATACTATAGATCACTCACAATGTTAGTAAATGTAAATAATAACAGCATGAATTACTTTCAAAGAAATATAAACTATTAAACTGATTTAAAATGGATGAAAAGTCCCTATATGTAAGGAAGATGAGGGGCTTTGAAAGAAAAGAAAGGATAGGATATCTAGATAGTGGTTAAGAATGGCCCCTTTACAATTATAAAATTAAAGTAGATCTCTGAATGAAGTTGTTGTTGGGGTTAGGGACTCCTTCAAGGTCTTGAGAGAGAGCTCTTGTCTAACACTCATAACTGACACCGTTCTGACAAAGCAAAAGGATGCATTGAAAAGAGGTGCTTGAGCAGAGAACAGCAGAATAAGGGAAACTAAGACAACTGCTTTGCCCCGTAGCTTGCAGTTTCAGGGTTTATTGTGGTAAAGTTAGCTTTCTGGGTTGTCTCTGGCCACTCCTCTTACTCATGCACATATTTGGTCCTACTCAGGGCCCTTCCTGATGGTGCCCATGTCTTTCAGTCAACATGGATTGTAGCATAAGGGTTTCTGGCAGGTTGGCAGAAAGTATTATCCATTGGCTTCTCCTCCCTCCTTCTGTGCGTGCTAAATTGCATCAGGTGTGTCTGACTCTTTCAGACCCTATGGACTGTAGCCTACCAGGCTCCTGTCTATTGTCATGAATACTGGATTGGGTTGCCATGCCCTTCTCCAGGAGATCTTTCTGACCCAGGAATTGAACTGGAATCTCATAGCTCTCCTGCATTGGCAGGTGGGTTCTTTACCACTAGTGCCACCTGAGAATCCTTCATTTTGGCCCCTCCCAAATTATTCCTGTTTGTTTTGGCAGCAGGAAAAAGCTTGTGTTCTTTATTGAGAACTTCTGTTTTGAGAAGACTTCACGCCAAGGCAGATGACTTCAGACAGTGGTCCCTAACAGAGTGAGTTAAGTGAGCTACTCTAATACAGGGAGAGATAACATTTACCTGTAGAGGTAAGCACAACTGCAGACAGTATAACATAGAGTGACCTCATATATTAAGAAATAACAAGAAGGCTATTATGACTTGAGTGAGTGAGTAAAAGATAGAGGACTAGATATGAGTTATTATAGACTTGAAATTTAATACCAATAATTGTTTTACCAATTATTCTTATAGAATTATTAAAAGAAAATATCTAGGCTGCACAGTTATTAATCCTTTAACATGACTAATTCTCAAGTTATATAAGCATTTCCATATTATAGAAAAAATTGAGGCTCTAAGATAGTGTGAATGAAACCAAAGAAAATATGATTTGTAAATAGATACCTCATAAAATGGGATGTATTAATATTGATGTAAATATTACATACATTAGAAAATAAAAGCTAACAAAAGTATTCAAAAGTTATAAAATATATCTAAGAAATTCAAAGATTGTTCAGTTTTAGGAAATTTATAAATATATTCCACAGCCAGTAATATCAAAGTAAAAAATGAACCATCTCAGTAATTCCTGAAAAAGTATTTAATGAAATTTAAAATTTACTTGTCTTATAAAACTAACAACAAAAGCTAATAAAATAAGCATTAATAATTTCAAATAAAAGGAATAAAATTTTAAAAGTGAATATTTGCTTTACAGTAAATATCTGAAAACATTTCAGTTACTATCAGCAACAAATTAAAATTTCAATTATGATTGCTGACATTGACATTATTTGACATTTCTAATGAATATGGCATTAAATCAAAGCACAGATATTATGGTATTACTTCTGAAAGAGAAAAACAGTATTCCTTGCAGATGCTGCAATTGCTAATGTTTTATTACTAGAGGTAATATGAAAATTTAGTAAGATAGTTAGAAATAAATATATAGAAATATTGTTCTACACTATAAGAAAAATCAAGCCTTTGAGAATATAACATGAAAACAGATGACATTCCCTACAGCAAGCATGTATCTAGGAATTAGTTTAAGGAAATAAGTGCAAAACCTATATAAAAGTAACAAAATGTGTAGCATAATTGAAGTATTTAATACATAGAAAAACATATTATTATTCAATTGGAAGACTCACTGTCTAAAGGATGTCACTTACTCCAAATTTTCTATATATATGTAAAATGCAATTTCATTTGAAATTTCTTTAAGATAATGTTGCAACATGCCAAAACTTTCTAAAACTAATCAGGATGAATAAATGTGTAAAAATAACCAGAAAATTTAAAAAACAATTAAAATTTGAGGGATAGTAATTTTTTTCTCAATAATTATAACAATGTGATGCTGGCATAGGAAAATACAGACATAGCAATTAGAGATAATTGAAATGTAGTTATAAAGTTGCTATTCTAAAGATTCACAATTTTTTTAAATGTTTTAAAAGTCCAGCTGAAGCAGAGCTGTTGGTGTACCTGTCTTCAGAACATCCAAAAACAAAATTCCAACCACCTGTGAAGAGATAAGTGCAATATGATGCCATTTAATGGCATGCAGAAAAGCAAGTTAAACAGTAAGATTAAATAATTATAAAATAGACTCCCAGGGTTATTTTGTCAAAGAAATTGAAGGAAGAGGGCAGTGAAAATTGCAGATTTGTAGAAGCAGGAAATGAGGCCATTATGCAATGTTGTATCCACTTGCATGTCAGTTACCTACCAGATTTATATAATTTGAAGTGTAGGCTGTGAAAGAGGGGAAACTCTTTAATGAAAAAAGAAAGATAATCATGCATTAAATAGGTGATAGTAATAAAGATGTAAGCTTTATTCAGGAATCTTCTATAAGCCTGTTATCTTTATCCATCAAAGGGCAGACAAAATGAAAATCACAATCACAGAAAACTAACCAAACTGATCACATAGACACAGCCTTGTCTAACTCAACGAAACTATGACCAATGCCCTATAGCGTCAGCCAAGATGGATGGGTCATGGTAGAGAGTTTTGAAAAACATGGCCCACTGGAGAAGGAACTGGCAAGCCACTTCCGTATTCTTGACTTGAGAGCCCTGTGAACAGTATGAAAAGGCAAAAAGATAGGACAGTGAAAGATGAACTCCCCAGGTTGGTAGGTGCCCAATATGCTACTGAGGATCAGAGATGAAATAACTCCAGAAAGAATGAAGAGATGAAGACAAAGCAAAAACAACACCCAGGTGTGGATGTGACTGCAAATGCAAGTAAAGTCCAAGGCTGTCAAGAACAATATTACATAGGAACCTGGAATGTTAGATCCATGAACCAAGGCAAATGGGAAGTGGTCAAAGAGATGGCAAGAGTAAACACCAGTATTTTAGGAACTAAAATGGACTGAAATGAGTAAATTTAACTCAGATGACTATATCTATTACTACTGTGGACAAGAATCCCTTAGAAGTAGGAGTAACCATCATAGTCAACAAAAGGGTATGAGTTGCAGTACTTGGATGCAATCTCAAAAATGACAGAATTATCTCTGTTCATTTCCAAGGAGCACCATTCAATATCACAGTAATCCAAGATTATGTGCCAACCAGTAATGCTGAAGGACCTGAAGTTTAATGGTTATATGAAGGCCTACAAGACCTTCTAGAACTAACACCCATAAAAGATATTCTTTTCATTATAGGAGACTGGAATGCAAGAGTAGAAAGTGGAGAGATACCTAGAGTAACAGGTAAATTTGGTCTTGGTGTACAAAACATTGCAGGTCAAAGTCTAATAGAGTTTTGCAAAGAGAATGCACTGGTCATAGCAAGCACCCTCTTCCAACAGTACAAGAGAACACAATACAATACATGTGCCTACACATGGACATCATCAGATGGTCAAACCAAAATCAGATTGATTATATACTTTGCAACCAAAGATGTAGAAGCTCTATACAGTCAGCAAAAACAAGACTGGGAGCTGACTGTGGCTCAGATCATGAACTCCTTATTGCCAAATTTAGACTTAAATTGAAGAAAGTAGGGAACACTACTAGACCATTCAGGAAAACCTAAATCAAATCCTTTATGATTATACAGCGGAAGTGACTAGTAGATTAAAGGTATGAGATCTGATAGACATAGTACCTGAAGAACTGTGGACGGACGTTCATGACTTTGTACAGGAGGCAGTGATTAAGATCATCCCCAAGAAAAAGAAATGGAAAAAGGCAAAATGGTTGTGTGAGGAGGCCTTAAAAGTAGCTGAGAAATGAAGAGAAACTAAAGGCAAAGAAGAAAAGCACCATATATCCATTTGACTGAAGAATTCCAAAGAAAAGCAAGGAGAGATAAGAAAGTGTTCCTCAGTGATAAATGCAAAGAAATAGAGGAAAACAACAGAATGGGAAAGTCTAGAGATCTCTTCAAGGAAATTAGAGCTACCAAGAGAACATTTAATGCAAAGATGGACACAGTAAAGGACAAAAATGGTATCGACTGAACAGAAGCAGAATATATTAAGAGGTGGCAAGAATACATGGAAGAATTATACAAAATGATCTTCATGATTCAGATAACCACGATGCCATCATCATTTACCTAGAGCCAGACATTCTGTAATGTGAAGTCAAATGGGCCTTAGGAAGCATCACTAGAGCAAAGCTAGTGGAGGTGATGGAATTCCAGTTGAGCTATTTTAAATCCTAAAAGATGATGCTGTGAAAAAACTGTACTCAACACGCCAGCAAATTTGGAAAACTCAGCAGTGGCCACAGGACTGGAAAAGGTCAGTTTTCATTCCAATCCCAAAGAAAGGCAATACCAAAGGATGTTCAACCTACTGCACACTTGCATTCTTCTCACACTCTAGTACTAATGCTCAAAATTGTTCAAGCCAGGCATCAACAGTACATGAACTGTGAACTTCCAGATGTTCAAGCTGGATTTAGAAAGGGCAGAGGAACCAGAGATCAAATTGCCAACATCCACTGGATCATCGAAAAAGCAAGAGAGTTCCAGAAAAACATCTATTTCTGCTTTATTGACTATGCCAAAGCCTTTGACTTTGTGGATCACAGCAAACTATGGAAACCTCTTAAAGTGATGGGAATCCCAGACCACCATATCTGTCTCCTGAGAAATCTGTATGCAGGTCAAAAGGCAAGAGTCAGACCTGAACATGGAAGAACAGACTGGTTCCAAATTGTGAAATGAGTACATCAAGGCTGTATATTGTCACCCTGCTTATTTAACTTATATGCAGAGTACATCATGTGAAAGACCAGGCTGGATGAATCACAAGCTGGAATCAAGACTGCTGGGAGAAATATCAATAACCTCAGAAATGCAGATGATACAATCCTTATGGATGAAAGCAAAGAGTAACTATAGACCTTCTTGAGGATTGTGAAAGAGGAGAGTGAAAAAAACTGGCTTAAAATTTAACCTTCAAAAAACTAAGATCATGGCATCCTGTCCCATCGCTTCATGACAAATAGATGGAGAGTCAATGGAAACAGTGACAGACTTTATATTCTTGGGCTTCAAAATAACTGCAGATGGTGACCAGCCATGAATTTAAGACACTTGCTCCTTGGATGAAAAGCTATGATAGACCTAGACAGCATGTTGAAAAGCAGAGACATTACTTTTCCAACAAGGGTCTGTCTAGTCAAAGCTATGGTTTTTCAAGTAGTCATGTACGGATGGTTGTGAGAGTTGGGCTGTAAAAGAAAGCTGAACACTGAAGAGTTATTGTTTTTGAACTGTGATGTTGGAAAAGACTCTTGAGAATCCCTTGGACACCAAGGATTTCCAACTAGCCCATCCTAAGGGAAATCAGTCCTGAATATTCACTGCAAGGACTTTTGCTGAAGCTGAAACTCTAATACGTTGGCCACCTGATGTGAAGAACTGACTCATTTGAAAAGACCCCGATGCTGGGAATGATTGAAGTTGGGTGGAGAAGGGGATGACAGAGGATGAGATGGTTGGATGGCATCACCGTGGACATGAATTTGAATAAGCTCTTAGATTTGGTAATGGACATGGAAGGCTGGTGTGCTGCAGTCCATGGGGTTGCAAAGAGTTGGACACAGCTGAGCAACTAAATTGAACTGAATAAAGATGGTTAAAGAAATATTTGGACAAAATTAGAAACAGAGAATCAAGGGCAGTGAAGACAGGCAAGAAGCTACTGCTCCTTAATTGTTTGTTGTATTTACATTTTTTTCTCCTCCCCCTTTATTTTTTCTCTCTACTTTGGCACTTCTCCTTTTATCCCCTTTAAAAAAAATGGATTTGTCTACATGAAATTATTGACAGACTCATTATAATTTGGTATGAAATATAATTAGCTCTGCCTCAGATAACCCCAATTAACTCACTCAGGCCTAAAATTCTTAATCTCATGACTTTTTAGTGTGGCTCCTAAAAATTAAAATGTTTATTAGCCCAATCAGATATAACTTAAAAAATGCAATTAATATGATATATAGCTATTTAAAGAAAGTAGTTCTCTTAATATACAATTATAATGTAAGATGAGATATTACACACCCAAAAACACATATTGATGTTGTTAGTAGAAAATATGAAGTCCCAATTATAGCTTAAGTTCACAGGTAGATTTGTGTGTTGTGTGTGTGTTTCACATTTTTATAGATTAGCATGTAGAAACTTTTTATCATTTGTAAGGCAGAAGGGGAATCTATTATATATACATTAGAGTAATTTAGGCTCTATCTCCAGTAAATAGTGCCCATTGAATAGCAAATAAAGCATGATTCATATTTAAATATCTGTTCTTTCTCTCATGGCTAGGGAATACCCATCTGTTGTTTTTTTCAAATTGTTCATAATGAAAAGCAACATTTTATTCAATTTAAATAGTATTCATCATGTAGTTTCTAAACATGAAATTTTAGGAGGTTGGCTTGAGAAAGCAATTACTCTGTTGATGCATAAATTATTTTGATACTCATTTTTTAGATGTCCCAACAAAACTTGTTAGTAGCGGTCTGATGATATATTTCCTTTTTTATTTTCCGTTTTAGAGGTAGATGGAGGTATTAGATAACAAGGTTTTATTGTGCTAAGAAAATGCACAGATTTTTTTTTTTTTT